>JAFELO010000523.1:1500-47417 GCA_017140195.1 Eumaeus atala | reverse complement strand
TCAAGGGATTTCAGTCCTGAAAGTCGAATATTCGACATTAATTACACGTAAAATTTTTACGCCTTCCCGGAGAAAACGTCTTACCACACATACAGACTGATAACAAAGGTATCATTAAGGGTCCCCATTCATTTCTGAGAATGAGATACCGAACCCTGACAACATAATATATTCTACATGATTTTTCATAGCACCCACTTAATTACAAGTCCCAAAGGTACGAGTCTATTTCAAGATTACTCTATTCTCATGCTAACGGGAAATAATATTTACCTTCATATCGATTCGATTCACAAAACTCCTCAGGTGAAATTGAAATATGCCCTATATTTGCGTGCGAACACAATTCGTCGTAAATACATATAACGGCGAACTATCTCCGTCGCCACACGATCCTGTTCAAATAGAAGCAACCTTTGAGATCTATCGAATCTGCGTACTATGAAGTAAATAGTATATTGTGTACGTGCATTGCTCAGGATTGTCAAGCTTTGATTCTTTGAAGGATTGTTATCTTCTGTTTCAATGAAACAGATAAAAAATAAATGTTTGTTGAATTAGAGCCATATACCTACCTAAAACGAAAAAGGAATCAATTGTTTTTTCAAAGCTATAGCACTAATTGATTTAAAAATAACTTACAGAGCCAGTTTAATGTCGTATTAAAAATAATTTAACGTACAACTGTAATACAACAATTGATCGAATATAGTAGACAATTAAAATGTAAGAATAACTGCATCGGATCGGATGTTATGTTAATTTTCAATAAAAAATAACCCATTAATATCACAGATATTTTTTGTAATTATTTACTAAACCTTTTTTTTTTTAGATTTTTTGTCTTAGATAGCGAACTAAAATTTTTCTTCGCCATTATTTGGTGCATGAAATTTTTCAATGAACGCTAACTGGTGATGGAATGTTTTGTGTATCCAGTACCATTGTTAAAGCAGCAGTCTTAGAAATATTATTTTAAAATTGGCTAAATAAATGTTGTGCACTAACAATAGTTTTTCTTTACGACCGCGGGCAATAGCCTGAGGTTGTAAAAAAATCTATTCAGGATCATTTCAAAGAAAAATTACCAGAGAACAAATAAAATTCACATTGTTACTTCACTTTGTAAGTGTTCCCTTTATTTAATTAATACCATGATTTTGTACATCAGGTGTTTTAATTGTGAACAAAGCAGTCAAGAAAACAATAAGAGACCTCAAAAACATATTTCTTTCAAAAGCTTCAAGATTTGGACGAAGTGGGCACAATAACAATGATTTCTCAGCTCGAACGTTAGACACTCGAAACAATGCCTTATCAGAAATAAAAGGGTTAGGAAAAGTAAGAAACTTGTGAGAGATCATCCCTTTATTGTCACGCATAACCAAGTAGAAATTACAAATGGAACAATAGTATCAAAAGCTTTGTGTTGATTTTGTGAATTCGTTCTTAATGAAATTAAAATTTTTGAATGTGTACCAGGATTCTAGGGTACAGAATTATAGGATAAATATGAAAGTGTCCTGTACATACAAATGAATTGGGCCGTCCTCACCGGAACTGTACCTCGTGCCATGCGTTGAGGTCCCTAAGTGACATCTGTGTCATGTTCCATGCGGTCTGTGAGGCAGATTAGGAAAAGAAAGCAAAACATCTCTATAATGGTCTACGGGGTACGGAAGTTACCTAATTGCCTCCGATTGCCCAAAAAAAAAGAGATAGAGAGGAAATAAAATATAATACATGGATACATAAATATCTAAAAGAATACTAGTAATCCGCCCCTGCGTCACGCGTGAATATACGCTATTAACAAATTTTATACTAAAACCTTCCCCGGGAATCGTTCCATAATTACTGAGAACTGAATGAAATTCCGTTCAGTAGATTTTGAGAAAATCAATCACATACAGACAGACAACTTTTGAAGACTTAGTTTTGTATATTAAGATATTATTTTTTATCAGAAACAAGTGTCAAAAAGGGATCAAATATCAAAACCAATATGTGCAATCTTATTCTATAGCCGTAGTGGATGGCAACGATTTGGCCCACTGCGAATTTATAGTAGGCCTAATATAATCCACTCCGTCCTCCACGAGCGTTACTCATCCATTCTCAGAGTTTGCAAACGCAATCGATAAATTCGACATGTTATAAACATGGTTCAACTGACTCAGATCCCGATAACGCGCGGATATTTAACAAATATAGCAAAAATTCATTCATTTATAAAACTATAAAATTAAAAATTCACGGCAATGATGATTCAGAGTCTATGTAAGGACAACAGATTACAGTTATGATAGACCAACGTCTGTCGGGACGGCTTTGTTTTTTCACTTTGGTTTTTTTCTCTCACAACATTGGTTACATTAAGGACAGGATATTAGGGTAACACATCTGCATAGCAATGTCGAAAAATTACAAAAAAAATTGTAAAAATAGCAATGGGCCTTGTTAGCCCTCAAAAGGATTTTCACCTTAGGCTTATAAAGAAATTAAGCAAAAGTTACTAGTGATCCAGATTTCAATATAGAATGACACTGTAATAAATTTTTAGACTTAGGTCAGTGTTCACCAAAACACGGTTAGATAAGCCAAGCCAACCATGAACGACGATAAACCACGATGATTTATATTCAGTTCACAGACGAAAACAAAATAAAGTTGGAATCTCAAAGAATAACATAAATTGTATTTTGTAGATGACAGAACACACGAGGGCTAGGATTTCTCGTGGTTGTACGGACCAATTATTCAATGTGGACGGAGGTATTGTCAAAGCCAGAATATTTGTACGAGACACATTGTGTTGTCTGTAGCGCAGTTGGAAATATTGCGTTTAGTTGGAGCGATTCCGTCCGAAGGCCACCTCAAAGCATGTGACAAGAATTATTTCTCTTTTAGTTTTATCTACGGATTCAGTTAAAGAAACTACTTGATGTAGATTCTATTTTATTTTCTACTTGTAAAAGTTATCCATTTGTATATATGTAATACATGTTGTAATAGAGCCGCGATGTCAGTTTAAAAGCTTATGTTAAATACATGTATATTGTTGTAGGTCTTCAAAATAAAACCAATATATTTTTATGTACAGCTATAGTCCCATAATCACTGGGGTCTAAAGAAAGCTTAGACTATTACTCGTAATATATAAGATTAATTTTATCATAGACAAGTCAGATTGTCGAACATTAACTCCATTGTATTAGAATTATATTGTCCTGCAGAATCGTTGAACTGTTATTACATTCGTTATTATATTCGTTAGTATATTACTAACGAATATAATAACACTATATGGGACCAATATATAAAGTAAATGTTGGAACTGACAATAATACGATATTGCTATCTTTATAGAAAGACCTAATATCATCATCAACCCGTGCCGATGCCGTGATCGATGCCGTGGCGCACAGCCGTAGCTCTCACCAGGATAGCTAACGGCGTTCTCCGCACGTTCCACTTTACGGATATCTGGAAGGAAGGGAGAATCGTCGTCCTCCCGATGCCGGGCAAGACTCGGCACCTGCCCAGAAGCTACGGGCCGATCGAGCTGCTGTCGCACGTGGCCAAGTTGTTCGAGCGGCTATTGCTCCGGAGACTGAAGCTCCATCGTTTGGCCACGGAGATGAACAAAGGAAGACACTCGATCGGAGTCTTTCTCGACACGGACCTTCGACTGGGGCTAATACCCGGGCCTCCTGGTCAAGCTGATGGACACCGGCGTCCCGCCGGCTCTCGTGCGACTAGTGGCGTGTTTTTTTTTGGAAGGGAGAACTTTCCGGGTAGCGGTGACCCGACGCTCAACAACCCAATGGGATTGGGCGAAACGGATGTCTTGACGAGAGCGCTTACATATCCTCGTCCCGAAAACTGGAGCTAACAGCCGGGCGAATGCAGCGGCTGCTGGATCGACTGCCAGAGTGGCTCGACAAATGGAGGATGTCCGTCAACGTGGAGAAAACGGCATCCCTATTCGTCAGCACGAAGCGCAGCATGCCGGGGCGGTTAAAGCTGGGCGGCCAGGACTGCGTCAGGACAGGAGGCGTCCTGGAGGTCCCCATTCGTGTATCTCGGGTGCAGCATCTCATGCTGCGGATGGCCTCGTAGGTTGATCGAGCTATCAACCAGGCGAGGGTAGTCCGCGCCTTACTGCGACCAGTACTCGCATCCGAGCTTTCACTACGCACGAAAATGGGGATATACAAGACGTACATCTGATCGCGGCTCACTTACGCTGCCCTGGCATAGCAGAGCATATCCCTACGAGTCATCACGGGGGCCGGCCTCTAGGTCCGGAATGACGTGATCGCACGAGACCTTCGGGTAGAGTCTGTCGGTGAGTTTGTGGCCCGATTGTCTCGAGCCATGTTCGGTGCCGCAGACAGTGGACCGCACGCCCACCTGAGGGACCTGGGCACGCTACACGCGCGACCACTCGACGGGCGGCCGTACCCGCGTGAGCGTGACTATCCCGCGATCCACCAAGCGGAGAGGGGTCCTCGGCCCCGGCGATCGAGACGAGGATCACTTACTCACACGCATAACCCACATCACACTCGGACATCACCACATTTCACCACTCACCACACCTGCAGGCCAGTAGGCCGCGGTCGCATAACTATTCAAGCCGTACGGCCTCCGCGCCTCGGTGCGCAACAACCCACTAACATCAGTGGGTTGCCCCCGTCACCGAGGGGACAGTTGCCCCTCGCGAACAGACCCGGGTCATGAGGTTCGCCTCAATACCCGTAATCCTCGCAGGTCTCCCCAATCAATTCCCAATCCCCAGGCAGGCCAATGAGATGACCCACGGACGGTATGGATAGATCACACTTCTCACGCACACGGAAACGCATGCTGTCTCTCTCTCTCCGAAAGGTGAGGGAGTGATAGTGCCATCCCGCTTGCGCCCCAGCCCTCTCGTCCTTGTTCAGAACGTGGTCCGGAATAGTTGTTATTCCGTGCCGTGTTCGGAACACGGGCGAAGCCAAAGTGCTTATTGTATGCATATGTGTATAGTCTGCTATAGCGAACACAAGGAGATCACCAGACCTTAACAGGTCCGAAGCCGCACCGCGCGACATGCTCCCCGACCTTTTTGAAGAAAGGTCCGGGGAGTGGACAGCGAGTCCGACGGAAGGCCGAACCACCATCGGAGCCGCCCCTACCAGCGATGCCCAGGAAGAAGGTGGAACCCACGGTGGTCCCCTGACCACCGTGCGTTCCACCTTCCCCATGGAAGAGGAAAGGAAGGAGTTTCTGGCAGAGCTGGAGGAGCTACGCCCACAGAAGCGCGCGGCGTCCTCACCCGCTGAAGGCCCTTCCAAGGTGGTCGCAGTAGCGGAGCCATCGCACTCGACCGCCACCTCACCTTCGCCATCCGGACCACCGCGTTCTTCACGCTCAACACCGCCTACGTCACCTCGTGCAACTTGCGAGTCGGAAATGGCTGGCCCTGCGACGCCCGAGAAGGGACTCGTCGACGCTGTCTGGCACCGTCACCGCTGCGACTGCTGCGTCTGCCGGGGACGTCGAGGCCGCCTTCTTCAGCGGATCGGTCGACGCGACGCGTTATCCTAATTTCGCCGCCGCTCTGGAGGGCCCCATAAAGGTACGCCCAGTAAAGTGTGCCCCTTCCTCCCCCCCATCCCTGCCTACTACCACTGGCAAAAAGCCAGACGCCCAGCAACCCAGTGCTTCCCAACCGCCGCGCAGGATAGCGAATTACCCTCCGATAGTCGTTGAGTTTCCGCCAGACTGGCAGAGGCACTTCCGCACACTACGCGACGTGCTGGGACACGCACCCAGCGCCCGGCCCTTTAGAAATGGAATTAGGTTTCTGGCGCAGTCGCCTGAGGATTCCGGGCAGTCCAGTCACTACTGACAGCCCTTACAAAGGAGAACCCGGCGGTGCAATGGCACTGCTACTCCCCACCCTCAGACTTCCCCACCAAGGTGGGTATTAGAGTTCTGCCAGTAGGGACGGACGCCGAGTGCATCGCCGAGAAGCTCAGGGGCCTGTGCTTCCCGGTGCGCTTCGTGCGGAACATACCGGCGAGAGGCGAGAGACCCGACTGTTTGTACCTCGCGCAGCTGGACCGCCTGAACAGCGAGGAGATCGGACGCCTCTACGAGGTGAAAGAGCTTCTTTGTATGCCCGGATTAGTAGTAGAGGGCTGGAAGGGCAGACAGGGATCAGATCAGTGTCACCGATGTCGGCTCTTCGGACACTCTTCTGCGCACTGCCACCGGGAGATTAGGTGCGTCCGCTGCGGTGGGGTACCTGCAGTCGGAGACTGCCCACTGCCGAAAGGAACTGCCACCCTAACCTGCAGCAATTGCAAGGGCCTGCACACCACCAACGACCGAAGATATAAGGCCTTCCTCAGGGAGGCCAGAGCCCGAGGTATGGCCATCCGCACACCCATCCCACCCAAGCCGACACCACGCCGCCCTTGCACCCGCGGCTCCGTTGCAGAGGGAGGACAGATCGAGTACGACCCAGGCCCATCCCTTACCGCCCCGGCCAACGACCCAAACCCAGGCAGGTGACGACGGCCAAGCCCAAGAGGAGACGCAATCGTAAGAGGAAGCCCCAAGCTGAGGCCGTCTAAAGCTGCCACCGGAGGGTGGGTGCCGGAGGAGGCAACAGGATACCGCCGTGACCGCAGTGCGCCGATTACCCATACAGGCTAGGAACCCGGAACACGCACGCTCACCAACACGCGCACCAACTCACCACATACCGCAGACACCGGCTTCAACACCACGGATATCAGCCCCCCCACCTGCGGGGGCACCGAGGCGCTCCGAAGGGGAGCGGCGCCAGCACGACGAGCCCAGGGTCCACGCTGACGATCTTAGGGAGCTAATCCGAGAGATTGTCAGGGAGGAGCTGAGGGCGGTCGTGAAGGACGAGCTGTCCAGAGTGCTCAGGGGCCTGCGCATTTGGGCGCAAATCATGCACGCACGGGGCCAACCAACGGGGAGCCAGTGATGGATCGTGACGAGCTCAGGGTCGCTTACTGGAACCCCGGAGGTATAGGAGGCAAGGGCGACAGTCCTCGGCCGCTCGCTCAGCAGTACGAATTATATGTCATTCCGCTGGTCGTGACTTGGCTGAGGCCAACGCAGAGCCTCCGGCTACCAAATTACGTCGCCGTCGAGGGACGAGGTGTCGCCGAGCGGCAGGCCGTACAGAGGAACAGTTGTGCTCGTTCGGCGGGACACGACGAGCTGAGACAGGGCCCCTTCACCGACATGGGCTCGACTGGCATAGTCGTTCACATGGAGGGGAAGGAGCTCAGGATCTACGCGGCGTACAGACATCCCGGGAACAGCTTTGACCTAGGTGATGTACACAACGTGCTGGGGAACGGCGGCCAGGTGTTGTTGGTCGACAACCTTAACTCCAAGCCTACACCTCGGACGTTCTGGACATCGCTCTAGATCAGAACCTCAAGGCCACGGTCAACATCGAGGACCTGTACGACCTCAACACTCAACACCTACTCATCCTCGTCACAATTGATTCCGGAGCAATCCTTAGGGAAGGTGTGCGGACCAGAGAGAGGATCGACTGGGCCGTCTATCAGGATAGCCCAGTAGACTTTACCATCGCCGGGCAGCCGTCTACCCCAGAGGCCGCCGCTCACCGCTTCACGGAAAAAACCGGGAGGCGCGGGCGGCGGCGACCACTGGCGGGTGAGCTCCCCTCGAGCCTACTGTCGAACCTGCAGAGGAAACGTCAGTTGAGGAAACTCTGGGCCCGCACCCGCTATCCGAGGATCAAGGCACAACTCATCATGTGCCATGGTGATGATGCCTAGGCGAGCAACCGTGGCTCTCACACAGATGGCATTCTCCGGACGGCCCACTTTCCGGAGACCTGGAAAGAGGGGAGGATTATCGTTCTGCAGAAGTCGTGCAAGCCCCGAAGCCTGCCCGGAAGCTACCGGCCGATAACGCTGCTGTCCCACATCGCCAAGTTGTTCGAGAGGCTTCTGCTTCGGAGTCTGAAGCTGTACATTCCCATAAGGGATGAACAGTTCGGTTCTGGAGCGGCCACTCGACCACGTTGCAACTGACGCGGAACGATCCACCACTTGTCTGGAGAGATGAACAAGGGGAGACACTCTATCGCGGTCTTTCTCGATATGGAGAAGGCCTTCGACAGGGTGTGGCACCGGGACTCCTGTACAGGTTGGTGGGCGCCGGCGTCCCGCTGGCAGGGGAGACACTCTATCGTGGTCTTTACCGATATGGAGAAGGCCTTCGACAGGGTGTGGCACCGGGACTCCTGTACAGGTTGGTGGACGCCGGCGTCCCGCTGGCGCTTGTGAGACTAGTGGCGTCATTCTTGGAAGGTAGCGGTGGAGCGGAGGCACTTCTCGGGAAGGCCATACGTGCCGGAGTGCCACAAGGCAGTTGCCTATCCCCTTGCCTGTACGCGGCCTACACCAATGACATCCCCACACTCAATGATCCTTCGGGAGAGGGTGAAGTGAATGTCATGCTCGTGCTGTTCGCCGACGACAGCGCATACATTACCTCGTCCCGATTGCCGGAGCTCGCTACTGGGCGCATGCAGCGCATGCTGGACCGTTTGCCGGAGTGGCTCAACAGGTGGCGCATGTCCGTCAACGTGGATAAGACGACGGCGCTATATGTCAGCAAGAGGCACTCCATGCCGGGGCGGTTAAAGTTCAGAGACCAGGTTGTGTCTTGGGAATCCCCCGCCGTTGTATCTCGGATGCAGTATCGACCGCGCGCTGCGGATGGGCTCGCAGGGAGAACAGCTCGCGCTTTGCTGTAGCCGGTACTAGCGTCCGTTCCTACACGGACGAAATCGGAGATTTATAATACGTATATCCGGTCACGCCTCACTTACGCCGCCCCCGCATGGTACGCGCTAGCCTCCCAGGCCCAGCAAAACATATCCCTACGGGTCATCACGGGAGCCGGTCGCTACGTCCGTAACGACGTGATCGCGCGTGACTTGCGGATAAAGGCGCTGGATGAGTTTGTGGTTCGATTGTCGAGCGCTATGTTCAATAGGGCAGACAATGGACTGCATGCTCATCTACGCGACCTGGCCCCGCTGCACGCACGACCACCTTGCGGACTAGGGACTTCTTGTCCTGCGATCCGGACGAGGATCACATATGCGCATGCATAACACACCCAATCACTACTCACCAACAGTCACAACACACTACGCAACACTGAGGCCCTAAACAGGCCTACAGGCCCTGAGCCCATAATCCACGATGGCAAACCCGCAATAACTATTGCGGCCCCGTTACCGAAGGGATAGTTGTCCCCTCGCGATCAGTTTCTCAGGATCGAAGGTCGACTGGTGAAACTTACATCGATGGCTTCGAATTAATGTATTTACCTCTAAATTAATAAGCTAAGTATTCTTTGTACCTTCCTATATATTATTGATAAAAGTCGATTAAGCCTCATCTTAAAAATAAAGATTAAATATCTCAGATCAATATAGACATATTAGATAGATAACACAGTAAATAATAAATATATTATGTTTTCAATATCTTATTAGATATTAATATTGATCTTAATAGGTACTTACGAAATCAGGAACACAAAAAGTAAATGACAGTTTAGTAAGAGGCAGTGCTGCATTGCTGCGCAATTGGGCCGGCGCTGTCGGGGAGATACTTCTCGCTCACATGATACTGATGTAAAGTGTTTCATACGGTTCGTGAGTAGCCGATGGCCCATTGGGTTAGATGGCGCCCCCATGGAGGTGAAAAGGAAGGCATAGCATCTGAATAGTAGTTACGTTTATGATGATAGTCGTAGATAGGCTTCTATTTCTGGTTCGTCCCACTGCTTATAAAAAAAACCTGAACGATGAATCGCTGTCATGTTATGATCCGGCAGACCATCGTGCGTAAACCACTTTTCTCGCTGGATATTCATACTTTTTTTTTTTTGCTTTACTCCGTTGGTGTATTCCCCACCTCTTGGAAGACAGCTACACCCGGTCCCTAAAAAAAGCCTGAGTCTAAAGTCGAGGATTTATTATTAGAAGTCACGCAGTATGTCCTTCTAAATTTAGTACTATTTAACCCCCCAAAGACACAACTTTGCGCGTTTACTGTTAAAACGACACGCTTTGCCAACATTTGCCGGGAACACGTCAACGAGTATCCGAACAAGCCTGAGTCTAAAGTCGAGGATTTATTATTAGAAGTCACGCAATATGTCCGACTAAATTTAGTACTATTTAACCCCTCAAAGACACAACTTTGCGCCTTTACAGCTAAAACGACACGCTTTGCCAATATTTTCCGGGAACACGTCAACGAGTATCCGAACAAGCCTGAGTCTAAAGTCGAGGATTTATTATTAGAAGTCACGCAATATGTCCGACTAAATAGCTAAATTGGTCCCAAGAAACTGGGTGTGCCCAGTAGGGCGAAGCAGTACTTCAATCCAACCTATCGGCTGCATCCGACCGCATATTGGGAGCTGTTCCCACCTATGGGCAGGGTCATTTTATTTGACCGTATGCAATGTAAAGCGACTCGAATCGTTGACGACCAAGTTATTTCCGTAGAGCTCAATACTTTGGTCCTACATAGAGTGTCTGTTCACTGTATATCTTTTACCGTGTTTTCTTTGGGGAGTGTTCTGAGGTATTATTCGGCTTCATACCAGCGGCAGAATTCCATCTTCGGACATCGCGACAAAACCTCTAAGTTCCGCGCCCAATGCCTTGATGCCCGTAAATACACAACAGTGTGATTTAAATGCCACTTTCTACCACGTACAACTGTACTGTGGAACCAGCAGCCTCCCTCGTTATTTCCGATCCGATACGACTTACGTGTATTGAAAGAAACAGCATACCTATTCCCTAAAGGCAGGAAATGCGTCTGTAAGACGCCTAGATTTGCAAATCTCTACCATATGAAAGTGTAACGTATCTCATAAAAAATACATACTTAGTGGTCATCAGAACCTTTTGATGACTACCAACCGAGATGCCCCAAAGTGACTTCAATGTTGCCGCGTTTCGTACGGTTCGTCAGTTTCCGGTGCCACATTGAAGGGCCGGTGGAAAAGAGAGCAACGCGTCTAATTCACCTCTATACGTATGTATATGTGTGTCGGTAGTTATAATAGGCCTGCTCGTTTACCCCTTATGCCTACTAAAAAAATACCTTCAGTGTTTAATTACATACTTACTAGAAATAAAAATCTACTTAATATTTGATTTTGAATTAAATTCTTATTTTAAATAATACCATTACTTATTATTAATTAGTTGGTTATCATTGTGTTTGGACTTCATATAACCCATAGGACCAAGGGTTCATCGGATTTTTCCCAGTTCCACCTCCGGCTTAACTAAGTGATTATCTAGTCAAAGCGATCGTCCGTTATACGTAGCCAGGTCATATCGGTGATAGCGATCCATAGCCCGGGGATTCTTAGCAACCCTTGTTCCACCGCTACCGTGGCCGCTACCATGGCTAGGGCTATTGGAACTACCGGGAACTGGGGGCCAAATTTGCTGTTGACCTCCATTAAAGGTAAGCCCTCTTAATTGCCACGCTGAGCAGGAGGATTAGATTGGCAGATTAAGTTTCGGACCCGAGCCACTGCTGCCTGCCGCCGCTCCCATTGATGGTACCGCCATCACTCGGCGCGACCGCTGTCCGATGCACCTGTCTACTTCACCGTCACTATGAAGCAGACGGGACACCAAACAACCAGGTCGCTGAAGCCTCCTAGATCCTAAGAGGATTTACGTCACGCCGGGCTTGGATTAAGGGTGGGGGAATTCTTAAGCCGCCCCCACACAGCCGTTGGCCGAATCGTTGGAGAGCTTGCAGGAACTGTTGAATCCCCGCCACGTATTGGCCTTAGGATGAACTTGGATAAGACAAAGGTCATGTTCAACGAATACGTTATCAGTAAGCCGGTCAACATCGATAGTGCTGTTCTCGGAGTCATAGACGAATACGTCTACCTCGGACAACTACTGCAATTAGGTAGACATGACTTCGAGAAGGAAGCTGATAGAAGGATTTATTTAGGTTGGGCAGCATTCCGGAACGTACGTCACATTCTCACGTCGCCTGCACCGCAGAACTTGAAGACAAAAGTCTTCAACCAATGCATTCTCCCCATGATGACCTACGGGGCCGGAGAACAGAAGAGAAGAGAAGTTTGCGGTAGCTCAACGGGCTATTGAACGTGATATGTTGGCTGTTTGTTTGTCCTACAGAATTCGTGAAGAAGTCATAAGGCCGAGAACTATGATGTCAGATATCACGCGAAAAATAAGCTCGCTGAAGTGACGTCCATTGAAAGAGGCCTTTGTCCAGCAGTGGACCGGTTTGGGCTGATAATGATGTTGGTGGTTATTATTTATATCACGCCACGAATAAGTTCGTTGAAGTGGCAATGGGCTGGTTACACACTCAGAGGAACAGGTGGCAGATGGGCCTATAGGTTCTCGAACGCTCGCTAGTGAGGCGGCGCGCGAACGATGCCGTTTAATGTTACGGGACGTGTTTAAGAAAAGTTGGGCTCGTCTTTCGGTTTGGCTTGTCAGAGGCGGCTGGCCTCCTCCCCCACCCACTGACGGGTGGGGTCGATTTGCGCTTCAAATCGGCTAGAAGCCGTGATCATAATTTAATTTTTATTTTTAGAGCGTTCAAATCCCTTATACATATTATAATATATGAAGTGTAATGAATTCCGGCCGCTGAGCAGTCAAAACTAACAATTAATCTTCATACAGAGACACAGCTGTTTAAATGTTGGGTATTCAATTATTCATGTCGGGTCTACAGAAATGGGTGTTTAAAGTAATTCAATTTTAAATAATAATACATAAATAATGGTCTTCCATTCTCTTTTTCAGCCACATTGGCGTTCGTTGAAAGAGGCCCATGTCCAGCAGTGGACCGAAAGGAGCCGATAATGATGATGATGATGATGATATTGGAAAGGAAGTAAATAATAATAATAATGTTTTTGAATAAATATCTGTTTAAGTGGAACAAGTGAACTTCCACGCTCGTCTCGTGATTATTATATCATTATTGTGATAAAATCTGTGACGAAATCGTTGATTTTGATGCTGATGCAGATACAAAGCTATGGAGCTATAGAGCGTTTTCAATTCATGTATGGTCTTGCCAACATTTTACCTATTTACTAAGAAAATAATATTATATTTAACTTAAATCACCGTAACTTGGAACATGATGGTATGTTTGAAAAAAATATTATACCAATGATACGCGAGAACGGATAAATCAATTCCATGTGAACAAATTAAGCTGTCGTTATTTTTTATACTATTTTGGGGAAACAAGCAGTTGTCCTTTTTTCTCTTATTGATTGGAAAGTCAGAAACTGCACGAATCGAATAGCTATCACTTCGCGGCTGTATCATGTGAGTGAGAGTTACCCCGGTCGTGCCAGCCCTATGCGATAGCAACGCAGTACCTGCCATAGTAGTGTCTACTTCATATTATCGAGTGATGTACTTAACGTCAAAAAAGTAAACAAAGAGATAGAAACATTATCCGACCCAAACCAACCTCTGAGTCTTGCGTTAAATTAACTAAGTCCCGGCAAAAACGTGGCTGGAATGCGCGATTAATTTTAATTTATTCCGGGCAAAATATCCTAATTTATGCGTCCACCCACCACTTTTATTAATTGGACGCACCGACCAACTTGTTTCTACAAGTCCATGCATTCTATCTTTTGGAATTACTTAAGTTTTTATAAATGGTTATGTACGTGTAAAATGGCCAGACATCATATCTGATTAACAGTATAATTGTGAATGTTTGTTCTTCGTGGAAACTACTGAACGTGTTTTAATTAAGTTTGTGACATACATACATTACAAACTGCAATAATTTAAAATTACTTTACTTATCTCCAAAAATGAATAGTTCCAGACAAATTTTTGACGACGACGTGTTACGCCAACGCTTGGATCACAGGTCATGGACGTTTATATGTGTATATCTAAAATTAAAATCTTAAATTTATACAAATATTAAATATATTTCCGTTGTCCAGTACAAGTTAAAGAAATCCGTCACATAGACTAGCGTGGTGTGGTTACACCATAAATATTACGAGTATTTATAATAATTTTCATATATCTTAAAATTAAAGATCGAACATCGCTAATCTGTGTCAAAATGTTAGTTACCTTCCTCCGAAACAGATATTGATCAGATTTTATATGCACATTCAGTGGGTTCAGTGACTGTGTGGGGATGGCCTAAGTATACCCTCACCCTCAGTCCAAGGGAGACATAAAAGTTGGTAGACCGTTCGCCAAGGGTGAAGACGTTCTCCGTGCAGTAGCCGGTCCGGGATAGATGCGACTAGCAGGAGGTCGGTCGTCTTGGCGTTCATTGATAGAGGCCTGTGTCCAGCAGTGGACCGATAAGGGCTGATAATGGTGAACCCTTTTTTAATGTTTACACGTTACCACGACAACAAATTCAATTTATGACAGAACAATGCCTGTCGGGACAGTAGCTTAACATAAGATTTCAAGAGGGCTGATCGTTTTGCAGCGACCGAAAGGACTATAATTGGATATCCCTTCTATTTTATTTACTTGTAACATGGAGTATTCCTATATTGACGACAGGCTGGCTCAGTTGGTAACGTGGCAGTTAGTCTACGTGTTACGCCAGAGGGTTCGAATCCCACCTAGGTCATGGATGTTTATATATCAAATTTCGTAAAAATTTATAAAGAATATTAAATATATTTCCGTTGTCTTAGTACCTGTAACGCAAGTCCTTACGGTACTTAGTACGGGACTAGGCTAACGTGGTGTGATAAGTCCACAGATATTATTATTTAAAAAAAAGTTTTTTACATAATTTTACTATTTTCATCTGTATCTCCCTAGGATTATAGTTTGTGGTTATTGCCCGATTCTTTCACAGATCTGGTTTTGATAGACACGAACCAGAGTTTGAGGACAACAGAATAAGTAAAAAAGCTATTTGTAAAGTCCGTGTCGCTATGCGCAAGACTTCAGTAGAATTGGGCAGATCTGACCCGAGTGCTTCTCGGTCACCTGATAACGCCTTATAATTAATAGATATGCTGTTGAACTTCGTGGGGTTTATGAATAGCTGGTAGCCTATTGTAGAAGATTGGGTTAAGGTGGTGCTCAGTAGCCTGGGGTGACTATTTGGGACAAAGCCAATTGAATTGAGGGGACTGCTCTTTACACCACTCTTATAAGAAGACGGGACAAAAGAGCAAGGGAAGGAGGCGTTTTTGCGCTTGGGGCAATGGGCGAGGATGGGAATACCACCAATTGTACCAAAGTTGGCGTCCTGTGGTGTGGAACAACTCCTTTGTGGAGGTGTTGTAGGTTCCTTACGGGATTGACTAGCCGTCGAGGTGCCCTGATGGTAACCTTACCAATGGCGACTGATGTAACTTTCGGTGGTTTTAGTGGGTATTCGGCACTATAATATGCTGAGGACCCTGCTCTGATGATGTCGCGTGATGATGTGCTACCTCAGCAAAAGAAAAAGTGGGCAACACAAATCTGCATATGCTGATGTAAAGGGGTGTCTGTAGTCAAATATAGGCTCTGGCGCCTTGTTTGTCCTCCTAAACATACATACTTTTGTATTTATAACAATAATAAAATTTAATAATCCTTACACTCACATCAATACTTATTATAAAAAGTTCCCAAAAAGTGGCTGCCTGTGAGTGATCTGTTCTCAGAATATACTAAACCGGCTCGTGCGGGTTTCACCAATGAATAGAGCAAGTCCCGAGGAAGGTTTCAGTGTATAATGTTACGACTGTTAAGAACGAGTGAAGCCGGAGAGGTTCGCTAGTAAATTATAATTTACAGATTCCGGTAGTTACCATTCGACGAAAGAACCACCTTTTGACCTTTAGATGACCGGCTGGCTCAGTTGGTAACGTGGCGGTTAGTCCGCATGTTGCGCCAGAAGTCGCGGGTTCGAATCCAGCCTTGGTTTTGAATGTTTATATATGTATTAAGATACAAAAAAAAATCTTAAGTATATAAGAATTCTTAAATATAAATCTTAAATATGTTTCCGTTGTCTAGTACCTGTAACACAAGTCCTAACGGTACCTAGCACGGGACTAGGCTGACGTGGTGTCATAAGTCCGCAGATATTATTATTATTATTATTCGATTACCCCTTGACCGTTTATAGTCTATGCAATAACACACCCCCCTCCTTCTGACGCAGTCGGGTACCTAATAAAATATGTTACTGTAATTAATACCAACAAACGTAGAACAATATAATGACAACAAAAGAACCAACATCAAAATTTCCTTTGTAGTTGATGGAAAAATATTCTCAATAAACAAACTTGTTATCATAAAGTATAAAATAACAATCGATCCAGTACAAAAGTTCCCTTTGAAAGATATAAATATTGGAAATGTTTTTCCTAAACATTGTTACGAAGTTATCGGTTAAATACGCCCAGGAGAGATAACCCAACCCTGAGTCAGAAATAAGCGGTCTTTGATATAAACACAATAATCGTTACCGCACGTCTTCGGTTTTTGTTTATCGGTTAAGATAACCCACGTACTTAAATACAAGTGTTTTTGTTTATTTTAAAATACGGCTTTGTTCTTTTGGGATTATTAAATAGAATTTTTATAGGATTAATAAATCATCATTGACTTTTCTTATGAAGAAAGGGGGAAACTAGCAGTCGGAGCTAACGACCGGCCGCCCATAAAATCATGCAGATATTCTGCCCTTATTCCTCCTCCCCTCTAATGGGCGACCGGAGAATCACAAAACCGCACGAAAAGCGAAAGCTGATAGACAGGCGAAGCTGTCACTACGGATGGTGTCATGAGTACGAGAGTCACCGTCACGCTGGCCCCATTCGACTACAATGCCTGCATTGCGGCATATCACTACCTCTTACTGAAATCAACCTCTACCCTACCACTTCCGCACCTAGTCAAAGTGTGTCAAAATGCACGTGTGCGTGTTTGTGTAAATGTGTGCGTGTATGTTTATGCGAGTGTGTATGTGCAAGTGTGTGTGTTTTGTTTACGTCATTTACATATGAATTTGCAGAAATGCTTAATTAATAATTCTCTGTCTTGATAATTATTTAACATAAATCGCTCCACTTTGATTTTTTATAGAGAATAACATTATTTTCAATTATAATTTTTTTATTAATGTTTGCCGGAGTGTGTTATATTTTTTTTATCAATTCACCTGTTGTGCTTCATACGAGGCCATGTTACAGTGTAACCAAATTAGGCTGGCAAGCCGAGGGACCCCATCCTCACATGATACCGCTGCACAGTGACAGCTAGACGATGGCTCATTGAAGGAGAGGAGAAATTTATGCAAATGCGTTGTTTATGCAGTTGCGCAGTCTAAGGGATTTGTATGAAATTGCAACAGACGCCCACCATCAAAATGCAACTGCTGCTCATTTTCGCTTATAAATTTGAACATTAAATCAGACATCTATGCTCTTATAGGACTTATATATTGGCAAACTAACAATCCTGCCCTTTGTATACGACCTCTTGTCACCAACGTCCTTTTAGTAACTTTTCATACACAAGGACGGGATCACAAACCGCATGAAACGCGACAACGTCGCTTCAATCCGATATTAATTAAGTTCGGGCTACACTACAATAATAACTTATACAACCCTGGTCAGAGGTTAGTGTTATGCAGCATTGCAGCTGAATTTGGCCGGCACGACCATAAGGGAGGGGGGGGGTGGTAACCCTCGATCACATGATATTCGTCGTAAAGTGACAAATTTGGTGTCACGTTTCGTACGTGTGTACTTGTGAGCAGCCCATTGGTGGGAAGCAACGCACAGCCTATGCCGATGCGTTGCTTCCCACCATTGCATATGTAATTATGCATATGTGTACGAACTGAGACTGTGTGTCCCCGTACAATATATGGAAAAACCTTTGAGAATTATTTTTGTTCTTAGTTGGAGTGGCTGCTGGCGGACAACACCCCGGTAACTTCCATCGTGGGTCTGAGGAGGGTGCTCGCGAACGGCTCGCTGGAGTTCCCCCCCTTCCCCGCGGAGCACATCAGGCGGGACGTCCACGCAGCCACGTACAGGTGCCGGCTCCGACTGTACAGCGGCTACGCGATACTGTCCAAGAACATCCATGTGCATGCGGGTAACGGTTATTTATTGGCGAGCTCTTCGCCGCGGTTTCATTCACGTAAAATCCCAGGACAATTTTGTTATTTGGGATGAAACTAAATTTTATTCTATTTCATCTCATATTCTATATCTGTGTCATATTTCATCAAACCCTGTTGTGTGACTGTGGATTGCTGCCGAGTTTTACCGGATGACTGGGGAGGGACCTCTCTATATTACCGCCGCAAGGTGATAGCTACTCTGTCATGATTTCTTCAGTTTGTGGGTTTCCAGTGGCATATTAGAGGTAATGACGGCGGACGGGCAACACATCTGCATAACCATCATGCGGATGTCTTCTTATTCTTTCACCGACTTAAATTTATGGTGTGGAAGCGAAGAGAGTCCCAATACAGCTTCATCGGTTTGCTATGAGTGCTCGTCGAGCAATGAAGCGGTTGTCTATGGCCGTCGGTAGCCACAAGGAGGTTCCAACTGTACTTTTGCCCTGTTATACCATAAAAAAATTAGCGACGGTTTGCTCTCGTTTACTCAATACAATGAAATTAAAACGTCTCCTGTATCAAGGGTAAAAAAGGAGATTGTGTAAGATTTGTAAATGCATTTTCGCCCCATAAGCGGAAACCGCTTGGTGCATGCTTGGGATACATTTGGATCATAAATCACTTGTTATCACTTCCTCTCGTCTTAGTGGTAAACGTGCCGTGGGACGTGCGCGTGCCAGACGAGTACGTAATGGCTGGCAACGTGGCGATACTGCGGTGCCAGGTGCCGCCGCGCTGCGCCGAGCGGGTCGACTCAACCGACTGGCTGGCAGACGATGGCACCAATGTTGTACATTATTTAAGTAAGTTGCATAAATACCTTAAGAAACCGGACACTCAACCCTAATAAATGTTTATAAAGGAAAACCTGACACTAAAGCCGCGTATTCATTATACAATGTTTGGTTGTAAGCTGTTTATCGTTACTCACCGTAAACACTGCTCATGAAACTCTACACTTCTCGTATGTAACTTGAATGTCGTAATCGTCTCTGTGGTGTAACGGTGCGGGTGTCGCCTCTTACTCTGAGCACGCATTACATTGTCCGGGATTGGAATGTGCCCGAAGTGGCTATAGGCTTGCCACCTATGACATCATGGACCTTAGTACCTTGGCTAATTGTGGGTGTTCTAGTGTATCCACCGGACTTACGAGTTGTGGATGTACTAGCACACCTCTGCCTACCTCTTCGGAGATTTACACTTTTCATATGTGGCTAGAATGTAGATGGATTAGGCGGGGTTACTCTTATATTTAAAAATTCACGCAACACACGTAAACATCTGTTCGCTTTCGTTTATAAGCCCGGGCCAGAAGACAGGGCTGTATGGATGACTGAATTAGCGCAGTAATAACCAGCCGGAGTTCACCAGTGACCGGCTGGTTATTACTGCTCAAATCCCGGCCTTCGATTCTAGATATTTATCTCCTGCATAGTGTATTTCTAGATAAAGAGGAATACAAATACGGTACTTAAAATAGAGCTAGTGGTACAGCTAGTTGTAGCCAGGCACTAACAAGAGGAATTAAATTAAATAATTTTCATCGGAGTATTATTTTGCCGTCTTAGTGTGAAAACAAGACTGTATCTGTCCTATGCGCGCTACAGTAGCATATTGTTGATCTGAATTCATTCAGATTAAATTACATAACAATCTCATAAACTTCTCATAAAGGTTAATACAGAAGTAAAATACAAGAAAAATAATTTTAAAAAGTAGTAGTGTATATCTATGTCTACATTAAAATTATAAAGAGGAAATATTTGATTATTTGTTTTATTGTTTGTTTGTTTATTTATTTGCATGGAATAAGCTCCGAAACTGTTGGACCGATTTGAAAAATTATTTCCTACTAGAATTCTCTACGTTATCAGTGATGAGTATAGCCTATCTATATAACAATTTCTAAAACGTTTTGATCATTGTGTAAACTTCGATAGTGTAACCAAAATGTAAAAGAAATGTCAAAGTATATCCTAATTTATCCGTGAAAATTAGCCGTGCCGACAGACATTGTGCTCTCATAAATTTAATTTGTTGGTCTTGTCATGTGAAATGATGACGAGGCCGATAGTAAAATTCATAATTATTATATTTTTGTAAGTCAATGAATTTTCGCCATATTTCGTGAAATATCCGTGCGAAGCCGGGCGGTCTACAATTTGACAATGTAATTATTTCACAATTTTAGTTGATTTCTGAAGTCTTTTTTATTTTTTTATTTTTTTTTTTGAATTTTGATTTTTTTTTTATTCGATTTTTGAATTTTTTTTATTCGTCGTTTTTTAGTTCCAAAACCATTGAACCCATTTTGAGGAATGCTTCACAGTGCCCTAAGTTGAAGTAAATGTAAGTGTATGAAAAGATCATATTGACGATTATAAAAGGGTTATCGAAACACGACCAGTAGTTTCAGAGACATACGTGGCCAAACATAAACACAAACGCAGATTCTCGCTCACATACATGCTCACGCACACACATTCACACACATACATACATTTAATGTTGTTGAAAATATTATATTTGTCGAGTTGATAATTTCGCCTTTTCAAGCACACGACTAAGTTATAGAGAGACACTAATGGCCTGAGTGCCTCCGAGGAAGGGAGGGATACCTTCAACAATATCGCTTTTTTTTGCTCGACTTGGCGGGGTCAGTACCGTGCCCCAGATATTAATTACATTACAATGTCTTATTTGTCATAGGTTCCTATGTAACATAACATGTAACTTGCACACATACTTGCAACTGGTTTTGTTAAATCTGCAAGACGATCTAAAATGATTTTGATTTTTACGAAAAAAGCAAAACTAAAATGGTTTCTTGTATATTTGCTAAGTCCACTAGTAATTTTAAAGAACCAATTTTCTAGAGATTGCAAGCTCGGAAAAATATATTATACAGAGAGGCTTTAAATATTTATGTATCGTAACTTCGGCTATAAGGAATTCACCCCCTGGGTCTTGTTTGCTACTCAGATATATTTTTATGGGCCATTGACAAATGGGATGTAGTAAATTGGCATTTCCGATGTTATGAACAGTCGATAGATTATACGTTCCTCTAGTATTACTCTCCTAACGATCTATTTACGGCACGGCCTTTGAGGTGCCTTTGTTCTGTTCCCCTTCGTACAGGAGTCTAGAGACAGCTATAGTAGACGGATTGACATAGTTTGACTACCTTGCAGACCGCAGGTATTGTCATCATCATCATTATCAACACTGGATGTAGGCCTCTTTCAATGAACGCCAAGATAGCTGATCTCCTGCTACTCACATCCAAAACGTTACTGGCCCATCTGCCATCTGATCTTCTGAGTGTGTGACCTGCCCATTGCCACTTCAGTGGGCTTATTCTTCGCGTGATATAGGAAACTTTATTTACTGCCTTAGGACTTCGTAGTATTCTATCGGACAAAGGAACATCTAACATGGCACGTTCAACAGCCCGCTGAGCTACCGTAAACTTGCGGACCAGTTCTAAATTACGAGGCCACGCTACGGCCCCGTAAGTTATCACGGGGAGAACGCATTGCTTGAAGACTTCGCAAAAAGAAAGTGACGAAGCTTCCACAAGTGCTGTGTTCAAGTTTATCTTTGTACCTACCAATATAGTAGTCAAAATGTATTCGAAATCGAATGGTACTTTTTTATAATAAAATCGACTTCACCGCTCTATAGATGTAATGCGATCTACAGTGTATATGGCGTTTGATGCGGTTTGTGAGTAGCTGGTAGCCCATGGGCAACGAATCTGCGTAACAATCATGAGAATGACCATGGGAGTCAGCAGTCATCAAAAGGCTCAGCTTCTCGTTTGCCCCTTAGGCTATTAAAAAAATTTGCATGGCACACAGCCTAACATATTGTACACTTCAACTCTCTTAGCAAATACTATGTGCAATGTTTCTAGGAAAGAAATAAAAAATATTTAAAAAATATTAAAAAAATGTAAATGCGTTGCGCTTCTTCACCTCACCTACTCCCAATGGGCCACAGGCACAACACAAAGGGTACGAAACACATCAGCATGACAATAAAACTACCTTTATTGATTTTATTGCGGTTTCTTTAATTATTTATGTAGCCCGACATTTCAGAAGCTTAACAGCAACCATGATCACGGGTGGACTGAGATGGCAGGGGCCATCTTCAGCATGCTCACAGACCGCAGATTTTGTTTTTCTGACTTTAGGGATTGGACAGAGCGCCATGGTGGGGCACTGACATTCCACCTCAGACTGGTTTTGAAGGGGCACGGCTACATCGGCTGTTACCTATGTGAGGTGTTCAACTTTATTCCACACCATCCTGTCATATTTGTTGCGAATCCCGGGACACAGCTAGACACACCTTGGCTGAATACCTTGTTTGGGCACAAGGAATCGCAAATCTCGTAGCAATCATTGGAGTAGACCTCACACTGCCAACATTTTTTTTCGCCATGTTGAGTAGCGAGGAAGCCTGGAACGCGGCTGACAGTTTTGCAAGAGTTGTGATGCGAGGTAAAAAGGCAGAGCGGCTGAGACAGGCGGACAGTCGGGCCTCCTCGAGAGCTCCGAGGCAAAGGCGCTAAAACAGAGTTCTGCCGCCTTATCTTTATAAGATTTAGAGGGCGACGTCTTGGAGAAGTCATCGTCTGCTTAAAAATATCCGATTTGTCGGTGCGCTGTGTGTATCTCCCGAGGTGAGCCATTGATGGTACCCGATGGTGGAGTCGCGGTCGTATGCCACCGCTTTGGCACGTGCGTATGTGTCTGTGGCTCCTCCGGAGCAGCAGCGGGGACACCGCTAGGGTTCAGTAGGTAGTGGTAACTTCCCCTTGGCTCTTGGGTACCACATACCCCCCCCCCCCCAGTTTCTCCCGACTTGGAGGCGTGCGTAAACGTATTCTCCAGCGAAATGTAAAAGAATAGCTGTCACCTAACGGCTGTATTATGAGAGTGAGTGATAAAGTCGTGGCAGCCAAAATCGGCATGAAACTGCTAAAATTAAGTAATACAATATGCTCTTACACAATATACAATATACAATATGACCTGGTTACTCATAGATAATGTAGCAATTTTTAAATAGGTCCAGTAGTTTTAATTTCATTCCTTAAAAATAAACATTCCAATTAATGTATATCTCTCGCTGTCTCTCTCTCTAACTCTCTCTCTCTCTCTCTCTAACTATCTCTCTCTATAACTCTCTCTCTCTCTCTTTCTCTCTCTCTCTCTCTCTCATACTGCATAGAAAGAAAGTCATGTGTTTTGGTTTCTTGGATTTTTTCGTTTATTTCGGAGGGACCTTACTACTGGTTGGCGGTGCTATTGCTCCCGCCTCAATAGTTCAACGAACTAGTGAAGACTAGTTTCATCTTTCCATAGTGTCGCGACACCACCATGGTTCAAGCCTTGTCGCGACTGTGGGACTCAGTAGCCTGGGGTGAAGATAATTGAACCGAGGGGTATGCTCTTTGTACCCCTCTTTGTACCTAGAGTGGACAAAAGGCGAGGCACCTTTACGCACGGGGCAAGGGGCGAGGGTGAGAACCTCACCCCATTGCACGCTCCTAAAGTAGGTGGGGTTAATCTGTAGTGGTTATCTCTTATTCTGTTTATCTCCAACCCCATCTATGGAGGTGGAGTCAGTCTCTTAGTGGGCTGATTAGCCGTCAAGGTGGCGAGGAGAGATTTTTTTTGTTTTGTTAAGTTTATATAAGCTTTTTGTACATAATTAGTAACAAAAAAAATTTACAATTAATCGATAGGAACTTCGTTCGATCCGGGTGTTCCTTGACAACTCTCATTAGTTTTTTTTTGTATTTAAAATTGAACGTCCGCAAGAAAATCTACAAACCAACACAATGAACACTCTGGAGTACAAGTGGGCAAAAGGAATAAAGTTTTGAAAAGACGTGAAAGCTCCATGTTTAGTAAGATGCGAAGAGTGCCATGTTGGACTGGAGACGATTTGGGCCCGCAGGATTGAGTAGGTGGAACAATATATAATATAAAAATAACATAAAGCTTAAGAGGTTGTTTGATTGGACGTGCTAATCCGTAGATAATACTCCGATTCTCAAAACAAATTCTGTTTTGAATATACCATTTATCTATTATACTATAAATCATGCCTTTTAGATGTGAGTGAAGCCGCTAGGAGCAGCTGATATTGAAAGCAAACTTGTAAGTGGCAGTACAGGATGTTTGTATGTTTTATGGTCGTATTGGACTGGCACGACCGGGGAGACATCTCTCGCTCACATGGCACCGCCGTAAAGTGAAAATCGGTCTCATACCAAAGTTCCAAGCTAAACTATCGCGTTTCGAGCGGTTTGTCAGTATCCGTTCGACAAGTGGCAAGGATGGCAACGCCTGATAATAATACAGATGTCTATGGGCGTCGATAGTCATCAGAAGGATCCGAGTAAGTGTTTTTAGGGGCTATATATCCCACTGGAGGGGAGGAGTATGATGGAGACAGAAATGGATGTCCATGGACGTCGGCAGTCGTCAAAAGTCTCCGATCACTGATTTGCCCTCCTATCCTATCAATTAATAAAAAAAAACACGAAAAGGTACAAAAGTAAACGCCACATATGTTTCAGAATGCCAAGCACGTAATAGATCGGATAGATATCAGGCTTAGTATTCAATAAACGAGTAGATTTCGGACATTGCGACGACCTTTTAAATGAGCTTAAGTCCTGAAGGCAAATAAATGTTACAATCATTAGTGGTCATGACAAGACTTTTATCTGACTTCGACAGGAGCAGGGTAGTGTTTTTTAGGGTATGAGTCAAAGTCAGATTGAATAAATAAACGTATCACATTGTGAACACATGCTTACACATTCTTTACAATATGTATATTAGAGACATTTCCATTGTCTAATGCCATGGTTCATATCAAGCAGCTCTGTGCGAAGTAGAATTAGGAACTATCAATTAACAAAGAAGGAGAATAATGACCCGCTTTATTACGTTACGACTAGCTTTATTGAATAACGTATAACGCTGAACTTTCCGGCGGACTTTCACCAGTCGTACACAGTCCGCACATAATCGATATAAAACGGCCCTGTTTTTAAAGTAGCCATAATATTATTATGTGGCAATTTACTGCAATAAATGTGTTGGGTATGTAGATTTCTATATTTCCAGTCGCTGCCCGAACAACAGGGTGGTTTTTAAAACATTAAGTGTCGTTAGTTTCTACTCTATGATGCAAATAACATTGGGTTGATTGAAATAAAAATCGTCCGCCCCGACGTCTCAGAAGCTTTACAGCAACGATGGACAGTTTCATTTTTTTCAGCCATGTCACACATCCCCTTTCCACCTCGCCTCCAATGGGCCACATAAAATAATTATTTACTGTACAGGTTCTAAGTACGCGCAGACAGACGACGGTTCGCTTTACGTTACCGCCGCGGGGCTGCACGACCGTTACAGCGCTTTCCGCTGCCGGGTGCGAGACCGGGCCACGGGCGTTTTCCACTCTAGTTCATATTTCGGTAAGTTATATTTTTTTCGTGGACTTGGCAGGGATGCTGCCGTGCTCCCTGACGTGTGGGCGGAGGGCACTAAAGGCATCGGCTTCTCCTGATTTTAAAGCTTAATCCTAGAATAATTTAGATTTGCGTTCAGTAATTATTAAAGTTTCATACCATAAGGTTAAAACCTGTCTGTCCTTCTATCCGTTTGCCTATCACCAGGCTGTATATCATTTTTTTTTAAACACTTAAAAAATTCACATATTAACGATGTACTTACCGCTATAACAGCAATTATAAAAAATTGGTCACTTATAATTAAATCACTAAAAAACCACTACCATCATACGTATGCAATCAGTTTTAAGGCAAACGTACACAGGCACAAATATATACTGAAACATATAAGTTGTAATGCTTATACCTCCCATGTGTACCCTCAGTGTACGAGCCCGACTCGCACGAGGCCTTTCTTTGTGACCATCAATGCCGGCAAACATCCAGCTACAACAACAACAACACATCTCTACGTCAGCTCCCTAATGGGATAGGCAGAGTGAACGGAGTGACACACATCACGATACCTGCCTTGCCTCCTCCACATTAATTACTCTCTTCACACAAACACGCCGGTTGCGAAGACTCTCGACACCACCTGCAGACAACCCGGTCAGTCGAAACATGGTGTCAGCCTTGGTCTTCCTCGGTACCTACATCCTTTCACATTCGCATTATACATCTGTTTCGCTAACCTTTCACCTCTCTTTCTTTGTACATGCCCGGATCAACGGAGCATGCCCTGACTCATTTATACACCGACACTTTCTTTCTTATCTATGCTCCCTCTCGCTTCGCTATTATCAACACTGTCTGCGAGGGTTACGTCAACATCCTACAACAACAGTGATAATCCGACGGCAAAATTGATACCACAGCTGTGACGACTGATTCTGAAAGCGCTGGCACCATTACATACATATTTTTTCATTTATTTTTATGTTCAGGTCACGTGATAGTGACAGAGCCGAAGGGCGCAGTGCGGCCGCGGCCCGCCGTCGAGGGTCGCACGCACCGCGTGCAGGCGGGGCAGGACGTGCGGTTACCGTGCGCCGCGCACGCATGGCCCGTCCCTACGTATAGGTAAGTACTTTGGCGCAGATGACATCTAACGTCTATAAAGCTACCTTTAGACTGCTGCACAATTAATTTACGTGCCGTTCACACTTACAGTTACGAAATTTGATTTTTTTTGCTGATTTGACACTAATAATTGTAGTGTCGCAATAATTTCACGTAGACTAAGTGTTATAAGTGATTATATCAAAGAATCGTAGTGGTTGCCGCCGATCTGGCGACACAGGACGAACTGAAAAAGTATTTTTGTTGATTAGTCCTTTTATCGAGAAAGGCTGTAGGCTGTATACCATGACGCTAAGACTAAGTAGGACCGGAGTTACGCTAATTAAACCGCGTGGTTGTGCTAGATTGATATAGAAACAGCATAAGGTAAGGACAGCGAAGACTTAGAACAGTCTTATACGTAGCGACATTCCTGTTAATGTCGTGAATTTTTACTGTAGTTTTCCGTAAAAAGAACAAATATCCAACGAGATTCACACAACTGCCTCGTTTCTTATACAACTAAGATCCTTTACTGCATTTGCTGTGTTTTACTTGGCGGCCGCAGAGCGACAGGCGACTGTAAAGCAAACACGTGCTCCTTTGTAGAGCAAACAGCCTCCAACTTCTATCAAATTCGAACGTGCGGATACAGTCAGCCACGAAACTTCATTTTTGTAAAGCGTATTATACAGTGTATCTTAATCAAAGCCTTTTAATAACTATCAACGTCCATAGGCATCTATATATCATCAAGTTCAATGCACTATTCCCGTCTCTCATCTGAAGCATTTACACCGTTAGAACAACATGATTGTTCCTTAGAAACAAAGTATGCGTCCGATGTGGTTTTGACCTTGTCGTTATTTAGAAATCCTTCACCTCCCAAGTACTTTTTTAGGTTATGGAACAGAATAAGTCCGACGGTGCCGGATCAGGTAAATAGAACGGATGCGGTAATAGTTCAAAGCCACAATTACGGAATTCAGCCATTGATTGCACAGGCATGTGAACACGGGCGTTATCTTGATGAAACAGGGCATTGCTTCTGAGCATTCCTGGACGCTCTTCCTTCATTTCCTCTCGTAAACGTCGTAGTAAGATACAGTAGTGATCAGAGTTTATAGTCTGAACCCCTTCAAAATAATCAATCATAATCACACCCGTGAACTCCCAGAATACTGAAGCCATTAAAACTCAGCCCTTATAGAGGGTCTTGAATCAGGGCTTATTTATTGTTTCGATTGCTGTTTTGTTTCTGGCGTACAGTAATGCACCCATCTTTCGTCCATTGTAACAAACTGATTAAAAAAATCATCTGCATCGGCCACAAATAAGTCCAAACAGTCATGTGAAATAGTCAACCGCGTCCTTTTTTGTTCAACTGGAAGCAGTCGCGAAAAACCCACCTCACAGACACCTTGTGGATACCCAATTCGTCGATAATGCTGTTTTGAGTTCGTTCACAAGGGATGCCTATAATCTCGGCTATCTGTCTAGTTTTTAATTTGCGGTCTCTCATAATCAAATCAAGTACCCTTATAATATTTTCGTAAGTAGTGGACATCAAAGGCCTTCCAGTGCGGGATTCACCTTTCACACTCTCTTTATCACGCTTTAATTCTGCTATCCATTTTTCGACCGATGAACAAGACAGAGCCGAATCTCATAAAGCTCTGACCATATCATCACCCCAGGGAATTAACTCCCATCTTTATATCAAGCAAACTTCAGTAAAATATTCAATGGTGAACATAGATAGCTTTGCGATACAGATTTTTCAGTTCTTGTATTATTTCATATTGTAATATGTGCCAAATTTCATCCAAATCGGTTTCGTAATTCGTGAAAGAATTGCAAACTTACATAGGAATATTCAACTGCTGTGTAGCCAATGGTTCATTGGGGGTTTTATAGGGAGTCGGTACCCTCCGAATGGATCCCACTGCTCGTTTATCCCCCCAATGAATAAAAAGTAAAAAACATTCAAATTTCTTACAACTACTCCGAGTCCTTATTTATGTTTTTATCTAAAAACTTTACACCGACTATACAGGACATAGCCAAGACTCATGCGCCATTGAAGTGCACACGCTTAAAAGAGCAGCGTGCCAGCCAGTGTTCATTAAATTTAAGGCGCAATTTATGTCCGAGACTAAATTCACGTAGACCTAAGCTTTAGACGTGAATATTAGAAATTATGAGGTTTTTATCGCAACACTGTCTAGAAATATTGATGACCTCCGTAGCTACTGCAGAATGTTGGCAAAAGTGTCTCGAACTCCATAAATCTTTTATTAGATATGGAGGAAAGCTATGTAAGCTACAAGCCCGTTAAAATAGCAAGAGGCTGGCCCACACTCAGAAGAACAGATGGCAGATGGGCCAGTAGGTCCTGCAGTATAGGCCACGTCTGGGAAAACGAAGTGTTGGTCGACCGTTCACCAGGTGGAGCCGGTCCGGGATGGATGCGAGTTGCAGGAGATCGGTCCTGTTGGCGCTCATTGATAGAGGCCTATGTCCAGTGGACCAATAAGGCCTGATAATGGTGAGAGAGAAAAGAAAGGAAGAAAATAATTTTATTAATCCCAATTTATATTGATTGACACACGACCCTTATTGGTTAGAAAAATAATAAAAAGTAGCCGAGTTTCTCGTAGGTGACAGTCCGAAATCCTTTTGAAATTGAATGGATGAATGTATCATATATTCATCCATTCAATTCCAAAAGGCGGGCGGGCAGAGCGATACAATTACATACCAGTGGTTGTGCATAAAATGAACTGTTCTTTTACACAACTATTCAATAAAAACAAACCGTAGATACTCTATTTAAAATACAGACATGATAAGCACATGTGGGAACAATAAAAAAGTAGTTTTAATGTCTTTTTTATAGAATAGGGGTGCAAACGAACAATCGGAGCCCTTTTATGTCTACCGACGCCACAGGCTACTCATAAACCGCACGAAACCTGACACTGACACTTAACTTTAATTAGTATTATGATAAACATGTAATACAAATAAAAAGAATGATTCTAATGGTTCTGAGCGACACTTTAGATGAAAACTTATAAAATCAATAGTAACTCGCTGTGCTGAAGTGAGAATTCAAATGACTAACTGATGAGGTAGCAGTCAAGAGCCCAATCCAGATATATCAGCTGCAGTGCATTGCAGAAACGGCAAACTAAATTTGGATCCCATCTCAGAAATCAGATGGTATTCATTGCACGTAGGCTAATGCGACAAAATATGGAATTGGAGCCGGCGTCTGCTACCGAGACGTAGTCACTTAGAATTTAAATCCGACGATATAAATACGATATCATGTGTCATCTGCGTACTCATTTCGCTATATCATCGCTTTAACATCTATTGTTGGTGAAAAGTTTCCTGTCATTAGATATCGATTGTGTTTAAATTATATATGACTGAAGGATACTGATAGTTACAGCCCCGCGGTTAAAACGATTTAACGGTGAGGGTTCAATGTCATGATGTAATGATAACAAATTAAATTTATAACAGAATGGTAATGATAACATCTGTCGGGACCGCTGGTTGTCAAGAATTTCTGCAGTGAAATAATATTCACTTTGATATTTTTTCGCAATTTTGGTTACATTATTGAAGTTTAACAATGTAAATAGCGTATTGCGTAGCCTATGTTCGTCACAAACAACGTAAAACTCCAAAGATAAGAATAATCAAAATGAGCCAGTAGTTTCGAAGCCTAATTAATGCCAACAAACGAAGAATCTAATGTTTCCTCTTTCTTATATTAGTATACATCCATGCCTTTGGATACTGGAGATAGTTTTGACGAATTACGTATGGAGCGTATGTCAAAATTTTATCTCCAGTAGCCAAAAAATATGGATAGACAGAATATAGAAAATGGTTGTTAATCTAAACCTACACAGTGTGCGTATGCATATAATTTTGATGATAAATAATATGATGCTAATTTTGGTTTTTGCGGGCTTAAATATATATTAGGGGACAGATTTTATGCATGTAAAGCCGCGGGGCACATAGTATCTAACACATAGATTATTGATGCTCAAAGTGCAATTAGACCCTCATACATCTTAAAATTAAAGACCAAACGTCGATAATCTGTGTCAAAATGTTAGTTATCTTGCTCCTCCGAAACAGGTATACTGATTTTTATTAGATTTTATATGCACATTCAGTGGGTTCAGTGACTGTGTGGGGGTGGCCTAAGTATATCCTCACCCTCAATCCAAGGGAGACATAAAATTTATCAAAGGGCACTTTGTCTCTTGACAGTTTCAGCGAGCTGGGTGTATGGTGTCGGGTCTCGGGATTGGGGGCGTGCGTTTAGGAAAACGAAGTGTTGGTCGACCGTTCACCAAACCAACCGTGGGAAGACGATCTCCGTGCAGTAGCCGGTCCGGGATGGATGCGAGTAGCAGGAGATCGGTCGTCTCGGCGTACATTGAAAGAGGCCTATGTCCAGCAGTGGACCGATAAGGGCTGATATTGATTGATTGATAATGAAATGTGTTATTTCTTACGAAGATAATATAGTAGTAGGTTCGAAGCTGTTTTTTAATCATTTAATAGAAGATTATATATAAGCTTTACAAATTAATAAAAAAAAGGAGTAATCCTTTTGATGATTCTACAATTCTGGTTTTGTAAATTTACAAAAACATGTAGATAGAAAAAAGGTATAAAATGATATAATAAATAAAACTGGTACTGGTAGAAATAAAATAAACGTATAAATATAAGTAAAATTTGCGAAATGTTTCGCACTTTTTAAGAATCTCACTCTATATCGCAAAATATCTCCCAAAGTACAAGAAGTTTTACCAAAGTTAACTGACAGCCCTGCGAAGACGTCTCCTGCAAGTCAGCTACGTAAGAAAATATCACAAAAGTTTGTGTTGTAAAAAACGATGAAGTCTTCTCAAACTTTGTTTCTATTATAATTTATTACAAAAATATGGAAAAACAAAATGTACGTTGAAAGAAGGAAGTATTATTATTACAGGCAAAAGAAAATTCAAAATTGCTGCTGTTGTTTAAAAATATTGAAAATTCTTATACACCATACACTTTCAAAATGAGGTATTCCTCGAATGCAATCTTGCATAACATTACTACGTTATTTATAGTATGAGGGAGAAAACGAGGAGATGATGCCTTTAAGTGACTACGGACACTCATAAAGAACATCACCTGATTTGGCTGCGTTATAGCAATGGAACTACCGCTAAGGCACTGATTCTGATGAAACTTATTGTTTATACAGGGTGCTTTGTAAGAAGACTATAAGATCACAGAGTATATTCAGTAGTCGATTCTGATCCCGGATATGTATATAAATAAGTGCCAAAAATGTGGCCTAATTTATCTTTAAACTTTACGGTAACCAAGGCGCTACTCGCCCGTACAGCTGACTCGCCCTGGGCTACTTGGCTTTTGGGCACGCGATTTTTAATCCGTTTCACACTGCACATATTTTGGGAAAATAATGATACTGAATTCAGTGAAATTATACGATTTTTTTTCGTTTTGTTGTAATTATAGTGATTGCATTTTTATCTAAAACAAATAAATACCTTTTATTTCGCCAAAATCCTCATCACAACATAATCGCGAGGCATCCCCATTAAGTAAGAGACTACATGTGTTGGGGCTGTCTCGCTCATTCCCGTCCAAAAAAAGAAAACAAATATTTAGAAACTTGTATTTACTGTTACATCTAATGTTACAAATTTTATTTTTGATAAAAACTTAACATACATTTTTTTTACTTGGATGGATGTTTAGGGCAAGTTATTTTTTGTATTGACAAAATTTACTAAGAATAAAATAGCTCATACACATATATGCTTGTGTGTGTGTGTGTGTGTGTGTGTGTGTATGTGTTATTGTGTTTTTTTGTGTGGTGTGTGAATCTAGAATCTCCTACAGTTCACATTGTATGTACTCTCAGCATCCCGTGGTTTTACTCGCGTCTGACCATCTTGATTTTTCGTGAGTGTAGCTATAATGTACTAGAAGAACATTTCAAATCCTATATATACATCGTTTCAGAGACTTGCGCGTTCAAACAAACATAAAACTCTTCCGCATTATTATAGTATTATAATAACCGGAGTAAGGCGGGTGGTTTTACCCGCGTTACTTCGGACCTATAGCGTCATAGTATATAGGCCATAAACCTCCACATAAATGTAGCTATTACAAAAAATTTATCCACATTTTAATTCCGGAGATAAGTGCCTTCGTACAAGCAAACAAGCAAGCTCTTTTGCTTTATTATAAAAATATAGATAAATATTTCATTCAATTTGTTGACTTGTGTAAACATTAGACAATAACGTCGCTCATTAAAAGAACCCTATGTTTGAAATATGACGAAGACTCAACACTGATGAAGACTCGAAACTGACTCACGTACTGTGCCTATATCGAATCCTACTAAGCGTCGTCGAATATTATTACGCTAAACGCATCCCCAATCCTGTAATTCTCCAAGGACGTGATTCTTTTTCACCGCCGAGAAGCCAATTACCCCGCGGGAAGGCACATGACAATTTTCTTTATTAAGTCGACCTGTTCAAATTTGAATAAGGCGGGATGATAAAATTTTCTAACACGAATTTAATATATTACATCATAATCATTAACACATATATAAGGTGTAGATTAAGCTTTATTGCGCTCCCTGACTGTTGAGTTTCTGATGACTACCGACGCCCATAAACACCCGCATAAATGCTATGCCGAAGCGTAGTTCCTTCATTTTCCATAGACCACCGGAAACTCACACACTGCTTGAAATTCAACAGCCTATCTAATGTATGGTTATATGTGAGCGAGAGATCCTCCCCGGTCGTGCCGATACAATTCGGCTGTCTTACAGTATGTAAACCTCTTATAATAAGAGTCAAATAAGTAAGTAAATGCTGGCCGTACATGTCTATGGTGTTAAAACATATTTCTTATGGTGGTGCTTATGGTCATCCGGAATTTCCATAAACTGCGCGAAATGCGAATCAGTACTAGAACAAAATTAAAATTATTGCTTTTTGACCGCAGTTCGATGCTAGTAAAACGCAGATCGCGGCCACGTTTCCTTGGCTGCCGGCGTGTCTGGCACTATAGGTCAACAGATTGGGATGGAATGCGTCTCTTTGCATCTTACCCATGGGGACGGATTTTTTTCTCGCTGGATGATCCCAACATTGTTGCTGACGCTGTTGCTGCAGCAAGGAATGGAGCTCCTCATTCCGCACTCATCTGTACCCATTGCTGGTAAATCACAGCCATGATTCAATCGCTTCTATAGACTGTGTGTGTAGTGCTGCCGGTCCTGGGCTTTCGCGACAGCGTCCCAGGATGAAGAAACCAGCACATTCAAAAAGATGTATAATCACGCTTCCAGATCCTACAAAAGATTTATTGCTGGGGCAAAGTCAGCTCCTAGAAGGCTCCATAGCTCCATCGAACTACCGGCCTATTGCGATTGTTCTCCAAAATTATGGAAACCATAATTAACTGCCAGCTCCTGCGTTATTTAGAGAAACACCAACTCATTAGCGACTGACAATATGGTTTAAGTCAGGGATGCTTGGCTGGCGACCTATTAACCAACTTAACGCTCCGGTGGGCGTTAGTCTGGATATAGCGAAGGCTTTTGATCGGGTCTGGCATAAAACGCTCCATTCTAAGCTACCATGCTAACTATGCGACTCGATCACTAGTTTTTTGACAGATCGCAGCATCAAGGTCATCGTCGACGGTGCATGCTCGGACCTAAAATCTGTCAATGCTGGTGTTCCATAAGGGTGTATTCTGTCTCCCACGGTGTTTCTTCTGCACATCAATGTTATGCTACAAACCAGCGGCATTCATTGTAATGGGGATGACAGTACTGGTGATACACTGGCCGCATAAATATTTCCCGGGAAAACGTCATCAAGTAACGGAACCAAATTGTGTGTGAAGTCGAGTCTTTGTCTTTTGTCTTTGCGGTCATTTGGAAGCGAAGGCTAAATTAGCCTCTAAGAAGCTTGGTGTGCTTAATAGGGCGAACCAGTATTTACGTCACATCACTGGCTACGATTATACAAGGCGCAAGTCCGACCGCATTTGTAGTAATGCTCTCACTTTTAAGCTGGTGCCCCTAACTATCAACTCGCCCCACTTGACCGTATTCAACTTAGTGCGACTCGAATCGTTGACGACCAGGTTGTTTCCGTGCAGCTTGATCCTTTAGCATTACGAAGAGATGTTGGCTCGCTCTGCATCTTCTACTGCATCTACACACACGCCTGCATAACCTCGGATCATGCGTATATCTATGGGTAGCGGTAGTGAGCCTGTGTGGTGTGATACCTGCTGGTTTGCCCCTTATCATATAAAAACTACCACGGCTACCCTTCAACGTGAGCTCTTAAAAGGTAGGACCCTTCACGTAACGAAATTTTGTTACAAGTCATACAAGTTGGTCTGACTTAATTTCAAGATATAATACTATATTACTATCTATCTTCTTACATATAAATCAAAGTTCCCAGAAGTTCTTCCTGTATGTGATCCAATTTTTCAAAATCTACTGAATCATGCCGAAGCCCATGGATAGAGCAATTCCCGAGGAAGGGTTTAGTGTACAATTCAACACTTTTATTCACGTGTGAAGTCATAAGCGTGGGCCCATCCTAGCGATGGGTCCACGCTTATTATATAACATTTCACACCTTAAACAAGAGAGGTCCATTAAGACATTATTCTATAAATAAACCCTTTAGGAACAGGCGTTGGAAAATCCTATATATATTTAAGAGTGCTTAAGCCAAGTCTAGATTTCATTGGCGAGAGTGAGCTGAGAGCTGTAAAAATAATATAACACAAGTCTCGTCGAGTTATTGTGGAAATTCAATATCATACGAAGCTCTTTTTGAGATACTGTATTTCTGATATTTGCTCCGTCCACACTTTCACAAATGATATACTGCTTTTCTAACGAAATTATTATAACGACGTTCTTTACTTGCTTCCGCGTGAAGTCTGTATACGGGCTGCTTTGTGAGACTCTGTGTATTCGGAAGTGGATTCCGAATCCAAATATGTAAAAATGTGGCCGCTAGTCGCCTATGCAGCTGACGCGCCCGACGCCTTTGATTTCATGCGGTGCCCATATTTTCTGAATATGATGACACTAAATTCTATGAGGTCTACTATGTACATAGGCAATATTTTCATTTTATTATAGTTTTTTTTGGTAACATTGTGCCTTTTTTTGTTGCAGGGAAAATGCATTTACCCGCCGTCCTACCGGTCCTGTGTATATATAGAACTGTTTTCCGATGTAATCTACCGTATCCTAAATTTGTTCGATGGCTTACAATTAACTTAAATTATTTATCATGAAGGATTGTATTTTGTAACTGTCACTAGTCTAAGGCGGAATGCGATGTTTATGTGGGGTTTGTAGAAACAAACGATCATGGATCAGATCAGCAAGCATAAGTCACAGTCTATATAACATTTAAAATATTCCGTCTCGCTGAGGCTGTCCTAGGAAACTTTGGTCAGCCATCGTTGCCATATCTGTGGTGTGACGACTCGTTTACGCATGATGCAAAAGAGAAACCAGATTTTCTGGGCTATATTTTTGCATCGAACTCGACTCTTAGTGAGCAAGAAACTACACCACCTGCAATCTCCCGTTGTGATTTCTCTATGCCGGACAAAAAGATCCGGCAGAGCTTATTGCGGAAAGCACTTCTTTTCTTGGACATTCACAAGTCGGGTGGGCTCAATGGAATCGCACCAATAGTACTGCAAATATGTGTTCCTGAGATGACACCTGACTTAAAGCGTCTTTTCTGGTACTCATATTCTATTGAAATCGTACCAAGGAATTGGAGAACCGCTCTGGTGCATCCAATCTCAAAAGAAAGCGACCGCTCGGACACGTCAGACTACCGCCCTATCAAGTCTTTGTTAAAGAATTGTTGTCTAAGCGAGTAATAGGGCAAAAGCAGTAACTTTACACCAGCTCATCGCCTGAAAAATTACGAGGCGCAGATCCAACTGCACTTCTAGTACTGATGTCACTTTCGGGCTGGAGCCCCGCAATACCAGATCATTCTGTTCACCCTATTCAACGTAGAGAGGCTCGAATCCTCGATAGCTAAGGTGTTTCCAACCAGCTTTATACACTTGCACTGCGTAGATATGTGCGTTCACTGTGCATATTCTATTATCGCGCCTTTATCATGGAGAGTGTTCCGAGAAATTGTTCAGACCAACATTGCATCCGGATTTCATTAGGGGATTCCCGTAAATATTCAAAATTTCACCGGCACCATCTCGATGTTCTGAAGGCCTCTACCATGCGTTGTACGCGCATTTTTTTTCCCACGCATGACTTCTTTATGGAATCAGCTAACCCCGCTTCAGCTATTCCCGGACCGATGACTTAAGGATCTTCAAGAAAATATCCTATTTATCTCTAAAAGGCCGGCAACGCATCTGCGAGTCTTCGGGTGTTGCGGATTTCTATGGGCATTGGTGATCACTTACTTATAAGTGCTCGATTGCCTTCTATGTTATAAAAATATATTTCGCAACATTTCGCTGCATATCGCTCACAAAAACAATCCAGAAGAAAGTATAATAATGAGCAAAATATGCATAACATGCTGAATACACAAATAATATTAATAAATAAATAATAACTAATTATAGTAATATTTATTCCAACAAGCATCACTCCTTTTGTTAGTGGAATACACTTGATACTTAACCTATGATTAGTAACATAATGTTCTTTCTTACATAAGCGCTGTCTAGGCGACTCGCCTTCATAGCGACTATGCTGTTGGGAATGTCTCGAACTCTATTATGTGTTAAATTCGGTGTCACGTGAAGTTGTCTCCACCTGGTCCCACATTTGATCATAAGTACACCTGCATGACCTTGAAAGTGAATAAAAACATTTTTTATTTTAAAATACTTCTCATAAATCACTTACGGTCGTTTTCTGTATTTACCTATCAATGCATTCGTGTACTGAGAACAGTATTTTACATATTTCGTATGCCACTTGTGTCGAAACCCTATCCTCAGTAGCCAAAATCTTCGCGAGGTAGGATATAGAAAACGACAGATAATGGACGTTAAAGGAATATTCTCCGATGTTATATATAATATCAGATATACTCAATACATCTATTATATAGTTATATTAGACTTATATAATAATATCATATCAATATGCTTATACTAAAATATTATGTTCAATATAAGCATATCGCTTACATAAAGCTGGAAATGGCTCATATTTTACTGAAAGATATTTTAAAAGGAAAGTAATATATTTCTAAGTTGCCAGCAATATCGAAAATCATTTTGTATATCAAATAGATGTGGGTGTTGTCCGCGCACATCACCATGGGTGAGGCCTGTGTCCACGAGGAATACCAGAAATCATGGTCATGAGCTACTTGCATCACGCGACTTACCACTGGTATAATAATAATTTTAGGACATTAACATAATTTATTTGGAAATATAATGTTTTCAAGTCTCAACCAGGTGAATTGTGCCGTTCCATCTAATCGATGCTCATCTTATACATGGAATGGATCAATCAAATAAAATTAAACACATAAAAATTCACTGCTTCACATCAAATCCTTTTTACGTCTTTAATACTTTTATTACTTAGCTTAACATAGCATATTAAAGATCTATTCAATAGGATGTCCGTCAGATATGAAAAGGCATTTGGTTGGAGATCGCTGAACGTGGAAAAGTGCTAGACAAAAGCATTATTGTCTGGGAGGTCATTGTGATGTCTGGATTTAACTTTTATTGTATTACCGGATCGTCCTGATGCTTCTCTTTTTTTAATGTCATGTAATATATTAACAATAGAAAATATTGAACACAAGACTTTAACAATAGTTAAGAGTTAAGAATTTGAATTTAGGATTTTAGTTTCCATTATAGAATAGTAAAGTGTTCTAGTTTAGATATTATTAGACTGAATTAGAGCCCAATTGAACTGCCACGATCTCTGGCCCACGTGATACTGCCCGAAGTTATTGAGTGTTTTGTTTAGTTTGTTTCCGGTACCCATGGGTAGGGAGGGGGAAGCAGGGCAGCACACCCCCTGAACAATTATGCGGAGACTATTTTAATTTCACTGTGTCATTATACCGACAAATGATAATATTTTTAAGTATGACAGACCAACTTTGCAAGTGTACCGGCCGTGCGGATCTGATACGGCAATATTACGCCTCAACTTTACCCCAATTTTACTCATTACAATGAAACTATAATGAGTTTATAACCCCTTCTACAAGACCCTCCGGGACAATGGGTGCTATGCTAATGATGTATCCGAAACGTCGGAATTGTTAGCTAAATATCACTATAGAATTCTTTCCAGAAGTTATATTGTAACTCGGCTAGAGTTATAACTCGCGTAACATGAAAAATTCCATGTTACAAATTTCACCTCTCTATGTCACCCCTTCAGGGATTGAATTTCTAAAAATCATTTTCTAGCTCTCTTTTACACTATGAAATAAAACTCTGTACCAAATTTTAAGATTTTAGATACAGTTATAGTTTCAGCTGTGCGTTGCGTGGGTCAACCAATCAGACACGGTACCGTTTTGTATGTAACGCGCTAGTGCCTGCGACTCCCGTTCGCGTACTTCTTGGAGTCTGTGTCTTTTGCTGATCTTTCTCGGTTTTACATCAGATGTGATCATATGTTCCAGATCTTTAATTTTCATATATAATATATGTCAACGGAAACTGCTTATCGTCCTGGACAACTTTAGTTGAGATACACCAGATGCTCCAATTTTGAACACAAACTATACTCTATATGTTGCCCAGGCTTATTAGCTATACAAGAAAAGAAACATTCTAATTCCTCCAATAGTTCCAGAGATTATTGGCGTGTACAAACAGACAAACATGCGAACAGACAAATTTTTTTCTTAAAATATTTTGTCAACTACTATTTCATACAATAAATTTCGTATAAACTTAAGGACACTAATTCCTTATAACGCAATATAATTAATTTTTGCAAAATAGTTAACATACAGACACATTTTTTTACTGTATTTACGTTAGAAATGGAAAAATGTTGTATAAATAAAACATCAGTATTTTTGTGGTTATTTTGAATAAATCCTTTCCACTTAAATTATATTCAACCACAATGCCGCTTGTTTGCATTTCCGCTCCTAATTGACTGGAGAATTGATACCTTGGTTAGACTTGGTAATTCTACGTGAGACTAATTTGTCTACGGTTCTATAGAATTTAATTTATCTATAATTGCATCAACTTTGTCTGTCATAACACAATTTTATGTGCCTCGCTATGAAAAAATATTCTTACATTAAACTATACTTAGGACATCCCCTAAAACAGATTAAGTAATCATCATTGCCAAAATTGACATGTTAATAAAAGTCAGCATGTTTTTGAATTAAATTCTGGTGTTCGCATTATACAAAAAAGGCATGTTGTGGTAACCGGTGCAACACCATGCTCCTTTGGTGCTGCAAGGGAATACATTTACGCATATAGGTATGTAGGACTCGGGTGGCCCTAGACCGTACGTAGCATTCGGCACTTGAGGATGCAACACCAATCCAAATAATACAATTAAAGAAATTTTAAAAAAGTAACCGCCAAAATTGGAGGATCCCGGATGTGCAGGGAACAGAATCCCTCCAGCAACAGGTTGCGTGCGTGCGTGCGTGTGTGTGTGTGTATGTACGTGTGTGTCTAAGAATATTTCTTGTAAGCACAACCCTGTCTCTCTGCATGCAAAACATCTTCTGTTTTTATCAGGTTTAATCATCTTGTAAACATTTTTTTTTGGTATAATAAATATATTAATTTTCCGATACGAAAGGTATCTTGTGTTACTCCAACTTCTAATCCATATCCGTTTCAAATTTCAGGCCGACTCGTTTCTTAGTTTTTGTGTGAAAGTATAACATACATACTAACACTCACATTACATAAGATATAGTGTCATACATGATACCGCGGTTAAGTGACAGCTGTGATCTTGCGTTTCATGAGCTTTGTTAGCAGCCGGTGGCTCATTGGTGGAATGGGAGTGAAAAATGGCAATGCATCTGCACATGCGGATGTTATCTGACGTCTCTAGTCTTCAAATGGCTAACTATAAAAAAAGCTTATGATATATTTATATATTATTGTTACAGGTGGTTTCGTGAACACCACGAACAACTGGTTGCGATAGAGAAGACGCCGCTCTGGCCCCGGGCGTCTGTGCTAGGTGGTCTCCTCAGTATCCAAAGAGTGTCGAGAGAGGACGCCGGCAGATTCATCTGCTGGCTGAACAATACTGCGGGCGGGGAGTCTGCGCACTTCACACTCGTTGTTACCGGTCAGATTATATATGCGTCATTAAGTCATTAGAATTAAATCTCCACGGCCCGGGCGGGCGTGCCTGGTGGTGACCTGAGCACGCAAAGAGTGTCGAAGACGCGGATAGATTGTTGCATTTCATGAGCTTTGCTAGCAGTCGGGGAGTCTGCGCACTTCATATTCGATGATACTAGTCTGATATATGTGACATTAAGTCTCTAAGGCATCCATTATGGGTGGTGTCCTCAAAATGCTATGAGTGACAAGTGCAGAAGCAGATTCATTTAGTGGCTGAGCAAGAATCAGGCGGGGTATGAGATACTACTTCTCACTCTTTTCATGCTGGCTTGAAGTGGTGACTAACTAGACATTATGTACGTTTTATAAAAGTTTAAAAACTAACGTTATGACCTACCTGCAGCTAGGCGATTAAAACTTTCACTGTTGTCTTCAACTATACAACATAGCATGTTTCCGCGACGTCTGCTAGTTTATAACTCTATCAGCTGTCGTTGCGTACGCTTCAGAAGTTACGCGTCTATTTATATGGTTAAATCCGAAAAAAAAAACGTAACTTTAACAATCAAAACATACTCCATCATTACAAAAAACTATGACGTCCAAATGTTCACTTATTTCTATTTCGAACCTTGAACAGCCTTATTATTTTATAATTAGACGGACTGGAACGATCCCCTTCATGCAGTTTATTTTCCCATTTACGTAATTCCACCAGACTTGGATGGAGCCCGGTGATGTGTGTGGCTCACGAATGAACCCAATCTCAAGTAAAATCCCGCAGGTGTCATCCCCTTCATACATTAGCTAGTCCCGCTTGTTCATAGTAAGAGCTTAGTGATGAAACACATTCTCACGTAAAAGAAATTCTAATTTACCAAACTGAAATTATACTGTACATTCCGTTAGAGGGATTAGTATCCTTTAGTTTAAACGATTGAATAAAATTTCTCTCGGAAAATTGTGCAGCGGTGCAAGATAGAGTAGAACGTTTATAGTATGCTAAATAAATTTAAATTCCAATCTATTAATTTTCACAGCGCAAAACAAGAGTATTAAACATAATTCTCCATTTTCAGAACCAATTTACGTCCGTATTAAGCCAGAAATATTGCGGACGAAGTATAATGTTAGCGTTGGTTTCGAATGCAAAGTTTTTGGACATCCAATCGAAGTGGTGTACTGGATACACAATGGGAAGGTGTTGAAGAACGGCCAAAAGATCAGAATATCGGACGATGGGTTGAGGTTGCATGTTAGGAGCACGCAGCAAATCGATCAGGGGATATATCAATGCTTTGCCAGCAACTCGAGGGAACAGGCTTATGGAATTGCGGAATATATTATTGAAGGTAACCTTCTTGTTATTTTAAAATTAAAATTAATGTAGTATGTAATACTTTAGTATATATTACATACAATAATTCCCATTCAATTAATATTTTGATGGAAATGATTGTATATTGTTACGGTTACGGTGTTATAAGAAAGGTAATGTTTCTCTGGCGTAGGTATGTATATTTCTGTACATCTCTGCCACAATTTTTAAACGGCTTAACAGATTTTGGCCTATGAGGTATGATTTAAGGTGGTGTTAAAGGTGTTCCCAATCGGTGTGTTTGTACAAAGAGAGTAGTGAATGTTGAATAGTACGCACTGTTAGCTATGTCTGCCCCATTGGGGAGCTGGCGAGAAGGTATGTTGTTGTTGTTCTTTCGTTTTTCGTTAACTCACGACAAAAATGGAGGTTCTCAATTTTACGTACATTATTTTTACCACTCAAAGAGAAAGATTATACAAATTTTGATAAATATTTTAAATTAATAGGGTTTATTTAGGTAATAATAATTATGAATTATATAGGTAAGGACATTATATAGATAAATATATAAGTAGTAATAGGTTTATTGTATTCTAAGTGTTTGCCATAAATTACTGATTTCTATGAAATTTATATAACACTAGCTGTACCCGGCGCGAGCTGCTACTCCAACAACTAAAATAAATGTAATAAAAATACTTCGAAAGACAATAAAAAGTAAAATTATATTACACGAACCTTCTCCATCGAAAAATGAATATATATAAAGAGGAGCATTTCAGTCACAATCCTAGTTTTCATTCACAAATGTTATGAAAGATACATTTCCTAAATATGTCGGTTTCCAAAAGACAATATTTTTGTTAAATAAATACAATAGGTAATGCTACATGCCCCCTTTTTCTTTTCACGTGGGGAAATGCATTTACTCGCCACAACCGGCCCGGGGGCCAGTGGTGCGTGGGGCTCACTCCACATTATAGTGCCGAATACTCACTGAAACTTCCTCAATGACATCAATGCCGCCATTGGTGAGGTGCCCCGGAACAACAAGTCATCAGGTAACCTGGAGAGCTTGTCAGTCCCCAAGGGACCGACACCACCTCCACAGAAGGGGACAGTGTAATGGGAGACAGTGAATGAGGAGGGGGACAGTAAGTGAGATTCCCATCCTCGCCCCTACCCTGTGCGCATAAACGCCTTCTCCTGTTCTCTTATTATAAAAGAAGTTTAAAAATCATAGCCTCGGTCCAATTGGCTTCGCCCACGGTGTCTCCGTTCACATCAGGCTACTGAGCCCCACCGCCACAACTAGACTTTAACTTTGGAAGCAGTACCCATTCATATCATTTTGTACAGTTGCGGATAATAAATCCGAGTCGGCGGCGAATCGTTCCCGGCGCACTCCGGTCGCAAGGAGCGCGCACACGCATGACACAGACTGGAATTTCACCGGCACTAGAGGTAAGTTCTAATGTTTTTATTAGATTTTTTAAATATATACTTGAAGAATAAGACATTCTAGGAGAGGAGAGGAGAGGAGAGATGTTGGCTCGCTCTGCTTCTTCTACATCTACAACGTAGAGTGTTCCGGTATTTTGTTCGGCTTAATACCAACAGTGAAATTTCACATTCGAACATCGCGGCAGAACTCTAAGTTCCACCGTCACCACCTTGATGTCCCAAAGTCTACAACGGCGTATCAGACGCACTTTCTTACCGCGTACATTTTCGTTGTGGAACCATCTGCCACCTTCTGTATTTCCGAACCGATACGACCTGGGCTTCTTCAAGGAAAGAGCCAACTCCTATCTTAAAATCCGGCAATGCGCCTGCACAGCTACCAATTTTACCTGCCCGTTTGCCACCGTTTGTAAAAAAATGCAATGCGATGAAATATATTAAATCGTTATAGTCATTATTGATACATACGAAAGCAATTTCCTCAACTAGGCTTTAAGAAATTACTTTTCTTATTGTAGCTTCAGGCCATGGGTATAATACACCAGTTAGTCGATGAGTTGATGTATTACTTTTTTTTTGCGGAGGGACCTACTACTAGTTGGCGGCGCTTGTCTAGCCTCAACTGTTCGACTGACCGCGTCGATTGTGGGCGTACCCTATAGTAACTATTTTTGGGACCAACAAGAGGGAAGCGGTCCCCCTCCCCACACTAGTGGGACAGCGCGCGCACGTCCGTGTGCGCGCGTGTCGTGGATAAGGATAATTGAGCTCGTTTAGTGTTTGGCTTATCTGAGGAGGCCGGCCTCCTCCCCCCTCCCCCCCATCTGACGGGAGGGGTGAACTTGCGCTACATATCAGCAAATAGCCGTGTTCTTGATTTATTTATTATCATTAGAGCTCTCAAAAGTAGCGTTGTTTTATCTCTACAAATCTAAGCTCTCAACTTAGGATACGAACCCGGGCTCGTCTTTGTAAGCGGTGTGTGTGTTTGTCATTCTGTCAGTCATATGTGTTATAACTGTGTCACTATATATATTATATCACTCAATATTTAAGGTTTCATCGCTCGACCGGTACAATCGTTGTATATGGCATTGGTTGTAGTAGGAAAAATGCAGTTACGCACCATCCAGCCGACCCAAGGGGGCCTGAAGTAAAATGCATGATTAGATTTATTATTATTTTTTTTTTTTCGGTGGGATCTACTACTGATTGGCGGCACTTGGCCAGCCCTAACAATTCGACTGATTACGGAAGACTTTTTGTCTTCTGGTTATAGGTAGACGATAGGGGGACAGACCCCCCCCTCCTTTCCCGCAGATGGGAAGAAGCAAACCGGAATTTTAGTGGACATTACCCTATCGTGGTTATTTTTGGGACCGAAAAGGGGGAGCGGTCCCCCTCCCCACGCTAGTGGGACGGCGCGCGCACAATGCCGTTTAATGTTACGGGACGTGTTTAGGAAAAGTTGAGCTCGTCTTTCGGTTTGGCTTGTCAGAGGAGGCCGGCCTCCTCCCCCACCCTCTGACGGGTGGGGTCGATTTGCGCTTCAAATCGGCTAAAAGCCGTGATAATTATTTTTTTTTTTAGAGCTCTCTACGATTGCGTTATTTTATTTCTACATTTATCTAGGCTCACGTCTTACGCATTCGAACCCGGGCTCGTTTCGTTTTGTCATTCGGTCAGTCGTATGTCTTATAGCTGTGTAACTATATGTAAGGTTTCAACGCTCGACCGGTACGAGCGGTGTATATCGAATTGGTTCTAGCAGGAAGAGAATGCATTTATGCAC
>JAFELO010000522.1:19207-65185 GCA_017140195.1 Eumaeus atala | reverse complement strand
ATTAATTAGCATATAACTTCACTCTCACGCACACTCTCACGCACACACGCACGCACACACGCACGCACGCACACACGCACGCACACACGCACGCACGCACGCACGCACGCACGCACGCACGCACGCACGCACTCACGCACGCACGCACGCACGCACTCACTCACTCACTCACTCACTCACTCACTCACTCACTCACTCGCTCATACTTGGAATATAATGGAACAAAGATTATGGAAACTAATTATTGGTAGGGTTGAGACAACCCTACCAATAATCTGGGCACAAGTGAGAGCGTAGTGGTTGAGATTTATTGAACAAAGGGAAAGCGCTTCGGCACCGAACCCGACAGATATTATGACCCGTTTATTATTAACGATACAGAAATTACTCAGGCCTTGGTTTGAGCTCCTCATTCATGAGTAAGATAATCTATATTAAATGATACTTCTCTCGAGATCCATGTCTTACCAGAAACAGCAATGCCACCACAGGTTATAACATAAGTGAAAATGTTTATAATTTTAAAGCGCAATACACCCATAGGATGTAGAAAAGAACATTATATTTGTACATTACATAAATTAAAAAAACTTGTGTGCTTTAAAAGACGTCATCATTTTTAGAACCACCATCAACACGTCTTCACGCCAGTTCCCTAATGAGATAGGCAGAGGGAACAGTGCCACATATCACAATCCTAACATATTATAAAGGTGCATGAGGAAACAGACATTCATGTAAAGGATTTACATCGTTATCATCAACCAATTTACTATAACCAGTGGGTGAAAATAAGGGTTACAGGCCGTCAGCAGTATTTATGTAGACAAAAAAATTCAACAGCCCATCACGTGAGTGTAAAGACAGCTTATTTTATATCATTGATTTAGGTTGTAGTAGTTCCAAATAAATATTTAAGAGTCACAACAAAGAGCGGCGATGTCGCAGAATAAATTCCAACAATAGCGTTAAACGCATCAAGGAAATTATATCTAAAGGTCACACGTCCCGGCCACTTTGCTGCAATTTGCGACAATTTGTCCTCACTATCACGGAGCTACCTGAATGTTCTCTCGAGCGTAATACCGAAGTCATCCGTAAAGCTTGAATATATTTGAAATCAAACGTGCAAATATTTTTCTATATAAATATACAAAATGTTTATATTCATTATATTTGCACATGGTTTTTTGGTAGTTGCAATTGTTGATGTTGCTTATTTTACACAGAATTTTGTATCATATACCCGCGAAACAACGACATGTTGATTAAAATTGGTCGCATACACATAGTTTTTTAATTAAAGAAATATTAAATATATTGGCTATTGATTTCAAAAAATTTTGTATACCGAAATGCTACAAATAACTAAATACATATTCAAAAATTGAAAATATTATTCGCACTTAATAGTTTTTTTATTGTTTAACGTGTACGTCGATGACCAAATAAAATAACATTAATGCAACTAGAATGAGAGATTAAATGCGTAATTATAATTAATAAATTAATTTACAAACCCCAAAAATAATTCGAAATATCGCGCCTTCGTCAAATGACAATCAATGTGCGTCAAAGCCGGTTCCTAATTGGATCAGATCTGAAAGTCATTAATAACAATTTTGCATTGTAACTTTCGCGCTTCGACATCTGCCAAATAAACACAGTATTGATAGATTTGTCCTTTTTTTTTGCTTGATCTTAAAGAACATAGCGTCCAACTGCATCTCTATCACATCTTCAACCATACCAATTTTTATTTGTCATTTAGTTCGAGAATCTATTGTAACCGTGGGAAACATGAATATTCTTATAATTCATGTTACCCACGGTCCACGGAGAACTCTTGATCATCTAAGAACAATCGTTCGTTCAAGTTTCCTTTACGCAAAACAAAACTTTTCATGTCTTGAAAGTACCAGGAGAGCAGAAGTTACTAAGATATTTCAATAGCAACAACCCATACGTGCGATACACGTTACCCCAAGCTTCTTGTTATGGGCGGAGCTATAGACAATACACACTACACCATGTAATGGCGGGGATAGCCCCTCCAATATAATGGAGTAATCATAACAATAACGCTAGTACAAAAACACTGACTACCCAATTATGGTTTGCACATCATGGGGTCCTTACGTACAGATACAGTATACGCGATTTATAAGCCGCAATCATTGTTATGTGTGATAATAGATGAACGCGATTCATGACAGCAGATGTTTGCATAATGATAGGTTCCATAAGGGTAATGAATTCTTATTTGTATTAATATTCTTTTTTCTATTATTAATAAATAATGTCTATCTCAAAGAACGCCAAGAACCGATCTCATGACAAGTTTAGAAAGGCCTATGTCCAGCAGTGGACCGGTAAGGGCTGATAATGATGATGATGGTGAATGGGAGAGCGGGCACCTCAGTAAATGATTTAAGGTAATACGGTCAGCAAAAGCGACTAATTTTAGTTGCTTTTTATATACATTTATTAGACCCTACCTAGAAATGGCGGTGGAGTTTTTCTTACATAGAATAGGGAGGAAAACGAGAACCTCCTTTATAAATACTAACGCATATAGACAACCGCATCATAATATGAATAATTTGTGATTCATCACTTCTACCCTCCAAAGGGCCACCGTAAACTTACAATCCTCAGGGAACGCGACAGCATAGCTGTTACTTTACGTTGGTATCATATGAATTACCTCCGCGGTCGAGCCAGCCCAAGTCTGCTGTAACGCAGCATCGCACTACCTCATAATAAATGCGTTTCTCCGCAAAATACATTAAAGAAGACTGGCGAGTTTCTTAGAGTATTATAAACAATAATATTTTTTCATGTAAAAATATTATTGTTTCTAGAATGTTTTATGGAAAATTCATATGAGGGATGATTCTTGAAATAAATTATCGAATTTCTTCAGCAGATGTGACACATCATTATCAGCCCTTATCGGCCCACTGGCTGGACATAGGCCTCTCTCAGTGAACGCCAAAACGACCGATCTCCTGCTACTCGCATCCATCCCGGACCGACTACTGCACGGAAATCGTCGTAATTAATTAAATTTATAAGCAATCGGAATAAAATTTTTAACAATCAGTTAACAGATGTTTATAAAATGATTCTTTTGATAGTAAGCATGTCACAAAATGTAATAACGAAAATGACATTCTGTTTTAATCATGAAGGCTCTGCAAAAATATCGATTTACAATCGAATTTGTTATACGAATAACAGAATAGTTTTGTACTTTGCAAAAAAAAGACTTATAAACTTTGCAAGGATTTTTTTTTAAAGTTGATGTATTGATTAAACTTCCTATTTTTGTAACACTACTAACATATTTTCCCATAACCTCCATGTTTTATACGGTGCGCATAAGTAAAGTGTTATCAGTTAATTAACTTTTCCTCACGTACCATTTATTCGTATGCGCTTTCCGGCTGAAACCCTCCACCGAAACGAGTTGACACGCACTTAATTTTTTTTAAGACTTAAGTAAGCATGCTTCAAGTATTCTTTTTCCCCTTCTGCAAATAGTGACCGACCGCAAGCAAGTCTTAAGTACGAACTTAACTAATCTAAACACAAAACACCGAAAGTTATTATTATGTAACATATCATATTTCAATATAGTCGAGGTATATTATATATATATCTCCGGTATCTAAGCCAACCGTAATAAAATAGACCGCAGAATATTTCACACTTCTGAGGCCTTACCAACAGAGCTGGGACTGAAAAACATTATTTACGGAGAAAATTATTAAATTGCTCACCGTAGAGATCATCCCCATCCACTGCGGATGATACAAATTACAAAAAACTCTCATTCCTTCGATAGTAATTTTCTTTTTTTTTCCCGTTACAACCAAATTGTTCCTACAAAGATTTAATGTCTTAATGTACCCGTAATTCAGGCTGCATATCAGCCGATTGTTAAACGCGACTTTAACATTTTACAGTTTTTTGACATATCACAATAAGGCAGCATTTATTATTTATTTAACGCTATCATATAATGGGCTAAACTACAATGCAACAGAATGCGGAGCTAGTAAACGACGAAGATGGCGGCACTTTCGGCTCCACACAGACGCGGCTTCCGGTCATCAATAAAAATGGACCATCGCTTCCCGTCGGAATATAATGACTGGATCTACAAAGTGTTTTGTCACGCTGTCGACGTTAAAAGGACGTGTCTAATGCACTGCTTATGTAATATTTGTGTAATATGGTATAATCAGCTTTATACAATATCTATTTATAGCATAGGTAAGAACAAGAAATCCAAGCAATTTAGTAACCGACGCCTATTAATGTCTCCACGGTTAATTGGACGCGTAGCCCACCTTTGCCTTCTCAACGCTCTTGTTTTAAAAAAAAATGAATGATGGGTGTTTCGTTACATTATGCTTACACTTAAGCCTGGCTTGTGGATCGGTATCAAGTTTCCATCGTCTTCTCTTCATGCATCCAGTTCGCACGAACACCATATTCTGTGTCATGGTGTAATCCTTGTCGCGGCGGTGTGGCTCAGCAGCCTAATATGTCATTACGCAACTTGGATGAAGCCGTAGTAGTACGAGTTGTGTACTCTTTGTGTTCCTCTAATAAAAAGAAGGCATTACAGAACAGGAGAAAGATGCATTTTTGGTCGCCGAGCAAATTGAGGATGTGAACCTAATCCCATGCACAGTCTCGAATTTGGTGGGGGACAACAATTTCCCTGTGGAGGTGGTACCTGTGTTGATACTCTATTATATGAACAACAGATATGATACTCTATATTTCTGTAATTTGTTCAGGCGACGACGACGGCCCCGGGGTGCGTTTACTGAGTAGTGTGTCTTCATCGAACACCGCCCAGGAACGGTAAAGATGATTTGAATAACAGGGTCCAAATTATTTGCTAAAACCTTCCTCGAGAGGCGCTCAAGGGTGAGAACCGCGTGAAAATCTGTTCCGTAGTTTCTGAAAAGTCAATCAGATTCAGACAAGCAACTTTTGGGGACTTTTTTCTTAATTAAAAGTATAGATGTTTGTTATATACCTACGCAGGGAGCTTATCTCTATATAAATAGCCGCCGTAGTTGACATTAGTATTATTGTTCTTATTAACTATTTTTATAGCATAGGGGACTATCGAGTCAAAATACCTTCGTATTTTGTGACTAACAACTTCCATTAACATTCTCTCGGTTATTGGTTATGCATCCACTTTTTCCACCAAACTATACCCCCTCTTGGCACCCGCTATTCACAAACTGCAGGAAACGCGATATCATACCCATAATTATTAAGGCGGTTTCATTCAATTTAGCTGCAATAAGTACCTCCTACTATATATAGTAGGCATACATGCTCAAATGTCAATATTAATTAAATGAAAATATTTTTCAAAAAGTTATATCAAGAAACATCATCTATCTATCATTAAGAATCATAATACGGGTTACGTCATAAACTTTTTAAAAATCAATAGCTAAGTATGGCTGTCATCGAAGGAGAATATGAGAACAACAATTTGCCCTCAAAAAGTCCGATTATATTAAAAACACGGTTGATTTTAAATGACGTACGACGACCAAAAGCTCATGAAAATTATTTCTGTTATAGGTGACTGTTTACCCTTCATCACAAAATATAGTATTCTTTCGAAAAAAAAAAATTACACGACTATTATACGATACAGGCCCATTGGTGGGGAGGACGAACCGCAAGACAACGACATGCGCGATAATGCGGAAGTCGACGGGCGCGCGTCGGTTGTCGTCAGGAAGCTGAGATTTTACGATTAAGAGAAAATACACTCGTCAGCGACGAAGGACATAGTGTACAAGTCTATGCGCCTCCACATGTACGGTCTCATTCGTCTTATGTTTGTATTCCACGACACCAAACAGCAACGATCCAAGAGAATTTGCACTTGATCCTGGTCTCAACGCCGGCTGTATGTGCTCTCCGACGACTTCGAGGTGAATCAGTCAAAGCGCTGATATCTTTCTACTATTTCAATATAAAGAAAGAAAACAAAGTTCACCTGAGAATCAAACTCTGATTTCGGCATAACGTTCTTGCAAATACTCTAAATAGCAGTCGCGGAATAGAAGTTTAAAACAGAAATCATAGAGTATTGAAAGGGACAGAGATTTTTGTTTGTGAGATATAATTCATCCACCTAAGCATAATGAAACAAAACAATTGTTAACATTACATTATTAACTTTTAACGAGTAAGCTCGTGTAACAAGTCCTTTAGTGATGTAGACCAAGTAGCTTCTCGCTCGACCTAGCACGTAGTTCGCGTCTCGCCGCATCTTTGCATGTTGTCCTAATTTCGGTCTTGGGCTTGTGTAACATCGCACTATGAGTTACCTGTTTACTACACACCTACACTCTTGTTTATCATTAATCATCAACATTGTCCATTCTGTGCAACTTTTTTCATTTAATTAGTGACGCCTATTAGTATAGCACTAATTGGCGTCCTGATAATGATATGACACCTCATATGTGATGGCTATGCTGTCACCTTTCGTGTGGTTTAACAGCAAGTGACCTATTGGGGGATGCGTGAAGATGCATCTGAATACCATAAGGTTTCTTGTTGACACGTATTTACGCGCGTTCACAGGCCCTGGGTGGGGTCCAGTAGTGTGTGGAGCTCGCGTTACATTGTAGTATCGATACTTAATAATACCCAAAAGAAACCACCGCGAGTGCCATCAGCGCCGCCTTTGGTTATTTTCTCAGAACTGGAAATAGAAATATATTTATTCTCTGCTTCACAACACCATACACAAAGTAATGAAATCATCAGGGCAACTCGACGGCTAGTCAGTCCCCTAAGGGATCGACGCCACCTTCACATATAACAGAATAAATCTCGCTTGCTCCTTCTTTCCTCTCTTTTCTTTCTTTTATGAGGTTCCTTTCGTATAAGTGGGGTACAAAGAGCGGCTCCCTCAGTTCAATTGGCCACACCTAAGGTGTGTTCGGGTGCACCTCATGCTCCTTTTCGTCCTGTTGTATGCAAATAAAAAAAAATACTGTTACCACCATGAAAGCTAACGTAACAGGACGCATATGTATAAGTAAGAAAAAATAATTATTTTATAAATACCGCCTAACAATTTTTGCTGTTTTTTTAAAGACATTAACTAAAAAAGTCTTAAAAGTAGGGGTAAACGCTGACTCGGATATTGTCTCGTTCTGTTGGTAGTTTGCCTACATGGAGATTGCGGTTTCCTAAACTAGAATCTTTTCGCTAGAGATAAAAAGACACTACGAGTTTGAGAACAAAATCGTGTGTTTAATCATCGATACGTGTCATTAAAACAGCTGTAACATTATTTACTCATATACTTCATTATTTCGGCTCCAAGGCAATAATAACTTTGTCAAAGTCACATCATATTAAAATAGAAAACAGATAACGTTCCTTGCAACACATGTTCGAATTGAGGGCATAACAATGACGTCTACAAGCTGACAAATGCACCAGAGACTAGAGATACTTGCGGCGGCAAACCACCGACGCCGTTTACACGACATAATGGCAGAATTTCCGTTTCCGTGCCGAACCATGTCCGTGTAACAATGCGACTATCTCCTTGTTCTAATAAAATATTTTATTTTGTTGGAACGGAAATTTCACCCGTCTGCTTCACGCTGAATTTAATTAGTAAAATTAATGTCTTACTTTATACTGTATAGATCTTTGGTTTATTTGCGTGGCGTGGGATTGTTGGGATTTTACTTTCACCGCTGACGAATCACTCGGATTCCATTAAGTATTAAGTCTAAAGTGATAGGAAATATTTTTTATTCGACATTAAAGCAAGATTTACTGTAAAGAAATTTGATCACTAAGTGAGGACTTTTAGTTATTGACCTCCTAAGTATATATCCTATACCATATGTGAGTCAAATTTACCAATTTGGAAGTAAATCACGTCATGGTGAAATTAATTTGCAATTTAACCACGTTATGCGAGTCCGTTACTGAGTGACTGATTGACTCTGAGAGGTTCCTTTCGTTAATTAAGTAAGCACTAAGAAAAGATTTTTAGAAATTCAACCCCTATGGGGGTAAAAAAGGGCGGTGAAATAATTATTTGGTGATGACGTTCGAATAAACTAGGTCGTAGGATAACATTTCCGTCAACACTTATTTTACGTTAAAATTAAAATAAATAATTTCAGTATTAGTTTCTCGACAGCCCCAACCAGCGTAAAACTTAGAAGAATCGATATTCTAGGCGAATGAGCATAGCTCTGGTGCGTAGCAATAAGTCGTAGACATTTGAAATAAATAAACATTTAATGTCATGTTAAATGAAATCAAATATGAAAGATCGAAATTATGTTACAAAATATTTTTAAAACTTTTTTTAATGCCAAGTTTGTACATGCAGTTACATAATCACCATTCAAAGTAAAGTGCAGCGATAATGCAATAAGATTAAATTAGCATCTCCAATTTCGACTTCTAAAAAATGAATACACATGAATTAGAATAAACGTAGGTAAGCTCCTACCTTATAATACGGCGATGAATCTCTTATTTAACTAAACCTAGCTTAGACAATCAAGTTCGAAGGGTATCGGACTACTGATTTCAGAGTTCTTTCAGACACTTGTATCCAATAGTTGATACTTGATAGTAATATGAATATGAAGTTGCTTCCACGTTCCGGTACTCATGATATGTCTCGCCCATAGCAGCAGTCAATACATAGTAACATTTCTACTGCAGATATTTCACTATAATTAAAATTGGAATTGACGGTGGGATTCATTTTTAAAGTAGGTCATGCGGAAACAATTATCTTTATTAAAAAGCAAAGTCAATGTTAAAAAACAGTGACCCGGTTTCCTTTTGTTACTAAGTGTTTCCAATGAAATTTATGCAAGTATGAAATATATTATCACTTAGATTGAAGTACGAGGACTCACCAGTTGATTAACCAGCTGTAAATATGAATATTCTATTACTGAAGCGAATGTAGTTGTGAGAAGTGAATAATCACTCGCACTTTAGACAAATTTGAATAATATTTGGCGTATAAATTTGACTAGAGACCAAATTATCCGGCAGAATTGTAAGATAAACGGAGCCCAACTACACGGTGCTTAAACTGTCCTTCCAAACGACATTAGAATAATTCAAAGGTCACTAGTTGGATTACTCTTGCGAGAAAACTCTACCACCATTACCGGTGCAGAAATGTAAGGTATCATTAAAGGGAATATCAACTGGACAGTTGAAAGTATGACAATGGTGCCTATTGAAGTTGATGATAAGATGCGGTGGTCTAAAACAGTCATTTATAGAACAAAATCGTATATACACCTACTACCTAGTAACCCATTAAAAGTAAAAATTTAACTACGCAATGTCATGTAAACACATGAGCTTAATTACGAAAAATCGGTGATTTTCTTACAGTGCAAGTATAAGACAACATTCTTAATAATTTCTATCAGTGTATAATTATGAATGTGAGTTCAAATATTCACAATACTTTCACCGCTAAGAACCTAACCTAACATGATGAAATTTTGCTACACGCTATGGGTCCATTTTAACCAGAAAGACTGCTGCTATTCCTAAGGGATAGGAAAAAAATATTTTAGATGGTTGTTCGGGATAACAGCTCCGAGTAAAGTCATGAATAAACATTGCCCGGAGTAAAGAAAAAGAAAACGGAACTTGTGACATGCCGAAAGAAAATCAGATACTCTGTAAAAACTTTCCTTTACGTCTCAAGTTGAGGACAACGGCTAGTTGTTTGCATAAAGGTTCATTTGTTACTAGTACCATGAATATTATTATATAGGATATAAACAATATCCCTTGGTTTATGTACATTCTCATAACCGACAAGAGCGACCCAAGTTTCCCTTAAAATAGCTTTACTTTACTAACGCCATGTCAACGATGAGGTTATACCGTTAAAGTTTATATTATACCTGCCATATCATAGTTATAAACATAGTCATTGCCCGATACTGTCCATCTGTCGTGTGTTAAAGTAAACAAAACGCTTGATTTCTGAATAGTTGTCGAATTTCAAGCATCGAAATCAAAACAACTTATCCAAATTTAAATATTTATAATATTTAAAGATGAATAACCAGTTACTATCGCTCTTTGCACCCATTAACAGCAGCCAGAAGAGATATATCATATTTTATATTCTCTACAAAGCCTGCAACTACGACCACCCTTTTTAAACCGGAAAGAGAACAAAATGATATATTTATACCTAAAACAGCATGTACTGTTTATTTTATACGTCCGGTACGAACAATACACAGCGTTATCGACCGAAACAAAATATACATAGCGCGGTTGGTTGATTGATGTTTTTGAATGCGCCGGATCGGCTCCAACGTTAACCCGACCACTGGAAAACACGCCTTTGACATCGTTGTCCTTTCTGCGTTACAGATAGAACCTGCCGTGTACATTCTCCTGGTGATTTATTACCGAGGACGCCGTTCAAAGCGGTATTGTCGAAGCAATATTAACTAACTTTTTGTTGGAAAATAGTTAAACAGTTACTGGTCATCTTATAAAATTTTACTCTAAAGATTTTGTACAAAGTATGAGTAAAAGTACTAAAAATTACGCACATAAACCTTCTAAGATACACGGACACATTCATCGACTGGACATCACAACCTGGACGTGTATTTTCCTAACTTTAACTTATAAACTTATTTCCTAGTATGAAGCTAAAATGGATTGAATAGAAAAGTTCATTGCAATCAATATTTTATCATATTTCCATGCGAATGTAGTAGCAGTTGAGAGATAACTTTGTTTTAAATTAAGAGTTTAATTTCAAAAATATTGATAACAATAATTAATTACCATTAAACATTATGGACCAGGCAAGTAAAACATCTTAGTAATAAGTTTGAGTTAAAGTTTAAATAAGGCAACGCAGTTAATGTAATTATAGCAAAACCTAACACGATCAATACGGGCTGTAGGTGGGCGTGCCCTGTTGATCTTCCATTTATATTTATATCAACGAAGTGAACCATTTCTCTTCGTCACATTATTTATTAATGCGATGGCTATCGAGTCCTCCTAAGTCTTCATAAATATGTTGGCTGCTAAAAACTTTTGGAGGTACTGACGGACAAAAAGAAATTTGGCTTCATTCCTAGCTAGGATTTGGTCCCTGTCAGCTTAACGCCAAAGTCTTACCCATTATAGTCAACAGTACGAACGATTTTATGAACGATTTTATTAATAATACGGCTGCTATAACCGGACTGGCATATAGCTTGCGTTTGTTTGAGTTTCTATTATCCTTATAGAATACTTCCTGCATTGTTAAATTCTATTGAAATATGAAATTTCCAAGATGGGCCACCGACTACTCACATACCGCATGAATCGCGACACCCGTAGGTGTCAGTTTACGGCGGTATCAAGTGAGCGAGAGGCATGACCGGGGAGGTATCCTCGGTTGTGCCGGCCCAATTAAGTTGCAAAGGAGGACGTAGCGTCATGCACCATGCATGGCACTACCACCTGCTATGGTGCATGGCACTATCTCTCTTACTTAAATATTCTACCGTAACTCAATTCGAAGGATTTCAGGTATGTACATTCGAATACGAATATTTAAATGTCAAAAAAATATATTATATATTATTAACTACGCACTTTTATGTTCACAACGCACGTTGCTACGTTGTATTTCAGATAATTCGGAATAAAGTTGCTTAAAACATTTCTCTACCTCCTACCATTTTAAAGTCAATCAATGATTTTGGTAAACATTATATCATATACCTCTTATGTTATCATATTAGTTTAAATCACATCTAGGATGTAAAAATATAATAAATACTATGTGTAAAGGAGCTAAACCAACCCAACCATCCACACTCAGAGGCTTTTGATCGGATTGCCCCGAGTGCTCGTCTGTACCGAGGTATAGTAATATCTAATTGACTTTGTATGGGAAGAAAATGTGAAATATGTTACAGTACAGTCCGACTAAATTAGTTATATTTAAGACTTTAAACGGTTAACACAACACGGTTTCTGGCACACGTGAGCTATTGTTTCACACGCCCGATACAAACTTCCAAATCCTATTTTGAGAAACGGCGTTGTCGACATCTGGATCAACTCACACGAAGATGTGATTCATGTGATTAGACAGGTACGATTTGTATAAAGAATACATTCAGCTCAAAAGTAGAACTACGTAAGTTCTTTTTAGGGGTTCCAAGCCTGCCCACCATGGTTCAGTCTTCTCATGGCGGTGATGCTCAGTAGCCTGGGGCGATACGAGACACGTTGGGCGAAGCCAATTGAACCCAAGAGGTGGCCGCTCTTAGTACCCCTCTTATAAGAAGAAGGGACAAAAGAGCTAAAAGTGCCGGCGTTTTTTGCGCACGGGCCAAGGGGCGAGGATGGGAACCCCATCTGTGCAAGTGGCTTCGGTCCCTTCGGGGACAGACTTGCCGTCAAGGTGCCCTGATGATTTGGTGTTACGGGGCACCTCGTCGAAGGCGGCACTGGTGGTACTCGCGGTGGCTTTTGTGGGTATTCGGCGCTATATAATGTGCCGCGAGCCCCACATACTACTGCACCTCACCCAGGGGGCCAGTGAAGGTGCGTAAATGCGTTTCCCCTATTCAAAAAAAAAAGGTTCCATACCTCAAAAAGAAAAAACTGATCCCTTATAGTATCTCCTTTTTGTCCATCTGTATGTTTGTAATGAACTTTTTCTCAGGAAGGCATTAGAGTTAGCGAATTTTTATAAAGATTCAGTTCCCTTTGTATACAAACCTAGGCATGAGAGTCCGATCTTTCCTTGGTCGGGGAGGGGTTTCTGCTTAATGTTGATAGTTTTAAAACGAGATAAAACACTGTCTAGTTCTTATAATATTCAATAACATTATAACGCAATTGCAAGTTATAAACAAAAAATATTAAAAAATTACTATAACTATATATGTAACTATTATCCCGAAGAGGTAGGCAGAGGTGTGCCATTACATCCACAACTCGTAAGTCCAGTAGATGTACTAGAACACCCACGATTAGTCAAGGTACTGAGGCCCATGACGTCATAGGTGGCAAGCCTATGGCCACTGCTTCAGGCAAATTCCAATCCCGGACAATGTAATGTATGCACAGGATAATCTGAAAAACATTCAATAATAGTTGCCCGGCCTGGGGATCGAACCCAGGAGCCCACTCGGCTAACGGTCTTAACAGGCGACACCCGCACCGTTACACCACAGAGGAACTCAAAAACTGTAACTATGCATTAATGGAAATCTATAGGTACTGTTTTTGTGTTTCATGACAAAAGTTCAGTTTTATTTAGTTTGCTAGAGTTACTGTTAGATTAAATAGTGGTCGATAGGTTTTAAAATATATCCTACGCGAAGCTATTGCGGATCAATAGGCATATTAATGAATCTGCCACAGACATCAATATGTATTAACCATAGGAGTGAAACAGAACGTGACATCCCGCTTATTACCATCCTTACATATCACTAATACTGGCAGCAAGTTTAAATAATTTTCACCGCAAATTGCACAGCATTATGAAAAATATCATACCGAATAAACTATTATTATTAGGTAATCCGATGTTTGTTAATGAAGCGGGTATTGACAGATACGGTTAAGTACACATCTATCTCCGATGTAGAGGTTCTACATGCGGTGTTATAATTATTACACCGTAAACAGATAGCCGTAATGAAGTCAATTATTATTCCGGTAACAATGTTGTCTTAATCTATGGCCTCTTACTGTGAAGGATTAGTGCGATATCTCACAGAAGATAGCTTAATAATTAAAGTGAATAACAATCTACAACGTCTAAAGCGACCGACAACTAAGGCTGACTCCATAAACGAGTCTATATTCCACATCAAAATATCGTATGCGTTATTTTACATTTAACTAGCGATACTCCCCGGTTTAACACGTAAATGAATTGTTACCTTAGCAAATTTGTCGTGTAATCTGTCCTCGGGATTCGCTCTATTGATGTGTGAAAACCGCATGGGAATTCATTAAGTTAATTCTGAGAACATCGTTCATGTACCTACAGACAGACAGCTCAGGGCAACGTTGTTTTATAAGATGTATAGGGGGTAAGTATAAATTTTATTATAACTAAGTTTTTACAGCTTAATTAAGCTGGCGCAACCGGGGACACAAGTTTCTCTTCTCTTACTTAGCATTGGCGCAAAGAAAATTTATTTCTTTGTCGCGTCCTAGTCTCCTTTCTTGTATAGGGTTATAGTTGATGTAACATGACGGCCTTGGGATGGGGACACGTGTACACAGGGATAATGGTAACCACGGCCCATAAGTTACGTTCTTTACATAGGGTTAAACTGCTAGTTGCCGTCATTGAGCCATAAAATGGACCTTTATATGACAGCACCTAAGTACAAAACAAAAGAACATCATAAAAATCATACTACATATCGTTTTCGACAATTCTTTTGTTTTCAAAAAAATGTACAATTACATTAAGATTTTATAAAAGTCGCGTGAAAATAAAAGATAGCTGCAGAACACGAGGACGACAGGGTAATCAGAGGCCGTCTTTATTATAAATTCTTTCCGTTCGTTCGATTTCCTTGTTAACTTTGTCAGACTTTAATAAAGAAAGAGTTTCTTTGTGTTTTCTATCGAATATAATCCGAAGGAGCAATGGGTCACCCGTTAGCGAGTGACCATTGATGCAGATAGACATCTGATAGACACTGCCAAAGGATAAACTAATTATTTACAAGCGGTTGCGCTGCCGTCCTTCGTGTATTTACCTCCACCGGACTATCCGGGAGTATCACACGCAGCGAGCAAAGCAGCCATTAGTCTTCTGCGTTTAAGGAAAGAGAAGTATAATTAAGAGAAATATATACTTTTATAGCAATCAATGAATGATTACGTAATAGAAAAGCCATTCATTAGAGTTTATTATTTGTTATGAGTTAGTTAGGTATGAGGTGTATGAAGGAAAAAACAGAATATTTAATAAACTGTATTAATGGACAATAAATATCTGAACGTAATGAATTACTCTGTATTGTAAGTAATAGTAATTTCAAAGCCTCTTTTTAACAGAAATTAAATCTGTAGACATTTAAATTAGTACTTAGACCTTACCTGCTCCTCCTATTTCAGTCACGTAAGCTTGGGCCGAGCCAAATCATTGCACGAACTTATATCTCGTGCGCAACAGTGTGAGGAAGTAGGCAGTGCTCACCGCTGCCAAGGTCATATAATCTTGTCATAATTGTAAACGACACTCGTCAATATGATTACTTAAATTATATTATTACTGAATTAAAATTCAGCCTCAAAGGCTTAGTTTCATTATAAATGCAAACACATTGTGCAAACAATTCATACGAGGATACAAAGTTATGTGACAGAACTTGAAGTAACTATATCTAAAATAGTTTAATCGGCGGTCGGCGGTCTCCACACATGACATGAGCTATTCTCTTCGGAACTCCACTAAGGTGTTCGTGACGTCATTGTTTAGCTAGCCATTGAAAATCGATCATATCCAGGTACGCAGTGGTGCCTGGCGAACACACCCTAGTATTCATTGCGTATACCCACCTATTTTCACAATCAGAAAAACTGAAGCAATGATGTATACAATAAGCCAAATGAAAGATTCATATTACATTTCACACGATTCACGTTTACGACTTTCTAAATACCCGTCTCGAGAGAAATCCTTCATGAAAGAGGCAGAGAGATTTCATTTGTCCTCAACTCAGAATACTCTCTATTCAGGGACAGACGTTGCAATGCGCGACGCTAATTCTTCAAAGGGCTAAAGTAATTTGCTAACTTGATTTTCATTGTGCTACTGTCGGATATGTAGTTGTATAGATAGTTTGTAAGCCCGGACTGAATTGGGGCTCGTTCGTTAGGATTTTCACGCCTCCTTGTAGATTGTGATATATTAATAAACTATGTAGGAAGATCACCCCCACCCTCCCCCAAACACAAAATCCCCCAAAAATAAAATTAACCGTAACTAGATCATATCCATAATAATCTCGTTAAAATTGTGTTACAGGTGCCACAATGGGAATCTACATGTACGGGCAACCTGTATTTGTGTATTATAACATTATAATACTCGTACATATTCATTAAACTACGGCACAGCTTGTAAAAATGCTATCAGTTATATTTGCTCCTTAGCTGCATATTGCCTATCCGTCGTGTTTATTCTTTTGTTACTGGTATTTTTAGTGTCCTTATCTGCAAACAAAAAGCATTTCACGTTAATTATGTTTTAGTTATATCGGTTGTCGCAATTAACAGTATAAAGTCAATTACCAACATATAATTTACAATTAAAAATTGGATGGCGACAATAATAATACGAATATTATTTTCCAACATATCCAACGAACGTCACCCCATTATTGAGCTATGTTAAAAATAGATCTCCATTATATTATTTTTGGTTTTTTTATTTTCTGCCAGGAACCTACATATTCGTGCCACATTGCACGAATTATTATTTCATATAAAAGGAGCTCTACTCCTTTCTTTGTTTATTAAATTTAGATGTAATATGAAGATCTAATAGCATTATATTTTTCAAATATTGTATACAAGGAATGAAGGACAATCCGTGAAAATGAGTGGTTATGGAACGCTACGCTTTATACAAACCAATATCAAAAACTGTACTACTAACCATTGTTATAAACTGCCACATACAAAAATTTTGCTCAGGATTGTGAATGTGGAAATGTATTAAATGTAACTAAACCTCTCGTAGTCTCTTTAAACCCATGTGAACTCCTTTCCCATGACCTTTCTTATTCAAGTATGGCACATATCAAATTGACTCCAGATGCAGCGTTGCGTCATATTTAACAATGAAAGTACCAGGCCATAATGAACTCAGAAACTAAGCACTGACGAGCCGTGAATAATGTATTCGGATGATGAGACTGCGTCACGCACCCTTACGATAATTTAATTGGACATCTTATTACGCTTCATTTATCATCGATTTCCTGGTAATGAACATGTAATAGTTTACATCAGTCTAGCGCCAGGATAACGATTACTCATTTTTATAAAACTGTGGTGCAATGTGTCAGTAATATTCTAAATACTTCAGTGTCAATATCTTAAGTTTTCGCGAATCTTATTCATTACAATAAAATACTTTTACCGGTTTTATCGCGGTTTATTCAATTTATTCAACTAACCCGACGACGACTTCCATGTGCTTACACACTTTTTTACTAGACATAAAAAAATCAGAAACCAAACATAAAAGGAATCAAAAACCAAACAATCATACTTGGAAGCAATAGGTGTACTATAGGGAGGATTTGCGCTTTATTAAATCTTATGTAATAGCAGGGGCAAACTTCTGTATGCTCACAACGCCTGCATGCTAAAGTTGGCTCTTCCATTACATTAGATTTGGTGGCTGATCCATGAGGCTAATGAAATTTAGAAAATATCCAAATTTCAATAGAGAAGATGGCTGGCTTCTTCCGTATGCTTGGGGCCCAGTTTTAAACATAATCAAATCAAAAAGTAAACATAACACCTCAAGACAAGATATAATAAGTACTGTTTGTGTTAATCGGCACAACTAAAATTATGATTCTTCGGGTAGTTTTAGAAACTTATAACATCAGGATGTCATCTCAGACCACCCGGTGACCATTGTTGCTGTAAAGCTTCTGAAACGTCGGGCTAGTTAAATAATTAAATAAACCGCGATATAATCCGTAAAAGCAATTTTACTGTAAGAACTAAATAATTATAATCCTTCGCGTAGTTTCCACCCGTAACCATTACTGCGAAATACCGCGATAAAATCCGTAAAAGTAGTTTTTTTGTAGTGATACTCCAGTGGATATTGATAAATACAGTCGCTTAACATGATATACGTAATAAGCCTTAACCCTTACGATACTGTAGGTATATATATGTCCCATCAAACATATGGACTGTTGGGACATAACGTCCCACTGAATTGTGATGAGAGACTGCTACGTCAAATTTATAAGCAGGTTGGTTTGAATGGTCCCGATTTAGTCTTTACACTCCTAACTACTTGAACAACTGTTAGGTGGCAAGATACGAAAGATGCTGATGAGTAATTGTCATGCCAGGTGCATACGGTAAAAAGGACTACTGTAAAAAGGAACTACTGTAAAAGGAAGGACTGTACGCCTACAGTAAAAAGGAAACAAAAGGATGGGAGCCAAATTGATATTCCAGCGCCAAAAATTGTAGCATTTTATAGGGAAGCCATAGGTCATGGGGTCACACGACAGAATGGTAGGAGAACACGAATTTGAAAGAAAGTCTAGAAAATGGTGGCGAAAAGTATTTTATCGGCTTTTGAAAATGGCTACCGTCAACTCATGGGTTATATACAAAGAAAAAATTAAAACAAAGTATTCAATAAAATAATTCCTTGTTGAATTAGCGCAACAAATTAATGCACTAGGAAATTCCAATCGTACTGGAGCAAATATACCGAGAGTTGGTGGTATAGTGGGAGATCACATGCCAACAGAAAATTCAAATAGACGCCGCTCTGTATCTTGTACTAAAAACAAAAAGGGTACTAGAAGATACACAAGGTGTAAATGTTGTGCTAGATATCTTTGTAAAAAGTGTTTCACACCATGGCGTAATTGAAACGTAATAATACTATAAGAAAAGTAATTTTTCATTCAGTTTTGCAATAAAAATGTCATAAGTAAAATTTTTATTCTTTATTTCATTTACACTTTAATGACTTATGGGACAGAAATTTACACTTCTCCTTGCCCAATGGTGCATATAATCCCATATCGAATTTGAAGTTTTTTAAAGAAAAATCTGAGTGAAAATTATATGTTTATAACCAATTGTCACAAATAAGTACATTCACACGCCTGACGAGAATTAAATATTATAATATAATTTCAATTGCAGTCCTGGCACACTATTGTACTGCAGTATCGAAAGGGTTAAGACAAGTTATGTTCCAGTATATTCCTGTCTGTTGCTCTCCCCCCCTCCCCACCCCCTCCCGGACATTCTAGGCCCATTTTTACAACAGATCATCTCTAGCAAAGTTTTGTTGGAGTCGTATTACATAAAACAATTATTCGCAGACTGATAATGATAATCAACAAATACTTTTCGTGGTGGGCCCAAAAGCACAGAAAAGTTAATGAAGGAAAGTTTCAACGAATCCAAGTTATAAAGTATTTTTTATTAACTTATAAATATAAATGGGAATAAAATTTTTACTGACAGACCTGAAAATTTTTCAACTTCGCGCTGCCCTGATTTTTTATCATCTTTTTTAATTCTAAATGGTTGATTATATACACATTTTTAAGCGTTTATCTGTTTTACAAACGATTTTTTTTTTGTAGATTGTTTTATAAAGAACGTCAGCAATCGTAAGTTGCGAGAACGTTTGAACATATATTTATTTATTTCATTGAAGTTGAGAAAGTTCAAACGTTAGCAAATAAACACAAAACGAACAGGTTGTGTCGTTTGGTACACAAAATCTGCTAAAACATTGTAGTCGACTGCATCTCAGGAGCTAAATTTGCGGCGGACTCGAGACATGACCAAAGACATTTTCATGTTCCAAGCTTCCTCTCGGCCCTCGTATACGGCACACGGTAATACTCTTTCCTGGAAGGCTTTTCATTCCATAAATAACCTGTTTCATGATGAAAGATTTTGATAGATGGTGCTTATCAATAATGTTAACAGACATTTAAAAGCTACGGCGTTAATACCATATCTTTTAACGGAACTTCTGTACAATATGTTATGTATCTCAAGCACGGGTTGCCGCTCTTAATGAGAGGTGAGCCACCTGTAAATCTCATGAATAACATAAAACGCGACGGCGTAGCTACAACTCCATGTGAAAATCAAGAGAAAGAGCTCCGGACGCCGGTCGCGTTTGAACATATTCAAGGAAACTAAAACTAGCCTGTTACCGTTACCCTGAAGATATACTCTTCGTAAAATGTATCTCTGTTAGAAAAAAGATACGAATTTTCATTATGAAAACCGATTGTTGCCCACTCGTCGGACACAAATCAATTTGAAATTGATTATGAAATAAATGAATTTTCCTGTTAAATTCATGTTCCCTTAGAGGTCGAATTTCCCAAAATCCCGTCTTAGTGATCGTCTATGTCATTAAAAGCAATGAAGCAACTATCAACCGGAAAAACAAACACTTCTTACTTTTCGTCAGTTTCTTCGGTTACAGTTCGACCATACCCTGGGCGGCATGAGGTGTATTTTAATTGAACAAATCAATTAAACAAAAAAAAAACAAGTCATATATATATGTGCATAGATGCATGGACAGGTCCACAGTACATGTGATATACTTACGCTACATCTACAACAGTACCAGCTACAGTAACGTACATCAAATTTTCATCATTAAAAATATTTATGATCGTCTGGGGGTCTTTTCATTCTAGTTGCTACAAAAGAGAACTTAACATTAAGATGTATGGTGCGAGCTGATGTTCATTTGGAATATGACAAAAAGCTTACAATATATTTTTTATAACATAACCGAGTAGTCGGGAGCCTTCTGATGACTACCGAGATCCATATACATCGGAAAAATTGTTATGCAGATCCTTCACTCCAATGATACCGACAAGACAAAACGCAGGAAACGCGTTAGCATAGTTGTTAGTTAGGTTCGGCTGCAAAGGTGATATATCGACGACATCTTATCATGATGTATTGACAAATATACCAAAAACATCTTATAATATTACGTCGCTTATTTTATCTCTCAAAGATACAACGTAACATGAAGAAGGAAGTATACACATATAAATGTATGTATAGTCGTCATTCCTACGAAACGACGGACCTCACTCTAGAATTAATGGGACATATTATTCAAACATTCAGCCGTAACTAATCAAAACTTGCCAAGTCTAACTAGAACCTACTAAGCGACAAAATTAGTAGTACATCTGGGAGCGTGTACGAGTCTCACAAATGTGGCGACTCTGCAACTTCATACCCGGCCACTTCGGGAAACTAATTATTTGTTTAACAGTAACATCATTAACACAATCAGCATAAAGCATTTAGTTTTCACCATCGTGCAAGTTATTTGTTTGAATCATCAATAAATTGCACAAAGTAGAAAGTTAGGTTTTTATTGATCTTAGCAAAAGCTAAAAGATTTATAGAGTAACGGTGTGATGTGTTGAAGTTATAGAATAAATGGGTAAAAATAAATTCCACTAATTTCCATTCCAAAATATTCTTCAAGGAATTGAATAATTTTTAACGCTGATTCTTCATAACACATCATAGGTACTACTACGTAAAGAACGGCGCCGCCTACAATTGTTTTAACTGAACACTATTGATTAATAAATTAAGACGTATAAGGTTCGTGAAACAGAGATATAGTATAAATTCACTAAGAAGCCATTGGTCGCGTATCGTACGACAACAAAGACGCCGCGCCGTCTTGGCGCCGTCTACTAAAATATATTCTAGCACTACTGTTGTGAGAAAATGCGAATTCACAATCGACGTCCAAAATATTATCATCGTTTTGTAGCAACTTTACAACTCACACACAAACGTTGAACCATGAAAAAACCTGTGTATTATGTAGAAATATAGGACACAACAAACAACAACAATCGACCCAATGGAACCAGTCATTTATACCGGACATAAAATATTTTACGAGGCGTGATTGATAAGTATCCAAAACGACAAAGAAAACCTTAATAATGCATTTAAAACAATGTTATTTTTCAACATAGTTTCTTCTAACTCGATGCATTTAGTCCAATGCTTCTCCAATGCCGTTACAGTTTGATAAAATGTTTTCTCATACCCCTCAAAATGCTCGTCTACGGCGACAATGACTTCATCATTTGATGAAAATCTTCGGCCACCAATTTCTTGAAATTCGGGAATAAGTGGAAGTCGTACCGGGCCAGATCTGGGAAATAGGGGGATGCGGTAACAATTCGAACCGCAATTCATGGTGTTTGGCAACTGCAACCCTTGACGAGGGCATAAATGCGTCGTCGTGGTGGAATAAAACTTTTTTTGGCTACATGAGGCAGTTTCTTTCGGATTTCCTCACTAAACTTTTGCAACAAGCTTGCATAATACTCTAAATTTATAGTTTTATTATTTTTCCTCTTTGCAAATAGCCCACTAAAATAATCCCTCGAGCATCCCAAAAAACAGTGCCATCAAAACCGTTTTTGCTTTCTTCGGCGCTGGTTTTCTGCTCTCAGTCCACTTAAATGCTTCTCTTGTTTCAAGAGTATAATGATATATCCCTGTTACATCTACTGTCACATAACGCGGCAAAAGCTCGTTAGTATCGTTGCTTTTGGTTAACACTGAACAAAAGCGGCACCCAACGCGCGCAAAGATTTTTCATTCGCAAACGTTGGTATAAAATGTTAAAAACGCGTTCAGAGGTAACGCTTACTATCTCTGCTATCTGCTGCAACATTAGGCGCTGATCATTACATCGGACATGACCAAAACGATTTTTTAAATCTTTTTGATCATGTCCGGATTCGTGACTTCATTTGAACGGCCAGACCTGTTGCCGTCTTCGCAGCTCCATCTCCCACGGTTAGACTCAGTTAACCTGGTGTGAATTGTACTCAGTGCAGGAGCAGTATTGCCTAAAACACTGTCTAGCTTGACTTTAATCTAGGTTGCTGTTTTCCCTTTTAAAACCCAAAACTTTATCACCCCACGAATTTCGTTTCTTTTTTGTTTGACTATCTTTTTTTTAAGTTCGTCGTTTCGGCCAGTTAGAAATGAGTCTGGTATGTCATTTCATATTGTGATTATGTTAGGTTCTAGTCAAATCCATGAAAGCATACATACTTTCGCATTTACATTAGTACGACTTGCATAAACATAGTACAATTTAAATTTTTGATTAAGCTGCTCCAATATCCAATTGAAAATATTTTGAAGTTAGTTGACATTATACATTAATAAAAAATTGCATATAACCAGCAATACACATTCCATTGTAGAGTGCCTATACTAAAGCTTCACACACGTCGTACAATATAACAGAGGCGAGAAAATAAAACGTTTACACGGTTTCCCATTCAGCGGCCAAGTCGTTGGGACGGATTTACTGTGGTCGGACACGCACACTTAAGGTACTCTCGAAAACAAATTGCTACTGGTGCAATAAACATTGCCAGTGCAAGAAGTAAAGGTCTCAGAGAAATGGCGTAGTGAGAAATAACACGGATTTAATATTCTGTTTCTATACTTTGTATTGCCTTAAAAGTACGTACTACATTTTATAGCAGATAATTAAACATAGATCCAAATATTAGAAAAAGCGTTTCCACTAGGATTTACATGTCCTTGCCAATTAGGATGTTAATTACACCCTAAGTGGCAAGGACATGTATATTTTTTTTACATCTGATTATTTAACATAATCATCATCATCATCATCATTATTATTAGCCCCTATCGGTCCACTGCTACACATAATCCTCTTTCAATGAACGCCAAGACGACCGATCTTCTGCTACTCGCATCCACCCCGGACCGGCTACTACACGAAGATCGTCTTCCTACCTGGTGAACGGTCGGCTTACACTTCGTTTTCCTAAACTCTACTCCAGAACCTTACTGGTCCATCTACTATCGGTTCTTCTGAGAGTGTGACCAACCCATTGCTACTTCAGCGAGCCTATTCCTATTCGTCGCGTGATATCGGATACTTTAGTTCTCTGCCTTATGACTTCGTTACGAATTCTGTCGGACTGTTCAATAGCGAATTGAGCTACCGCAAACTTGCGGACCAGTCCAAAATTAAGAGGCCATGTTTCGAACCCGTAGGTCATCACGGGGAGGACGCATCGGTTGAAGAATTTTGCTTTTCAATCTCTGCGGCATATAATATATATTATATACCTAATTATACTTAACCCCAATAGAAGCCTTTAGGGGAATAACGACGACCATTAACATCGCGAATTATGAAAACAAAGGGTTGCACTTATACACCCCATCACATGCAATGGTACCGACCATTGTATGTTATGCGGTGGGGCAACTGCTCGCAAACGCCACGAAACACGAAATGCCACCACATTTAAGGCGACACCATGTAAGTGTGTGTAACTCTCGTCTAGCTCAGCTGCATTTCAGCATGACACTACCTTACTAATGATACGGCTGTTTTAACTTACCAGCGACTGTTCTTGAATGACATGTTCGCAAATGCTAACACTCTACATAAATTAATATTATACATGACGACGAAAAGACAATTGTCTTTTTTAAGTATAACAGATAAGTATCAAAACGACTCTTCCTCCGTTCGGTAGAGTTATGTTATCATTTGAAACAACTAACAAACAGCGATTACGTGATACAACTTCGCACTTTCATAATTACTTTACTGTATCTCGTAAACAATGTTCAAATGAGAAAGTTTAAGGACCCCTTGGATTATCGGGAATTGATACCCAAGATAATGACGAATACCGGACTATTAAAGTTAGTTTGGTTTATTAGCTTCTATAATCTACACGATGATGTCCTTGTACAAAAGTAAATGGAACCTGCAACCTGTCATGAAATAAGGATCGTACGTTTAAAATGCACGATGCGGCGTATAAAGCGTCTGTAAAACAATTTAAAAAATTAAAGTATAAATTGCACTAGATATTACCATCTTTATTATGAATCATTTCATTAGTATCTGGTTTGGTAATAAATGAAGACACAACTGGTACATAACATGAAGCTATAAAATAAACAGTATTTACATTAGGTACATACAAAATCACCGAAGCAATACCCGAAGTGACTTAAGATTGAGGACAATTTAATAAGAACTATCTAACTAGTTCAACTAATAACATTAAACACAGATTTGAGAAGTTTACTAATTCCACTTTGTAATCAAGTTTTGATTAATTTAATCCCCATAATTGAGCCTATTTTGATACAATATTTACTATACATAGGTAATGGTAATATTATATATGTTCTTTTTTTTTTAGAAAAACATCTGGATTATTTGTGTGAACAAGCCCTACAGCTAAAACATAGGTAGGTAGCGACGAATCCATTTCGTGTATGGTATCTGCGTCTATGGTCTCATCTCCCGGCCTAGTTCGCATTACAATATCTCAGAAAGCAGCCAGTGTCGACCAGGACTCATAACTGTCTAATCGAGTGTACGATGTGACGTCATAGTTACATAGCACCAACTATGGTTATTGGCGCTGCGGCACGCAGGGCATGCTCTAAAGTATTAAGGTTTAAACTTAAAAATACGCTACTTTTTAAGTTTTAGAAGTAAAGTGAAATTTTTAAAACTTAAAAACATACGTCTACCTAGAACAAATAATTAGGAGTATAGAGTATTTGGTAACAATCTCGATGCGATTACATTATCTTGCGCACAAGAATATTGTACAAACACGCGAAAAAATGTAATAAATTGTCTGTATGTTTATACAACTCTATGAAAGTATTAACAGCCAATGTTACCACAACCACCTTAAAGTCAAATCCTTTTAGCATTTGTAAATACCAGCAGGGCCTCGTTTTTTCACCCGCATAACCCAATACTTGTATTGGGTTATGCGGGTGAAAAAATTGATAGTATAAATTCCTGTAACTTCCTAGTTAACTCGGCTATCTAACATTGGTAAAATTTCTAAAATTGGTTCAGTTGTTACAAATGATGAAAAAATAAATATTACACTATACGTAACAGTACGTAAAAATTTTAATATTTTCTTCCTGCATTATAGACTAACTGAGCCTTTATACCTAGACCGTTGAATTCACATTAAAACATCAACGTCCCAGCCCTTTATATTAATATATTAAGACTAAAATTGTCTCAATGTAGTGCGGCACAAGGGGAAATGGCCGCCATTGCTTATTTAATATGCATTGCGGCACGTGCAGCGACTACCAGGCTCACAGCGACATACGTGATCGCAAAGGTTTTCACCGGGGTCCGGAGCCGAGCGCACCTGGTTAGGACGTGCTCAAGACGCTCTCTGAAAAGCTTTTAAAATTTAGTTTTGTTCTGGCACGCGAGTTTAACATTTGAGCTGGTCAGATAACTGCTGTTCCTGTAAAATATACAGATTTTAGCAGGGATTGCTGCTTACAAAATGATAGATTGAATATATACTAAACAGTCATCAGGCTTCACATCAGAGTCCTGCAGCGGCAGTACATATGTAATAAGATATCATATAAAGACATAAAATCCACAATGAGTAATTAAAGTATCTACATAAGTGATACCCTTATAACATCCTCATTATGAATTTTCGTTAAATAAATATATTCATAGTTATAAAAAGGTACGAATATACACAACATTTTTCGATCGATAAACAGTTATAATGATATGTCGTAAAGGGAGTTAATAACCTGTAATTAGTATTTACATTCTTTAGTAAAAAGTGTCATGCTGCATTACAGCCGAATTGGGCTACCACGACTGGGGAGACCTCTCGCACTCATAATAGCCGTAGCTGAGTAACAGCTATGTTTGTGAGCAGCCGTTGACCTATTGAAGGGGAGGAGGACAGGACGATAAGTCATTTGCATGACGACAACAGTGCTGATATATATTTGAGTTTGCTTCCCATAAGAAGCTTCTATCGAGGGAAAAGTAATGCAGGCAAAAAATGTGTATAATTTAGTGGGATTTTATTTTCGCAGTGGCGTCACCATAACATTCGCTTCGTGTGTTCTTGAGAGACCCACAGAGAGCGTCTCGTCGCGTCGAGTGGCATCCGTCTCGCGATGGTATCGCTGGAACGCTTTAAACATTTCTGCCCTCGTAAATTTTGTCTTTTTATTTTTATCCTTAGTTGTTTTTAAACATTATAAGGACATGGAACGAAGAGTATCACCAAATCTAGTGTGATACTTTCAGTTTTATTTTGAGCAACCGCGTTCACGAATATGTAAGCATATATAATACGTCATTAGGACCTATTTTCGTTGTCTAATAAGTGTGATAAGGCTAACGTTGCGTGTTAAATGCAATGGCATTTTTATTATTACCATCGAATTATATTTTTTATTATATTAAATTATATTATTACCATCGAAAAAGATTAAACTAAACAAGTAGCGACGTTCATAATAGCATTCATTCGAAAATCATATTCTTGCTGGTAGTCGGGTAAAAATGTAGAATTTGTGCAGATCGTTTTCTATGTTTTGTAGTGTGTTAAGGAAACCAATATTTTAGCATCACTTTAATCCAACACATTTATTTGCTCTTAATTATCCTTTCATTACGACATTCTTCAAAGTCGTGAAAAAGCCCTCACTCTGTTTGCTTTATCCGCCATTAAAGGTTCAAAAAATCTAATTTAAGCAAACATACCAGAGCCCATCGAATCTTAAACGCAATTTATAAATTAATAGTTTAAATATAAGAAAATGTTTCTTGTGACCTATTTTTAATTTAGATAAATACAAGTACAAATTATATATGACATACGTATCTATCGCACTAGGCAACCATTGCAAGGATACTTACAAGTTGTAGAATAAAAATAAACAAATAAAAGCAAGCACAGAAACAATTTTGCGTTGAAAAGCATTGTAACTTTATTATTTCAAAACTCTATATTGAATGATAAAGAAAAAGGATATTCAAAGAAAAGTAAGTGGTCTCCTGAAAGTTTCCCTATATTTTTACATTGTCTTGTTTTATGTTGAATATGATATATCGTGCGAAGAGTGAAGATATTCAATTAGTTAAACCATACGGGGCATTCATAATTTACTTAACAATTTGAAATAGACGAAAACGTTTTATTTTGCGCTCCTCAGAAACGAACCGGCCAAGTGCAAGCCGAGCTAGCACACCGACAATGCCACGCCAACTGGAGTTACGAGCACTACAAGTTACACAATTTCACATGCCTTTATTTGCGGCATGCACACATTTTCTATGGAACTATGTCCACATTTGAGTTTGTTAGTTGTTCAGTATCTACAATAATTATGATTGACAATTTTTTTGTAGGTATTTTTATGTAAAGTCGCAACAGAAATACACCGTCTATAAAAACACCAACTGTGTAGTTATGACGGCAAAATACAGCCTGGTGACTGATGGACAGCGTAGTCTTAGTACTGGTAAACGCTTTTGGGTTTTGGTTTAAGTACTCTAAAGTTTGTGGTAGGTATTTCATGTCGAAACTGAAGATTCGATGATTCGGAAAATACTTCAAATGAATGATCACTAAAAACCTATCGGGGCATAGTTTTGTTATTTCTCTGTATTCTACAGTCGACATTAGTGTTGTCATGTCAAGCAACGCCGCCAGAGTTAAAGTTAGGAATTAAAATGTGTCGAAAAGGCAGATAACGAAATTCACTTCAATAAAACCAGCTTTATTGAATATCGTATAACGTAGAACTCTTTCTGGCAAAATTTCACTCAGCCGTATTCAAAGTGGCAAATCTTTGACCAGCCACAAAATAAAACGGCCCTGTTTTTTTTTAAATGGCCAGTAAGGAAATACACCGATTTAGAAAATCGAACTGCGACATAAGTACTAGCGGTCCAGACACACGTTGTTCTGTCAGAAATTTAATTATTTGTATGTGGTAACGTGTAGTGTTTACAAGGCCAAAAGAAAAAATTATCATACTTGTATTTTTATAGGTATAAAATATCCGTGCGAAGCAGAGACGGACTGCTATAACTTTATGTAACTCGTAAGAATTGTTACTAAGATGTAGTTCCAGTATCGCAATAAAATGACAGTTATGATGTTTCTTTTTTTTACGGGACAAGGGGCAAACGAGCAGGCAGTTGTAACTACCACCGCCCATGGACATCCGAATGACCCTAGGTTATGCAGTCGCGTTGCCGTCCTTTAAGATGGGAGTAAGCTCTTAAGTTAAGTACTACTACTACTTACTCTAAGTTCCTTTTTTTGTTTGTAAATTTCTTACTTGTTCGAGAGCAGAAAGGATGGAGAGCAACACATCTGCGTAACAATTACAGCGATGTCTAGTAGCGTCAAAGGTCATCATCATCATTATTATTATTAGCCTTTGGACCGATCCACTGCTGGACACAGACCTCTATCAATGGACCTGATATCGCTGTAAAGCTTCCAGAACTGCCCAGGCTTCGAAGAGAAGAGAACAGAGTCAAAAGCTTTTTCATAGGCCACAAAGGCAAGGCGCAGCGGCTGATTGTATTCATGTGTCTTTTGTAGAACTTTTGCCTCACGGTGAAAATGTGGTATATGGCGCTATATCCTCTGCCATACCCCACAGCCTGCAGGAATTCGTCAAGCTTTGTGGTGAGACGATACGTCAAGACTCTTGAGAACAACTTATAAATGTAGCCAAGAAGTAAAATTGGTCTGTAATTCTCAAGAAATGATCTGTCACCCTTTAAAAAAAACAGAACATCACTTCGAAGCCATGCCTTGGGAGGTACGCCAAGCTGAAGGACAAGATTAAAATTTTTTTTAGATACACAGGTTCGCCTACTGCTGTAAGAAGCTCGACTGTAATTACGTCCTTCCCCGGAGCCTTTTTCCTTTAAGCTGCGCAAGAGCTATAGTCTAGCTCTTGTCTCTGGCTCAAGCTGTCGGTTGGGAGATCGCCTGACAAATGTCGTGTCGACTTGCACGCGGATTGTTGTCCAGGACATCGGAATGAGGAGCGTGCGACGTATACGGCTTGCTATAGAAAGCTTCGATCTCAGATAAGATCTCAGGCTTTGAAGAAACGGTAACCCCATGATCAGTCATCTCGATCTTTGTCAGATGAATCCTTCCAAGCTTCTCCGCAAAAATTTTCGACCCTCTATTCTGCTCTAACGCTTCGGTAACCCGTAAGGTCTTGAAGGAACTTGACAACGGGAGACGTAACGTCTTCGTGTCCTCTGGTTTCGCTCATAAGTCCAAGCGTCTCATCCGATAGTTTAGCTTTCCTGCTCGTATACTTGCTCCTACAATATCCTTCACCCACGTTCCGAATACAACAAGTCATGCCACTCATAAGACGTGCGTAGTCATCAAAAGGCGCCGTTGGAAAGGAAACTATTTAAAAAAGATATGTAGGCAATTGGCATTACCACTAATGCTTTAACCAATATTTGCTTGTTCACGTGAGCCGACTGTCAAATCTTCATTACCCAAAATCACGTAAATGGTAAACGTCGAAAGGATCACAGATACATACAATAAGTCCATCGGGATATTTCTAAAAGTAAAATAAGACTTACGTATTTTGACCAACGTGGAAACTTCTTGAACAAGTACTAGGCGTACGATACAAACACTTGATCCCTTATAAAAATAATCTCCCAAGTTTTTTAATTACAGCTAGCGCAGTCGAAATACTTCACCACTTCTATTTTCTGGTGGAGTGGAGGTTTGTTCATAAACTTCTATACAATTTATTTTCTATTTATTTCTATTTATTGGAGTTTCTTAACGATTAAGGCGCGTGGTAGGATTTTTTTTCATATGAAGGGAAAAATCGCGTAAAGCGTTTACCGGTCAAGTATAACACTATACCGCGTTTAGTTCTTACGTCTCTTGCGCACAGCTTTCTTATAGCACCCTTACAGCGTAGAGAAAATTAATTTGAAATAAGAACTCGTTACATTTAAATATCATTATGTTGTTCATGTTAACATAAATACAGTGACGCTTTATGAATGAAAACTATGTGTCAGGATATACAATATTTTAATAACATAGACTATATTATAGGAACCCTTATCACGGAGTGTTAAAGAACAATAGAGAAATAAAAAAATTACATAAATAAATACGTTATATACTGTTATACAAGGGTGGATTGATAAGTATTCGGCCTAAACAAAAAATGAACACATACTAAATCAGTTATATTTTATTTTTCTACATCATCACCATCAGGTTCGATGCATTTTTGCCATCTCTCACTTAAATCATTTAGACCGTAGAAAAAAATTATTCACCCTTAGGGTAAAAATATGCGTCTACTACTGTTTTGACCTTGTCGTTTGTCGAAAATCTTGAATCTCTGAAGTAATTCTTTAAGTTAAGGGGAAGGAAGTCTGACGGTGCCAGATCAGGTGGATAAGGCGGATGCGGAAATAGTAATAAGCCACAATTGTGGATTTCAGCAATTGATTGCACAGACGTGTGAACACAGGCGTTATCTTGATGAAACAGAACTTTTCTTCTGAGCATTCCTGGACGCTTTTCTTTTATTTCCACTCATAAACGACGTAGTAAGACATGTTAGTAATCAGAGTTTACAGTCTTGACCCCTTTCAATATCATCAATCATAATCACACCCCAGTTCAGTCCCAGAATACCTTATTTGCCGGCAAAACTGCCTCAGCCCGTATAGGGGGTAGTGAACCAGGTCTTCTCCACTGTTTCGATTGTTGTTTTCTTTCTGGTGTACCGTAACGAACACATGTTTCGTCACAAACCGATTCAAAAAATCATCTGCAACAGCTTCAAATAACTCCAAACAGTCACGTGAAATAGTCAATGGCGTCCACTTATGTTCAACTGAAAGTAGTCGCGGAACCCACATCGCAGCACCTTGTGGAAACCCAATTCGTTGACTGTCATGTTTTGAGTTCGTTCATAAGAGATGCCTATAATCTCGGCTATCTCTCTAATTTTTAATCTGCGGTCAAAAAATCAAAAAATTATGGGATAATTAAATCAAGTACTTTTTTTAATATATTCGTCAGTAGTGGATGTCGAAGGCCTTACAGAGCGGGGTTCATTCTCTACCAAGCCTGAATTCTGCTAACCATTTTTTGACGGACGACATAAGACACAGCGGAATCTCCTAAAGTACTGACCATCATGGATGATAGCCCCTTCTTATGAAAGTATTTAATAACGGCACGCTGCTTGATTTGCCATATTTGCAGAAACTATGTCCTAATCGGACATTTTTAAAAACATTATGAATGAAAATATGACTTTGTTAAAAACATTATGAAATCAGAACTAATTATCCCACACACTTCGAACTCGACAAGACTTACTATTCTAAACTGAACTGAATAATGTGTGTGGATTTGATTCATGAAATTGAATGAATCTGTGTTAGGCCGAGTACTTTTCAATCCACTCTCGTACATATACATATTTTTGTCTATTTTCTGTGATATACCCATATTGGTTTGGTTCACATCGTTGAGGGTTTATTGCACCAAATCGTATACAGAAATATATGTAAAATTAGTTGTTGGTGATCCTTGAAGGGCTTACTTAATTCATGTTGACACGCTGCGAGCACTTGCCACCACTAATTAAGTAAGCCCTTTGACACTGCCAGCTAAATATATTTAAACTATTAACAGGGCCAAGCTTGAGCGCGGTTAGACGTCTAGACATAGACTTGAAGGGCGCATTAATTAAAGTCACGTGAAGGTAGGTTTTATTTTCACGAGGGGATTTATAGATCAGTAACATCAATAATAACATAGATCCTAATTTTTAATTTAGTTTCGTAGATGTTCATTAGCTTGGTACTGGAGCATGTGAAACGTAGCAGTTAAAACGCTTACTCCGTTTAAGATTAATGAGCGTTGAGAGCACGTGAAATTTCTGTAGACCACTTTTATATCTTAGCACAATCCATAGGTTCATATATGAAACGTATTTTATTTAATAATATAGTTTTCACTGAACTTAAGAGGGATTATTTGCTTTGGTTAATCGGAAAAGAGATGATAAAATGATCAACCGACCGAACCTACTGTCATCTTATGTGAAGTATGCATATTATTATATATTTTATAGCAAACGAGGCATTATTGTAATAAAAACGTACGTACGTACATATATACAACAACAACAACAACAACACATTGTCACGCAAGTTCCCTAACGGGGTAGGCAGAGTGGTACAATTCACATACAATTGCATATTATAGCCGTTAAGTAATTTCTATGACGTTTCGACGCTTTGCGCATGAAGCGGCATAATATGTGGCATATCATGTCGCTTTATCCGCTATAAGCGCTATGTTTATATGATGGAACCCAAAATGATTAAGGAATATAAGAATATTGATGAAATGTAGAAGGCGTGTCCACAGTATTCCCACGGGTGGTCGAAAAAAAAGTGTAAGCGCTCAGAAATGAAATTCCGTGAGGTACTGTTCTAACAAATAGACAATATATAAAAGGCACACACAGATCTAAATTCACTAGTCTTTTTACACGTGATGTTTCAACGTTAAGGGTTTAATTGCTATCTTATCCATTCTTTCAATTGAGATATTCATAAACCACTTGGATTGTAGCTATTCAATTTTATTGCTTATTATGTATATTGACTACTAGTTGTATAAATAACCGCGATCTCAAGAGAGTCATTCCTTTTATTGGGATGAAAAGTAATATGTATGTCATACCAGTTTGTAATTTATATCTATGTCAAATTTAATTTAAATGCGATGAATAGTTTTTGCCTAAAAGAACTGACATACACGCATTTATAACGCGTGGCCTCGTAAAAAACAATATTATCTCTCGAAAGTTGTACAAATTGAAGTAACAATGTGAGTAACAGAAATCAAAATTTCCTACATCATAAGTCTGGGAGGCGTGGAGCCTTAAATTAAGAGCGGCAGGCCTTATTGCCCGCGAGCGACGTATAAAGAAACGAACTTTATTTAACAAAGTGTTGCGCAACGTAAACAACCTACACTTTAAATAGCTCTTCCAAATTTTTTACACTTAAATTTATATGTATGTATTAACGGTTCATTTTGTAGAAACACTGGATCATTCAAAATGTTTTCCTTTTATTTTCATGTAAATAAATTAAAAATTAGAATAACCGTCCGTATTTGTAGCATTATTGTGTTGTAGCGGTGCACAATCGGGTAATAGAGAACGACATATACGTAAATTACGAAAGCAATGTGATCATAAATAACCATAATATGCGATAATATTACTTCGTTAATCATATTATTAATGAATTTCAACTCATCACAATATTTTTTTTTACGGATTCAACGGAATTATTCGAAGTGTCATTGTAAAAAAAGTACTCTCACGCCTGTTATCCCCGAAGAGGTAGGCAGAGGCGTGCTAGTACATCCACATCTCGTAAGTCCAGTAGATATACTAGAACCCACGATTAGCCAAGTTACTGAGGCCCATGACGTCATAGGTGGCGAGCCTATGGTCACTTCGCGAACATTCCAATCCCAGACAATGTAATGCGTACTTATAATAATCTGAGAAACATTTAATAACTGTTGCCCGACATGGTGATCGAACCCAGGACCATTGTAATTAATGTCATTGTAATATATAATTATTATTTCTAAATAGGACTATTTAAACTAGAAAATTGTGTGAGAGAAGAAGGTTCCTTTGCACATACCACCACATTTAGAACATCCTCGTCTTGACCTTTCGTCCCGTCTTTGTATCTCAACAAAAAACAGCCCCTGCGATCTCGTCTCCTCAATTGGAATTGCCCAATATATCGGAGTCCACCTTATTCTAATAAACCGCACCGCCACGACAGGATTCCAACCATATCATAGAGCCACACACGTTTATACGCCAGTGGTTATTCATAGAATGCCATTCTGCAAGATCCAATCAAAAATTTTTGCTTAAGTTCGATCTTTTACAAAGGAGTGGCGACACCGCAAAAACAACGTTCATTCGCCACGTCCCATAGAGCGATGATTTACTGGAACAAATTTGTCTTCGCCCTTCGTCTAATAGCTGCTGACTCCAATATTAATCTGAAGCTGACAAAGGATTTCACTTGTTTGATGGGATGTTCAGATCTTATCTCTGTTACTAATTTTATCTATTTTATCCGCTAATATATATTAATTACTAATTTATCCGCAACTATCCTTTATATGAATGGATATTTAAACAAAAACATTGATTTTTTTGTATGAATATAAGGTTCAGGTTTAAAGACATTTATTTCCCAAAAGAATTTTACACTTCACTAATAAATAACGTGAAATGATGAGAAACAATAGATGAGGAACAATATATCCATTCATACAAAGGTTAGTTGCGGATAAATATCAAATAATAAAGTTGTGACTTCTATAGTAGACTTTACGTATGTATTGCGGTAAAGATAAAAATAAGTTTAAGAACATTTATAATGTAGTATTTTCCTAGATATATACATTTCATCATCATCATTAACAGCCCTTATCGGTCCACTGTTATAACTTTCAATGAACGCCAAGACGACTGATCTCCTGCTACTTGCATCCATCCCAGACCGGCTACTGCACGGAGATCGTCTTCCCACCAGGTGAACGGTCGACCAACACTTCCTTTTCCTAAACGCGGCCTCCACACCAGAACCTTACTGATATTCTGAGTGTGTGACCAGCCCATTGCCACTTCAGCGAGCTTATTCTTCGCGTGGTATTGGAAACTTTAGGTCTCTGCCTTAGACATCTTTAGGAATTCTATCCGACTAAGAAACACCCAACATAGCACGTTCAATAGCCCGCTGAGCTACCGCAAACTTGGGGACCAGTCCAAAATTAAGAGGCCATGTTATGTTATACACCTGTAGTAATATTATTATATTGTTTTAATAGTGGGGAAGACGTGCAGCCTTTTGATGACGACCGGCGCCTGTAAACACACTCATAATTGCTGTGCAGCTTTGCCCATTGGATGGGGAGGGAAGGGTCTACATTCAACATATAACTTACAAACTGCGCCTTGTCGCGGTATCAGTATCAGCGAGTAAATACCACCCTGGTTCAGCCGGCCAAGTGCAGCACGACAAGTGGTCAAATAGTAACAAGTACTAGATTCTAGGTAATGTACAGCATCTTGGAACTACTAAACTTTCAATCACGACTACTAACTAATTTTAGGCCTTGGAACTGAGCAACAGGGGTCCAAAGTTGAATTTACCTATATACATTGAATTTACTAAACTTTCAATCACGACTACTAACTAATTTTAGGCCTTGGAACTGAGCAACAGGGGTCCAAAGTTGAATTTACCTATATTCAATGTCCTCCGACTCTAAAGCGTCAGGTTTATCCATAAATAGTGCTCGATGTAATTTATAACGACCGACAGGGTTTGAGGGCTCGCAGCTTGACAAATGAGGTCCCGTCTGTCGGTTTACAGCGTTTTAATCTGAATTTAAACCCGTCAAATTAAGCAGCCACGTCCTAAACCCTGACCCTAAGTCACTGTCAAACGTCTTTTCTATTTGGACATTTAAATTAATATTTTTATTTATATGTATTTATAAAAAGCCCTCAAGAGTCGCATCTTCTTAACCCATTCTTCCATAAATTGTACAATTTTTTTAGCTGAAACGACGAAAAAACGAAACAAAATAGGACGTTATAAGCGCAAATTCGTGTAGTAATTTTTTTTGACAACATGTGTGACAAGCAAGTGTCCACAGCAATGTTATGCGAGTTTAAATTCCACCTTACCTGGTTGCAATTTTAGTTATTGACCTACTGTTTACACTTTGTAATATTTCCTTAAACTAAAACATGGGGAAAAATCATACCATATTTTATGAAATAAAGAAGCAGATATTGGAATTTATTTCATTCTCATGTGTAACAGATGTTTTGACGTACCCTATTTCAATATTTGTTTCGTATGAAATACTTTAAGCGAGAATTCGAGAGGAGAGGAGGAGAGGAGAGAAAGGTAGCGGATCTGAGATGTGAAAATAATGCGAACTTCAAAAAAAGCGGGTGTGTGGAAATAAAAATACCTAATTTTGAATTCACTTAAATTAATAACATTGACCATCGATACTGTACTATATGTAACTCATTCTTGAACAGTTGAACCTATGTTATCTAATAACGTTATTGATTTGGAGTTGTAAACAACATGATACGTTATGAGCGACGCAAAGTATAGCCCTGCAAGGAACACATGATATTGCTTGCTAATTTAGTCGTAGACACATTAAGGGTTGAACTCATGTATGCTCGATGCTTCGTGCGTCTGAGACGTATTTTAAACGCACATACTGCTATCATTCTCAGCACCGCAGAGTTTGATTGATGCGCTAGCATCGACATATGGATTATTAACTTCAGAATGATCAAGTTAATAACAGATTTCACACCAGCATTTGTAATCCCCAGGTTTTCACAAATTTAATGAGAGAAATCACATAACAACGTAACAGTTAAAATTGTAGTGAAATGGAGATCCAACAAAAAAAATGTATGAACATCGCAGTATATGTCATTACATCATCATCGGCTACCTACAAATATATACATACTATGAAACGAAGTCCTAAAAGCTGTCTTGTCTATATGTGACCGATTTTTTCAACATATCCTGGACGGAGTTTTGTGCGTTTTACATCATGGGCACAGCGATTCCCGAGAAACGTTTTAGTATATAATTTATTAATGCAGCAATCCGGTCACTGATAATTACAAACGAAGCCAAAACGGAACACTAGCCAAAAATCTCAAAAGAGCAATTGTGTATGTAATACGTTTGAATCTCCTATGAAGCGCTTATGTACCTTTGCCTCGTATGCGCGTTTTAATTCACTTTGTGACCCTTACATCTATACCGCGTGTAGTAGTAAGTAATAAGCAAAATTTAAAGGTTATATTTATTGTATAGTTGATATCACCTATGCAATAGATATCTACCTGGTATATATAAACTAGTATAAAATATATGGTTTTGGCATATAAGTACAGCCACGATTGTAAAATTGCTTGTAATACTTCTTATCCCAAATAATTATAACGAAAATAATATTCTGCAAATGAACACCGCGAATTAAGTTGTAACTCATGTTTATGTAGCTTAGGTAAGGAAACTCAAAACAATCTAACATAAAAGCTCCTAAATTAGACTCACATCAACAACTTGTTTTTGTTGCAAATATTCAGGAGCGCTCAGTGTAATTGGCATGGCTACCTGTGTACTTTTACAAAATTAAATCACGTTAAGGCACGTTTTGTTATGTACGAGATTTTGAAATGAAAATATTTATTACATGTATTTTAATGCAGGTAATAACTTCATAGCTATACTATTTAAACTAGTGATCGCCCAGAGTTCGATCTCAATAAGAAACATTTTTGTAGATATTTAATAAAAAATAAATGTGGACAGTGTGTCGAACAATGCTGTCAAGATTTTTGTATGCGTGCTGTAGTGTGTGTATCGTTATTAAAGTAAAATGATAAATCTAATTCACATTGTATTTAATTATTATCTTTCTGCGCATCTTCTCCATATAATTTTCAACTTACATCAAGCTCTCAGTCACATAATACCTGTCAATAATAGATTTTTTTAAATATAGAAAGATAAACGAACAATCGACACCATTTGGTGTCTACCGACGCTTATTAAAATCCGCATTTGCAGAATTGCAGATGCAGTCGGTGGCTCATTTGGGAAGTGGCTCCAGTAATCCAATGTGCCACCGGCTACTCAGAAACCGTACGAAACTATATAAATTAACATATCTACATATCTTGAGGCGTTACTGATTCGTTGGAGGGCCCAAGACAGTTTTTAGCTTCCCGTCGGGAGCACTCAGTGAAGTCACAAAAGCAGGCCGCTGTCGATCCTGAAGACAAAGGAGTCGCAGCGGTGGGACAGTGTGGTGAGGCAAGCCCGTTTAAAAAAACTCGCCATTTTTCCGTGTCGCCTTTCTCCAGTCGTGCCGTCCGATTCAGCTGCAATGTAGCATGGCCTACTGCTTACAAAATTAATTAACACATATGTATTGGTATCCAAATAATAATTATTTTAACGCCTTATTATCGCTGATTGTATTATAACTCACTTACAAGATTTTGTTTGTATTTACATACAAGTAAACGGCCGTGCGTATAGTACCAATACAGCTGTCATACTATCATACGTCATGCATTATAACTGTGACGTTGAATTATATTTACAATATGCAAAGTATGCTATGCGTTAATCTACTTTTAGATAAATAACGACGCAATAAATAAATTGTAGTTTTCTACTTTGGAGCTACTTTTATTATATACAAATTTAGACACTTAAACAAAATTAGATTATTAGATTTAAACAAAATTTTCAATAACTTGAGTTTACTACACTGTTGAGAGTACATACTTAAAAAACTTTTAAGTAATCTTGAGATCCAAAGAACAAGATGCAAAGTCGAAGCACTCGCGTTACTTATAGAGCGCACAGGAATGAGCAACTCAAAGAGTGAACAACTACACAAGCAGCACGCCTAACTATTTTCATAGAAACTTACAGGAGTCTATTCTAAAATTACTCTTAGTGATTCAATATCAAATATTTGCTGGAGAATCCAGTCGCCGCAAACATGAAGCTGAATGCTTAGAACAACAACAACAACCAAGATATAAGTTAAAATTACTTAACAGATGAAAATTAAACCTTGAGTGGTCGGAGCAATTCCCAGGCACTTGACAGTTGCTTCTGAATGTCTGTGCGATTACTTCATTACAAATTAATGACAAAGCTTAATTGGTTTGCCCATATTGACCTCCGAGAGGACAATTGGATTCGTAATAAAAATAGGATGAGTAGGAATTACTCATCCTATTTTTATTTAATTAAAATAGAAAAAAAGTTTTAGTTTGTTTTCGGTATCCATGCGATGTGTTTATCACATGGTCGTAATTGTTGCCGATGTCGGTTTACCTCTACACAGGAGAAGCTACAACGATGGGATTAGGAGGTAAAACAAGCCCGATTAAAAAAAGAGGTCATTTATTTTTTTGTGAAGAATATGGGTCCTCGATGGTGGTGTCGAAATATTGTTACCTCAAAAGCAATACAATTACAGTGTTATTACTGTGTAATTATGTGACATATACATACATAGATGCGATGTCATAAATTTTTGGTGTATCTGAGTTATCTAGCTTTACGCTAAGTTACATCAGCTGCGCAATTTTACAAATTCTTACTAGTTTTAAAATCACTGTACATTTATCACGTGCGAAATGAGTGTGCGAAGTTAAATATAAAAGTTTCACTCTCATTCACAGGCACACCATTATTACAAATAATGTCAGGTTTTCGGTTACGTAGATATTTGCCGACTCATCAGTAAGCTTCCTGCTTCTGAAGCTAATCAAATGATTGTTTTGGTTTCGCGCAAGTTGGGCTTAATTTTGCTGAATCTCATCCTAAATAAACTGACCTCGAGTCAACATATTTAGTCACAACAGCAAGAGCTTCATCTAATAACAGACAAAAGGCAATATTTATTTCTCTCTTATATATTATTTTAAATTGTGTCATATAATGAGCCATTTATTTAAAATATATATTGTATACGAACGGCCTGACGACTATCGTGAGTTGGTGGATAATGGGAGGAGAGCCAAGACTTTAAAGATGAACCTGTGACTTCGATCCTTAATACTTAAAAATACGACTGGAAAAATTATCTACCCAGACTTTTCGTTCAACCTTTCCGCACAAACTATTTAGGCATTTGATTAGTAATTACATATCTTAACATATAAAAAATCGGGTATCTAACCTATAAAACAACTAGACCAAATATTTATTTCTTGCGAAAATTTCTAATAGGACTTTGTACAACTTAAAAGAAACGCTATATTTTATTTCCAATTATGACCGAATAGTTTTATTACCACAGCAATGAGTGGCCTGGTCAGCTTGTATTCTATATAGAGAAGCACCACACACATCTCTATATCGTTGTTATATATTTTAATGTGGACGAAGTAAGATAAGATATGTAAGAATCGTGATGTGTGATAGATAATTCTCTCTGTCTACTGTTTGGGAATTGTCGGAAAGATCTGGTATTGATATATTTTCAATACAATTCGGTCGCTATTTCATAATTTCAAATGTATAAACAACTAATTTCCACTGAATACGTAATAGTCAAACGATGAATCATGTATGACTAGTATATTACGCCTCGGGTAATATCTAGCTCATTTCGAATCTGTTTTGATAAGAACGAAAGTTAATGTGCAAGGTGTAACAGCACGACTTAGTTTAAAAAGTTGACCGAGGAACGGTTGTTTTAGACACATTATAAGAAATGTAAAAATATGTAAATGATAAGAAAACTGAAACACGTATAAATTTTTTAAAAATACCTCTTAAACTCGCAGAGCTCCATTAATGCATTCACATGATCATCGTTATAAACTTTTGATTTCCAATTGGGTTTGAGTAAAACAATCTCATAATTCTATTAACGCGGTAAAATGAATGCCTACGCGGATATATACATTGTAAGGTAATGTATTGTGGGATGTGAATCATAGTTAAAAACATACCTTTGACCATTAGATACAGTCGGTGAACAATCGAAACTATCATACATATTATGCTTGCATCATTAGAGATACAGAGAACCGTTACAACATTCATAAGACAAATTACACCCAGAAATACGGTTACATTGCACAACTCATTAGTTAGTTAGTATATAGTAGTAGTAGTTATATAGTAGTACTGAATTGCTTATGCTAACACAGCTGCCCTCTCTATAACATAACTCTGTTTTTTGTCTCTTTGTTTAAAGGCTAAGTCATCCACACCAATGCACTCGGAAACGCTTGCTGTCTCTCCCTTGCCGAAAGGTGAGGGAGTGATAGTTCCGTCCCGCTTGCGCCCCAGCCTTTTCGTCCTTGTCCGGAACGCGGTCCGGAATAATTATTATTCCGTGCCGTGTTTAGAACTCGGGCGAAGCCAACGCGCCTTTGCATACATATATGTGCAGTCTATTGTAAGACAAGGAAACCTAGACCCAACAGGTCCGAAGCCGCCTCCGCCTCACCGCGTGACATACTCCCCGGCCTTTTTGGAGAAAGATCGGGGGAGTGGACAGAGAGTCCGACGGAGGACCAACAACCACCGGGGCCGTCTACCATGCCACGGAAGAAGGTAGAACGGACTGTGGTCAGGAGACACCTGTTCCCTTCAGAGGAGGAACGGAAGGAATTCCTGGCGGAGCAGAAGCGCGCGACGTCCTCACACGCTGAAGGGCCTTCCAAGGTGGTCGCAGTAGAGGAATCATCGCGCTCGACCGCCAACTCTTCATCGCCACCTGGAACACCACATTCATCACCGCGGTCTTCACGCCCATCACCGCCTGCGGCACCGCCTTACGTCATCTGCGGCTCGTGAGTCGGAAGTGGCTGGCCCAGCAACGCCCGAGGAGAACTCGTCGATGACGCTGGGAGCCGCCTCCGTTTCGACTGCTGTGTCTGCCGGGGCCGTGCCTGCCTTCTCCAGCGGATCGACGCGACTCGATATCGCAGCTTCGCCGCCGCTCAGGAGAGCCCCCGAAAGGTACCCCCAACTAGGTATGCCCCTACTACTACTGTCCGCAACCCCAGTGAGTCCCAACCGCCGCGCAGGCTATCGGATTGCCCTCCGATAGTCGTGGAATTTCTGACAGACTGGCAGAGGTACTTCCGCACCCTGCGTGACGTGCAGGGACACTTTGGGAACGGCATAAGGTTCCTGGCATAGTCGAGTGAGGCGTTCAGTCCAGTGAGGCAGTCCAGAGCCTACTGACGGCCCTGAATAAGGAGAACTCGGCGGTGCAGTGACATTGCTACTCAGCATCCTCAGACCTCCCCGCCAAGGTGGGTATTAGAGGTCTGCCAGTGCCGAGGAGCTCAGGGGCCTGGGCTTCCCGGTGCGCTTCGTGCGGCATATACCGGCGAGAGGCGGGAGACCCGGCTGCCTATACCACGAGAAGCTGGACCGCCTTAACAGCGAAGAGCTCACACGCCTCTACGAGGTGAGAGAGCTCCTCTGCATGCCCGGAGTGGTTGTGGAGGGGTGGAAGGGCAGACAGGGACCAGCACAGCGGCACCGTTGTCGGCTCTTCGGACACTCTTCAACGAACTGCCACCAGGAGATTAGGTGCGTCCACTGCGGTGGGGTCCATGCAGTCGGGGACTGCCCGCTGCCGAGGGGAGCCACCCCGACCTGCGCCAACTGCAAGGGCCCTCACACGGCCAATGATCGAAGGTGTAAGACCTTCCTCAGGGAGGCCAGTGCCCGAGGCATGGCCATCCATCCATCCATCCCACCCAAGCCCGCTTTGCAGGGAGACCAGTTTATACTGGTCCCTCACGGCCGACACAGCGCCGCTCCTGCGCCCACGGCTCCTTTGCAGAGGGAGGGACAGGTCGAGTACGGCCCAGGCACATCCCTTGCCGCCCCGGCCAAGGACCCCAAACCCAGGCAGGTGACGACGACCAAGCTCAAGAGGAGACACTCGCAAGAAGAAGCCCCAAGCTGTGGCCGTCCAAAGCTGCCACCCTCCGCAACACGAGACCACCGCGACCGCAGTACGCCGAGTACCCTCACAGGCTAGGGACCCGGAAAACAAACGCTCACCATCACGCGCACGGATTCACCACACACCACAGACACGAATTTCCACACCATGGATATCAGTCCCCCCCCCCGCCACCTGCGCGGGAACCGAGGCGCTCCGAAGGGGAGCAGCGTCGGCACGACGAACCCAGGGTCCACGTTGACGATCTCAGGGAGCTAATCCGAAAGATCGTCATGGAGGAGCTGAGGGCGGTGGTGAAAGACGAGCTGTCCAGAGTGCTCAGGGACCCGCGCATCTGGGCGCAAATCACACACGCACGGGGCTAACCAACGGGGAGCCAGTGATGGATCGTGACGAGCTCGGGGACGCTTACTGGAACCACGGAGGTATAGGAGGCAAGAGCGACAGTCTTCGGCTGCACGCTCAGCAGTATGACTTACATGTCATCCTGCTGGGCGAGACTTGGCTGAGGCCAACGCAGAGCCTCTGGTTACCGAATTACGTCGAGTATCGGAGGGACGAGGTGTCGCGGGAGGCCGTACAGAGGTACGGCTGTGCACGTTCGTCGGGATGTGTGGCTGAGACAGGGCCCCTTGACCGACATGGGCTCGACTGGTAGTCGTTCACATGGCGGGGGAGGAGCTTAGGATCTAAGCGGCGTATAGACATCCCGGGAACAGTTTTGACGTAGGTGATGTCCACAACGTGCTGGGGAACGGCGGCCTGGTGTTGTTGGTCGGCGACCTGAACGCCAAGCATCAGCTTGGTGATCTGCCGTCACAAACAACGCTGGCTTCAGGCTGCAGGAGGATTCGGAAGAGCGCGGCTACACGGTGCAAGTACCACCGTGTCCTACACACGTGCCTACGGATCCCCTGTGCACTCCGGACGTTCCGGACATCGCCCTACACAAGAAACTCAAGGCCACTGTCAACATCGAGGTCCTGTACGACCTCAACACTCAACACCTACCCATCCTCGTCACACTTGATTCCGGAGCAATCCTCAGGGAAGGAGTGCGGACCAGAGAGAGGATTGACTGGGCCGTCTATCAGGATAGCCTAGTCGACTTCACCATCGCCGGGCAACTGTCTTCACCGGACGAGGTGGAGGCCGCCGCTCGACGCTTCACGGAAAAAATCCGGGAGGCGCGGGCGTCGGCGACCACCGTTGTACCGGAGACAGCGCGCCGGCGGGGTGTGCTCCCTTCGAGCCTACTGGCGGACCTGCAGAGGAAACTCTGGGCCCGTACCCGCTATCACAGGATCAAGGCACAACTCAACAAGCTGGCCGAGGAAGGCACGCGTCGAGGTGCTCGCATCACATCTACACACGCAGTTTTCACCACACCCAGCAGCGCCGTCGTTCGCAGAGCATCACGAGCAGGTGGAGTGCCGCATTCGAGAGCTCCTTCAGAACCCGACTCCGCCACTCAGCGGGAGGGATTTCATTTCCCCCTCTGAGCTGCGGAAAGTCGCACTTCTGCTCTCCAGACGCAAAGCCCCAGACCCCGATGACATCCCCCCCACAGCGCTGGTGATGATGCCTAGGCGAACAGCCATGGCTCTCACACAGATCGCAAATGGCATTCTCCGGACGGCCCACTTTCCGGAGACTTGGAAAGAGGGGAGGGTCACCGTTCTGCCGAAGTCGGACAAGTCCCGAAGCCTGCCTGGAAGCTACCGGCCGATAACGTTGCTGTCCCACATCGCCAAGTTGTTCGAGAGGCTTCTGCTTCGGAGGCTGAAGCTGTACATTCCCATAAGGGATGAACAGTTCGGCTTCCGGAGCGGCCACTCGACCACATTGCAACTGACGCGGGTAATCCACCACTTGTCTGTAGAGATGAACAAGGGGAAACACTCTGTCGCAGTCTTTCTCAATATGGAAAAGGCCTTCGACAGGGTGTGGCGCACCCGGGACTCTTGTACATGTTGGTGGACGCCGGCGTCCCGATGGCATGTGAGACTAGTAGGTAGGACCTTCCGGGTAGCGGTGGAGCGGAGGCACTCTTCGGAGAAGGCCATACGTGCCGGAGTGCCACAGGACAGTTGCCTATCTCTTTGCGCGGCCTACACCGACGACATTCCCACACTCAATGATCCTTCGGGAGAGGGTGAGGTGGATGTCATGCTCGCGCTGTTCGCCGGCGACAGCGCATAAAGCCGGAGTTCGCAACTGGGCGCATGCAGCGCATGCTGGACCGGTTGCCGGAGTGGCCCGACAGGTGGCGCATGTCCGTCAACGTGGATAAGACGACGGCGCTATATGTCAGCAAGAGGCGCTCCATGCCGGGGCGGTTAAAGTTCAGAGGCCAGGATGTATCGGATGCAGTATCGACCACGCGCTGCGGATGGGCTCGCAGGTGGACCGAGCGGTCAACCAGGCGAGAACAGCCCGCGTTTTGCTGTGGCCGTTACAAGCGTCCGGACTTTCTACACGGACGAAACTGGGGATTTACAAGACATATATCCAGTCACGCCTCACTTAAGCCGCCCCCGCATGGTACGTGCTAACCTCCCAGGCCCAGCGAAAACGC
>JAFELO010000522.1:0-18983 GCA_017140195.1 Eumaeus atala | reverse complement strand
AGGCCCTAAACAGTTCTACATTCCCTCCCTGAGCCCATAAGCCACGATGGCAAACCCGCAAATTATTGCGGCCCCGTTACCGAGGGGATAGTCGTCCCCTCGCGACCCTACCCGGGCTATGAGGTCCGCCTCGATGCCCGTAACCCTCACAGATTTCTGTGAAGATGACCAGCAGTAGAAGTAAACAGTACATCTATCGAAAAGTAATTATAAACTTAACTCTAAATCCCTTATATATAGCGAATCGATAACAAAACTTAAGAATATGTCACTATATTCTAATTTAAAATTAGAACTAACAATATTATTTATAAGAAAGTAAAATGTTGCTTGATTACACTTAGTTCTTCTTCTTCCTTTTTCTTCTAGTCTGAGAAATTCGTTTCTATCACATTCTATAAGAAGATGATATAAGTCGTTTGTTTGCATGTTGTGCAGTTAGAGTTGGTCATTTCACCCATTAGGAAAAGAAAATTATTCATTGGAATGTGATTGGAATGAATGCGAAAACATAGCGTTCAATTTCTTTTACTTATTTTCGTATCCGAGAACCTTGGGTGGTTTATTAACTAAGATATTACTCCCTTATTCCAGGGAAACTAAATGACAAGAATCAGGTAATGTAAAATCTCATATATATTATTCTTTTCACTTTACTTTTAACCTAATCTCGGTTTTTCTGACAGCTTTCATGTTCATAAGAGGCTACGAAAAACTTCAGTTTTGAGTAGCAATGTGCACTTAAACAATGTTTGATTCGGTATTTCTTTTCCTCCACACAATCAGCCGCTAGACAGATCTGCATTGGCAAACGGGCCATCTTCACCACTATAATAGTATTTTTTGAGATACCTTCCATTCTTAACTTCCACTTCGTCATACCGTAACCGACAGCCACTATCTCCTACAGATATACGCCATTGATACAGCGGCAATGGAAAAAACATGAACGGGAAAATTTTGCTCAGTTTAAATGGCCACGTTACCAGCAGTTGAATCTTACCGAGAGAAAAAATGTACTAAAAATATTTCCCGCATTACTTATTGAATTTGAACCAGGCCAGGGTGTACTCGTATTACCGGTGTTTCCGTGGGGTCGCATCCTCCGCCTGGGCGAGGATCGAATTTAGATCCTGAACTAACCGAATTGATTCACATCTACTCTACAGGCGCGGTGTGATACGAATTTTATAAATTTCTGGGAATAAAATGTTGCACATTCTCTGATATTTCTTAAACCAGGAAATATTTTCGCAATATATTCTTACTATACTTTAGAAAACACATAACATTTACATTAATAAATACTAAATCTTAGCGTTCATTGACACATGCTTATGTTTAGGAATCGCCTATTTCATCATCATTCTGCAAACCTTTATCAATATATCATAATAATATAACTTACACTGACTTAACTAAATTAATGAAAACTTTGTCAAATTATAGATATCATCATAATATTATAGTCGTCGCAACAATATGGCGACTTAACATATTTGCAATGTTTTCGTTCTTAAGAGGATATAGATATAGACTATATATGGTGTTTTGTAGTTACCGTGTATGGTTTTAACCTCGTGTTAATTCTCTCCATGAGCCAATCATTTATGACAGCGCCGATGTTACATTAACTATCGCCAGCTTTCTCCGTCGTCGGCCTCGGGGGATGAGGGACTCCAAGGTTTTTCCAGCGATGATAATACTATTAAAATTAGCGATTATAACTCTCATATTGGGATACATCTCTCCCACCTGTGTAGGAAAGCGTTTGCTCTGACGAGCAATCATAGCAATCCGATAACGCTGTATTGGGGTTTCCTTTGCTTCCAAAGCAATAGTTTAAGTGCGAAAAAAGGCGTTTCTTTTTATTTTATAATATCAGGTTTTTTATTTTTTTAAATAGATGTATAATAATAGCATGTGCTCATCGGATCAAGGTATAATAACCTGTGCTCATCGGAGCACAGGCAATTATACATTGAATATAAGATTTTCTAAAACATTTTGATCATTATAATAATAAAAACGTCGACAATGTAACCAAAACATGAAAAAGTATTATAATATATAGTAAATAATTATAGCTGTAGAAATTATTGACAACTAGCTGTCTCGGCAGACGTTGTTCTATTTTAAGTTTAATTTATTGTCATTGTACATAAGAGTGAGATCATAAGGTTTCGGACAAATTTCTTTTAACGAATTTCGCTGCGTTTTCGAAAAGAAAACGACTACATATTTTCAACCACTCAACAAAATTGGATGCATTGCATTAACGAATGTTGATAAAATAATTATAAATGTTTATTAAATGTGGTTTAACGGGCCGATTGTACGCTATAATCCTGGACCGTCTGTCATCCAGTGTGGCTGTCGTGCTGGGGGATACACCAAGCGGTCTCGATCCCTTTGTTGCATAAATGAACTGTTACCGCCCCAAACGGCGTCCCCTTGACTCTGATAAAACATTCCCCTTCATTTAAATTCTGACTTTTGCCCAAATTAAAGCATTACCGCCGAATATTTGTGTTTCTGTTTATATTGTGTTTATTTCGAGAAATATATGATGGCACCATTGTTCTCTTTGATAATAATTAGATAATTTTAGTTTTTTTTTATTGTGTAACAGGTAATGTCATTGCTTACATCATACTGCCACAAAGTGAGAACTATATTGGCACGTTCTGTGGGGGTTGTTTGGACAGAGAAAAGGATGAGGGAAGGATAACAATACGTATGCATAATAATTACTCAAATGTTTAAGTGCGTAGCTTTATTATATACAATTACGTCGTTTTCCGTGTGGTTCATGACAAGTTTCCCACCCTTCAATATAAGGGGTCAAGCGTGAAGATAAGTTTTTGTTGTTTGAACAATTCTCATTAATTAACGCTACCATAAATATCATAATAAAATATAAGCATTAGTCTGTAGATATTTGAAAAATAAAAATAATATGCTTGCTAACGTATATGCCACACATATATTTAATCTATATGACAAGTGATGGAAGTACGCAGAGGCGAGTTCCGGCCGCGCCGCCTGTTCCAGCGCGCAGCCCCGACGAGACCATTTAATGAAATCTCAACTAACTTCCTTGCAAACTGTAAAGATGAACTCAATTAAATTGACTCTCTTCTAATCCCAAACCGGGGAAGCAAACTTCACTGTATTTAAAAGTTATTCTACTTTTAACGCACCTTTGCTGGCTCTACGGAAATTTTAATATTGATAAGTTATATCATGAATAATTCTTTATTTGATTTATATATTTTTTTTTAATTTATATTGAAAGCTTAAGAAATTTCTTAGCTTTTTTACAAAATGGATCTCGTTCTTTAACAAACTTGTTGGCGAAAATGCACAGCCACAACGTTGGACAGTCTACAATAATATTTACAGCTAAGTGTAAAATACAATGAAATAATACTTTATCATCATCATCATTATCATTATAAGTCCTTATCGTTCCACTAGTGGACAAAGGCCTCTCTCTCAATGAACACCAGGACGACCGATCTCCTGCTACTCGAAGCCATCCCATATCATATCTTACTCGTATCCATAATACTTAATACCTATATATTACAGACAACACCACAACACACAAACAACACAAGTAAACAAGTCCTCTCGGTAGACGGCTTTCCTTACATGTTCCCATGATCACATATTTAGTTACTTTGTTACAAGGATTTTTTTTAATAAACTGAGTTTTTATGACAAAAGTTTTACTTTGAGACGATAAAATTTAAAGAAATGATGTTTACGTATGTTAGTATATAGAGCACATAGAAGGTATGTACACAAAAGTCTACAAGATTAGAAGTGTGTAAATATTAAATGAATTTTAGGTTTTTTTGTCAAATAAGATTTGTGGCTGCTTCACAGGTAGCCAATGAACCAAGCAAAATTGTAGTCTCAAGAACAGCTAATAAAAATCCCGCGCTGGATAGCACTTACTACATGGAAAATAACAGCTTAGGAAGTGCACGTCCCGACAATGACAACCCACACTCACCTTACGAACTTTTTCTACGGCGTCGTAGCAAAAGAATGCATGCATACAATTTCTATGTGCAAAACGGTAAACATAGCCTTTACTGACGAAGACGACCCTATTTCGGCTATACATGGGCTCAAAGCTAAAAGTAGGTGCGTCCCAATACAACAGCCATTTCTTTCAGGCAACTAGTATTTTTTAAGTTCTTACGCCGCTCGCTTCTTATATTTTGCTATCGTGGAAGGCATGTGTATTAGAAATCCGAAAATATTCGTAAAATATAACATAAAATCACTTTGCAGATATAAAAGTAATCATTAGCTGAAATTTGACAAAAATTGGCGAGGATGCAACGATGACAACAATCACGAAACTTATTCAATTCATCATGAAATATTTTTTCCATATAACATAAATACAATACAATGACTGGTATTATAGTTTTCTAGATGATGATGACATTGAAGTGTTGATATTGTATTCGACGGGTGTAACGCATTAATAGCAGGGCTTTTAGCCCGCGTTTAATACAACGCTCCCTCGCCCTTTTTTCTTAATGCGGTATGAGAATGAATACCTCTTGCAACATTGCGAATGAACACTTCCATTGACATGTTTCCCTGGTACTTTCATGCAAATAATGCTTTTGGGTTTGCTATTTGAAATACCTGGAAATTGAAATCATTTTTATGTTGTAACCCCAATTTAAATCGGTCCTGTTGAAGTTGTACGAATGAATGTAAGTATGAATCAACTTCATCTTAAATGATCTTTCTCATTATTTCAGGAAAAGGTAGTGCCATGCAGCATAGGAGAAGGTAGTTCCATGCATAGTGCATGATACTACGTCCTCCTATGCAACGGAATTGGGCTGACACGACCGGAGAGGAGGAGGAGGGTAGGGGAGGGACTCTCGTGCACATAATACTGCTGTAAAGTGACATTTAGTAGTTTATGAGTGGTGGCGCTTTGGTGGGGGGCCGCAACGCCCCCCCACCAAAGCGCCACCACACACATACATATAGTAATTATGTAGATGTTTTTAATTGGAAATAGTAATTAATAAAAACAGACACTGTCATTTGCTGTGTATAATTTAAACAAAAAAAAAAAAGATATTTAACATAGTAGTCAGATATCCTGAACACCCTTCAGTAGTGCTAAGCGTATCAAAATCACGTAACTCTGCCGCAGTGCAGATCGCATATGCACTGCACCGAGGAAAATACAGCCAACATTCATTTTCAGAGCAGCTTTACAACTATCACTTTTCAAATAATAAAATCCATTCAAACAACTTATTATGTTAGAAAGACTCTCATCTCCGTATCTGCAAATTTTAATGTATGTATACTGATTTTTTCTGTTATATTTGCATACCTTTAAGAACGAAAGAAGCACCAATTTTAGTTTTACTTCTTAAGTATCCTGTCTCTCACTACTGTTGAATATTAATAATAATTGTTAGAACATTATTGCGAAACATCAGCAGTTTATAGTTTTACATCTTAATCCCTCGATGCGCCGGTATTTAAAGTCGTGAATTACCTGGAAAAGTCAATTTAATAAGTAGTTAATGAAATAGAGTAATGATAGTGCGAATTGTGTAACTGCTTAATACGATGCTGCTTAACACGATAATTTTCGATGGATTGATGCATCATAATATAATCTGTTTACTGGATGCTTAAGTTTTTGCGACAGCACCTTTTTAGGATAATGACTTGCGTCAAGTTCAAATAGACTCTTTAAGAAAAAACTCAAGAAATTCTTTGTTCACAAGAGGCAGACGAATTAAAATGTACACAAGGGCTTAGACCGCCCAATGGTCCCGTATATTGAGGAGATTTTCATCCAGACTTTTTGTCAGAACGTCTTAATTACGGGGATTAATAAGAGGACCGGTCTTATTTCACGAGCTTTGAATTCGTGAGCCGAAGCTAATGACAGTCTGAAATTATTAATCTAAAAAATATTTTCTATGGTTGTTCTCTGTCATACGTTCATTTAGAATCTACTACTTGCTTGAATACTTGATTAAATGCATTGTTACTTCTTGATAGAAATTCACGTTAACACTCGAATAAATAAATTAACTTTAGTTTTTACAACTTTTTTCTTCATTCGTAATAATTACGATAAGTTTATTATATTCAATAGAAAAAAATGGAGATATTTCTTATAATACTTAACTTGATCCATTGTCTAGTTTTAATTTCCAATGTTTAAAATTACCCTTACGACTAAATCGACGGACAGAGTGGGGTCGGATTTTAGCTAATGGCAGATGGTATTGGATGAGCATGTCTCTGTGATGTTAAAAATAAAACAGCGGTTAAGAACGAGTCGCACTGGCCTTTGAAGGGTCCCGTGGCAGCAATCCAAAAAATCGCGTATCTCTTAAACTACCTAATCTATTTTGTTCAATACAATTTTCTATTGAAGTTTTTAATGAATTCTATTTTTTTACTACTCGTATTTTACCCTTGGCAGTTTGAAAGTTAGGACACATGTGACCACTTTGGAAGAATATCTCTCAAAGTAGTAGCATGATCCAAATTTTTTTTTAAACACGCCAGCTAATTTAAAAAGACCTATTCAATTACACCTCACGTGGGTATTCTATAATGAAAAGATATCCCATCCCTCAGATATCTCTCCAGGTCCATACATGTATACATACTTCGTCAACAATTTATTGTGTCCAACAGTTTATTGTCTTACACTTACAAATTTCTATATTCATAAGTAATGATGACAATTTATCATTTTCTATTCCGGATAACCGATTGTACGTGGCATTTAATACACCGAAACACATTATTCCTAAGTAAATATAATATGATATTACTAGTTTCAACAGAAAGAATATCCGATAAAATATTGCTGTGCTTAGGGCGTACAGTCCTTGGTGACGTCACATGTTGACGAGGGTTCGACACTACTATTGCGAAATTGAGCGTAATCTTCTCGCGCGCTTGATTTCCTAGTACTCACATGCTAAATTACGTAAGTAAAAAATGAGTCGAAAATTAATTAAAAATATGTTTTAAGAACCTCTCATCAGGCCTGTTAAATTCAAAACGAGATACCTAATTGTAATAGCATTGCAGCATAATTTGTTTGGCTTGAACGAGGTGGCCTCTCGCTTGCATTGAAACCGCCGCTAACGTTAAGTGACAGCTTATTTCGTGCGGTTCGTGAAATTCCAGTAGCCCATTCGTAGGGGGAGGAAAGCAAAGCAGGAGGTCTGTATAACATTCATGCTGGTGTTTATTATTAGTCTCTAATAGGCTTCGACTGCTCGTTGGACAAATTATACAATACACGAGTTATGAACAAAAGTACGATTCATTGATAATTATTCTGTTCTCTACAAGGAAAAGTATACGTAATAATTTTAAATAGTTTATGTTTATTAGTACATAGAAATTGCAAAATACAAGTTGATACGTATAAGCAATTTATTACTTTGAGGTTTCATGATACAGGATATCTTCCGAATGTAACCACCAAACTACTCATATTTAATTTCATAATGTTGATATTTTAATTAGTTGCTATCAAATGTTTTATGAAAGTCAAATGTTGTATAAAGTCATGCGTTTTAGTGTGCCTTATTGTAGAGAAATGGTTAAGTTAATTATATATTTAAGCGATAAAAGTGTCATAACTATAATACTTATTCCTTATAATTAATAGCAAAAGAAACATCTCGTCGTCTTGCAGAGCCAGTGCTGTGATGAGAATCGTCAAGTTGTTAATTCTGGCTGACAACGACTCATGTATTTGGAAAAGGCAAGCGTCTACATTACATTATCACAGCCATACGTTACCTGACGTAAGCTGTATTAGATGATCTTGTAAGGGATTAGAAATTTAGACAATTACGCCAATTAGCGACAAAAGATCCTTCTTGGGAAGTGTCAAACAAAAAATCTATAAGGACTCATAACTACGATGAACCTAGTGAAAAATTTGCTATCATCTTGCTTAGAACAGGATTGTAGCTTCTCACATGTCCCTGAAAATCGACAATTTTGCATTCTCATTTAAACTTCTTTCCGGATATCTGTAAGGACTTCACCTAAAAACCACGTCGCAATTCTATCAACGAATAGAAGTGATGATGGACTATTTTTCATTTACTAGGAACGTCTAGAATAATATTTGTTTGTCCCTTGCAACTTGAGTAATTGTCATAACATTTATTTCTATGTCATTCTAACAGAATATTTGTTATTCTAAATGACAAAAAATTGCTAATGCAACCTGCATTAGCAATTTTTTTCAAAATAAAAGTTAATATAATACTTCTCACTGATTGACCGGTGAAAGACATCAGGGAGCTAAACGTTTATCCCTCGGCATAAACAGAGCCTCAGTTGCACATAAAACAAAGACCGAGCTTTCGGGAAAATAAGTCAGCTCTGGATCAGGCGTGTTTCCAATTATACTGCGGCAGTTTTCACGAAAAACTCATCTAACTTGGTCTCCGCGAGTGGGCATGGATGCGGAAAATTCATCAGCCCTCAACCTCCCCGATATCAGAACATAAGCTTATTGCAAATTGACGTGATGAATTCAATTACAATGAATATAATATCTATATAATTAGACAAACGTTATTAAAGTTCAAATACAATCAAAAGCCTATCTACAATAATTGTATTTTATTTTAATAAATTATTCTAAAAGTAAATTAAATTTAAAAAAAATGAGTCATTTAACCTTTTCAAAGTTATATCTTCCTAAACGTAACCTGTACTCAAGGTAAACAAAAAACGCTTATAATGTCAATTGTAATCCCATATCTGGGCCCTGTGGAGAACGTGTTCGCACACAAACACATAGGAAAAAGTAATTTAGATTTGGGAAAAATGTTGACTTGAGTGTCCATGCAAATATTTAGAAATACTTAACAGGATCCTTGGTAAACCTTGGTATTTGAAAGTTCAACGGGAATGGCACTAATTATAATAAAACTATTATAACGAATTTTGTCGCGGTCTATTTAGTTATGTAAGACGTTTCCAAAGCTTTACAGCAACTATAGGCACGGATGGACTGAGATGTTAGTCGTCCTGAAGTCATAAGTTTTTAAAACTGTCCGAATATTTATAAATATTAAAAACTATATAAACCGAGAAGGAACCATTAGTGATTTTATATTAACAAAAAAAGAATATTGATAACGATATAATAGGGAGCATGCTCTGTTCCAGAACGAACACAAGTACTTTTGAAGGTAGGTTTATTGAACTAGTCCCACAACTCCCAATATAGTTCTAAAAATATGTTTATTTGCCCTCTATATGGTAATTACGAAAAAAAAACTTTGCACTGGTGTTCCAGCTCGAGCGATGTAAATTCAACTTTTGAGCAACAGCAACAAGCACTCTACTACATTTGCGTGACTGTTACTCGTTACTGAATTGTTTCCAGGCTTCCGATGCACTATTCGTACAGTGACAGTGCACTGTATGAGCCTCCCGTACATTTTGTATAGGCGCGAGCTACAAAGTATTGTTCCAATGTAATAATGCACTTACTTATTTACTTTTATTACTTTTATGCATGGGAATAAAATCAATCTACGAATCAGATTGTAGGTATTCAATTCCAAATAAATTAACCATTAATCATTTTTTTTTATAAGATAGGGCAGGGGCAAACGAGCAGGCCAGGCGTCTTGCAGACGCGTTGCCGGCCGTTAAGGAATAGGTATGCTCTTTTCTTGGAGACCTCTAAATCGTACCGGATTACCGAGAATACCATCGGAAATACCGAGGGAGGTAGCCGGTACCACAGTACTGTTGTACGCGGCAAAAAGTGGCGTTTAAACAGCACTGTGTTTATTTTTTAAATATGTTTTTTACCTTAAAGATTACCTTTTAGATAAAATATATATAACTTATAGATCTACTGCAAAACTTTAATCAAAGTAAGTAATAATTATTTAATATTATCAAGGGTGCCAAACTTAGTGAATGTCACTTGCTAGGAGCAAAAATTCAGGAATGCGACATGTGCAGCATACATGCATAATTTGTTACAGAAACCAAAGAGCTTGCTACCCCTTGACACGGCCTTAAAAATTATGCTTTACACGAAATGCATCAGTGTATCACGAAATGCATCAGTGTAGCATACACTGATGCATTTCGTGTGGTTAGGAATTGTGTGTAAGGAAAATTTTGATGTGATGGCCTCCTTGGCTATACAGTATATACGGATGTTAAATGGTGTCGGTATTCGCGAAGTGGCTCAGATTGATCATCACGGACAATTGAGGGAGGAGCTAAAACGATTTGAGGAGTAGGAGAGTATAAGTAATAAGGTTTATTCCGTAGGTCCTACAAGATTACGAAACACGTCCAGCTGTTTACAGTTGAGGTGACCTTCAGCTAGTTTGAAACATGAGGTTCTTCGCAGACATTCGCAAGTACAGAAATTATAAAGAAAGTCCAACAATATCATTAAGTTTTTGTGACAGATTTTCAGAATTAGAACTATCAAGTGTTTACAGTATTACTGCAACATTGGTATTTTTAGATTATTTATACGCACCGCGACTTACCTGCTTCGTAAAAAACTTCATTTCCTTCATCGCTCACGACGTGTCATCGTGATAAACGTCGCCACTAGATCACAGATAAAACTTCTTCAATTTCAAGTTTCTATTGAAAATATCCCTTATCCCGTAAACATATTGTATACAATATGTTATTAATAAAGGGACTACAGGCCAGGTATGTTAATTAAACGCTTTATCAAATTATTGTTATGGAAAATAAAAGGTTTATGTATACGTAATACAATCATAAAACGAAATGCTTTAAATATTCGTTTTTCATAGTATAGGAGAACAGACGACCAATCTGAGCCTTTTTACGACTACAGACTCCCATGAACATCAGCATAATTATGCCGGTGCGTTACTCAACTGTTTTTCTCCCCTCCAATAGGTCATCGGCTACTTACATATCGCGCAAGACGGGACACCGAATATATCACTTTACGTCGGTATCGTGTGAGCGAGAGGTACCTCCCCGGCCCAATTCCGCTGCAATGAAGCATGGCCCTACCTCTTACTTAGCTTACACTTATGAATTAATTAATGGTAAAAACAACATGCATTGATCGCATATGACATGACAGGATGTCTCAACTATCTAAAGTGTAATCATACGTGTATATAAACTGCGACCTCTCTTAACCCTGAAATTTGTAAAAATATAAAGTAAATTTAAAATAAATATAAAATAATTATACTTGTAATACAAGGATTTGTGAAGATTACGTGAAAATAACAAAATAAGAAACATCATTTAAGTCATACGGATTTGATATAAAATGTACTATGTAGGGACATTCGCAACATTGATCCTAAATTTTTATTTCCCTCAATGGGGAGGGGACAAAGGGAAAGGCTTGTTCGTATATAAATGAAAATCCCCCGAAATTCCATCACAATATTGAAACCACATGTTCTTCAACAAATAAATTTGAATACATAAATGAGCGTGTATGCTCTAGCGTACATTTATATTTTGTTCACATTTCACTGAAATTTTTTGACATAATTTCCACAGTATCATGACCAAATATTTCTTATTTGTTTTTAGTTAGTTATCTAAAGTATCGCATCTCGTCAAGCACAAATAGCACAACAGAGTTTTCCAATGAATACGCCCATTCACTTTCTCAAATCACTATTAACACATCTTATTTTTAGACTATCGTATCTATTCTGGACTACGAAACAGCGTGTTTAATAGTAGCAGACACCCACACGTCTTGTAAACAAGGCAATATATCAGATATATATAATATCAGAAATACGAAACCGTGGCCTTCATTTTTCGCCAGTACGACAGAGGTACCTGACCAGAGTCGTGCAGACCTGGATCGATCGGTCGGGATTTGACATCGCAAAAGGACAGGTATCACGTTTTGTCTTCACAAAGCGTAGCAAATTGATTGTAAGACACTACCTCAGCTCACAAATAAAGAGCAAACATCTTCACCAAAGTGAGGTAAGTGAGATTAAATTGAAGAGAAGTAAAAAATATTTCACGCAATCTTAGAAAAAAAGAAATAATTTATTTTGTTCGAAGGACAGAGCAAACAAAAAGATAAGACGTGGATTTTCTCTGAGACCACATGATTACACTTTTCAAAGTTCCATAAAATTTAAAGAATTAAATTTTAATCGAATTCGAAGTTTGAAGCTTTTTATTCGAAGGATACAATTAGAAAATATCTTACTGAAATAACATAAATAATGTTTAGTGGATACAATGGACTTACTACTTAAATAACCTTTCCAAAATTTTAGACACATAGTTTAACTATAACGCAGTTTATTAAATAGAATGAAAATACTTATCGAAAAACACTTGAAAGTCCATTAATTTAGAAATTGCAATCAAATGTACAGTAGATATGAAACGTAAAAATAAGCAGAATAATTGAAATTGTTAATCATAATAGATACAATTCAATTGAAATTAAAACAAAGAACGAGAAAAGCCATCCTAAATAAATGTCACAAGAAAAATATAGCTCAAAATTAATGATGTGAGAGGCCCATCGCGCATTGCTTCTAGGTACAATATGAAATATCCAGCGTCAGTGCAAGTTCTCGAAAATCATGTGCACATATGATACAATGGAAGACAATGGGTAAAATCGACTAAAATTTATAAGAAAAAAATAAGAACCGACTGCTTATGTATGATACATGTGGTACCCATGTCCCTTGCATTATTAAGGTGAATCTAACGACACCTCATATGCTAAAATCCATCAAGCCGATAAACCTGTAGTCGGGACCGTAACATATATGGTACGCTCGAAAAACATTACCGTCCTTATGACGCAGTCGGATATTAATATAATGATCTACTAATATACCATCCCTTTTCGACCTCCATTCGTGGGTGGTGAATCTTGCGTCTTTTTACACTGTACCTACATAGTATGCCCCACCCAGGTTACATAACATATTTTATACAGATATTTGATATAAACATGGCTTTCGGTGGTAGCCCCTTCTTATGTAGGTACTTAGGGGTGATTGATATGTATCCGAAACGACAAAGAAAAACTTTAATAAAACATTTTTATTTTTGAACGTAGTTTCCTTTTATCTCGATGCATTTAGTCCAGCCCTTCTCCAATGCCGTTACACCAGTTTGATAAAATATTTTCTCTAACCCCACAAAATATTCGTCTACGGCGACAATGGCTTCATCATTTGATGAGAATATTCGGCCATCTAATCATTTTCAAGAATAAGTGGAAGTCACATGGGGCCAGATCTGAGGAATAGGGGGAATGCGGTAACAATTCTAACCGCAACTCATGGAGTTTGGCAACCGCAACCCAAGACAAGGCATAGGTGCATTGTCGTGGTGGAATAAAACTTTCTTTTTGGCTAAATGAGACCTTTTCTTTCGGATTTCTTCACAAAAATTTTGCAGCAAGCTTGCATAATACCCTCCATTTATTGTTTTTCCTCTTCGCAAATAATCCACTAAAATAATCCTCGAGCATCCCAGAAGACAGTCGCCATCACTTTGCCGGGCGACAAAACCGGTTTTGGTTTCTCCAGCGCAGGCTTTCCGCTGCAAGTCTACTGCTTAGATTGTTCTTTTGTTTCAGAAGTATAATGATTATATATACGCCAACAGGGCGTCTTCGCAGCACTGACTCCCACGTTCTCAAAATCAGTTACCCAGGTGTGAATTGTACTCAATGCAGGAGCAGTATTATCTAAAACACTGTCTAGCTTTACTTTAATCTTGGTTGCTATTTTCCCTTTAAAACGTAAAATTTTATCACCGCACGAATTTCGTTTCTTTCCATTGTTGAGAAAGTTACGCCAGAGAAAGTTCTAGGCCCTCTCACACTAATTCTATTTGGCGTTCTCGCCAAATTTGAATTTATTCGAACTGAACTGAATTTGAAACGCCAACACTTTCGAAAATATGAGAGAATATTATGTAAGAAATTTTGTTTGTCTATCTTTTTTAAATTCGTCGTTTCGGCCAGTTGTCAATTGGCATTTGTACTTAATGACGGCACGCTGCACGATTTGCCTCATTTGCAGAAACTATGGCCGCTTGCTTTGTAAAAAAAGTTGTGATTCTAAAATTGTATGATTTTAATATATATAAAACAAAGCAATCGGACATAGTTTCTGCAAATGGACCTAATCGAGCTGCATGCCGTCATTAAGTACCTCCAATAAGAAGGGGTAAGGGGTTATCACCGAAAGCGATCCATGATGATGTGGTCAGTACTTTAGGAGATTCTGCTCTATCTTATTCAGACGTCAAAAATGGATAGCAGAACTCAAGCGTGATAGAGAGAGTTTGAAAGATGAACCACGTTATGGAAGACCTTTGACGTCCACTGCTGACTGACGAAAATATTAAAAAAATTCTTAATTTAATTATGGGAGACCGCAGATTAAAAGTTAGAGAGACAGCGGAGATTATAGGCATTTCTTATGAACGAACTCAAAACATCGTATTCAAGGAATTGGTTTCCACAATGTGTCGGTGAGGTGCGTTCCACGACTGCTTTCAGTTGAACAAAAAAGGACGCGATTGACTATTTCACGTGACTGTTTGGGGTTATTATTATATTATTATTTAAAGCCGATGCAGATGATTTTTTGAATATGTTTGATATGATGGATGGTAAACGTCGGTTCATTACTGTACGCCAGGAAGAAAAAACAATCGAAACAACGGAGAAGATCTGGTTCACTGGACTCAAAGACTGGTGGCAAATAAGGTAATGGGTTCAGTATTCTGGTACTCGAAACGTGTGATTATGATTGATTATCATGAAAGAGGTCAGATTATAAACTCTGATTACTACTGTGTCTTACTACGTCATTTACGAAAGGAAATAAAGAAAAGCCTCTAGGAAAGCTCGGAAGAAAGAGTCCTATTTCATCAAGATAACGTGTTCACACGTCTGTACAATCAATGGCTGAGTTTCACAATAGTGGCTTTGAACCATTACCGCCTGATATGACACCTTCAGAGTTCTTTCTTTTCCTTAACAAAAAGCATTTGGGAGGTCAAAAATTTTCGATAAAGGACGAGGTCATAACAACAGTAGACGCACATTTGACTCTAAGGAAGAACCGTTTTTTAAATAATCTAAATGCTTCAAGTGGGAGACAGCAAAAGTGCATCGAACTTGATGGTGATTATATAAAAAAGTAAAAATATAACTGATTTACTATGTGTCTATTTTCTTGGTTAGGCCGTATAGTTTTCAATTCACCCTCGTACAGGTACTCGACAAGAAAACTACACCGCAAATTAATCCTTTCGGGTTTTCACCATATCATTCACATAACAGGAGCGTCATTTTATTAAATAACAATCAAAGCTATTAATTAACAATCAAAATAAAATAATATACATTTATAGAATAACTAGCTGACCCGGCAAAAGTTGTTTTGCCACATAAATTATTTCTACGTATTATCACTTGGGGTATGAAAAATACATAGTAGCCGATTCTCAGACCTACTGAATAGGCATATAAAGTATGGTAGAAATTCGGAGGTGTAAGGTAACTAACATTATAACACGAAAATTTCACACATAATATATGACAGATTAGAAGTAAAGCGCAATGTTGCACTTATTCTTCGTCTAATAAAAGTATTTCAATACAGTAAAAATAACTGTGCAATATTAAATGATATAGGTCTACATGGACCGGATGGTTACGTGTATGCTCGTCGTCGGAAGCTCTTCGCGATACGGTTCCACAGGACGGCAAGCGCCGGACAGGCGCCACTGCCTCGCGCACTACGCTTGCTTAACGATCTTACACAAAGTAATAACGTACTGGACATATTTCACAATTCGTCGCTCCAGATTATAAAAAGTGTTAAGCTAATGTTAGAAAATATATAGTATACAAGTAGTAGTAAATGTTTATAAATGTATTGTTATTGTCAATTAGGTAAATGTAATGTATCTTCGGGTATACTCTTATACTAATAAATAAATAAATACATTTTCGAATAGTACAGAAAAATGATAATATCACATTTGACGTGGAAGCACTTTTATCCTATTGTAGCAATATCGAAACGGTGACAAAAAAGGAATAGCGACATAAAGCGTGATCGCTTTTGGCTGTCCCGGAATATTCTCCATTACGAGATCACCGAGGCGCAACGGTATTACGGGACCATTTCACGTCCTATCTGCTATTCCGTTTTAAATCTCCACTATCAATCTAATCACGGCTTTGTTGTCTATCGTCAAATGAAATTAGCGAGATTGGAAGGACGTTTTTCTATATTCTAAGATATTAAAAAGTGGGAAATGTTTACAATGTTGCACCATCACACCTAGTTTTTATTCATACCTCAAGTCTGACATAAGCTATTCAGTCTTTCTCCTCCTCCCCCTCCCAACGGCCAATGAGGCATCGGCTACTCAAACGTCTTGGACAAAAGTGTGCTTAATTATTTATCGTCAGACGAGTGGTAACGTCAGCGGGTATGCCGAGCATATTACGCCAGAGTATGCACGTTCGAATCCCGCCTAGGTCATGGATGTTTATATAGATACATAGAATAGAGATGTACTATATATCATAAGACATCTTTCGCTCTCGAGCGTAAACTGCGCACTGCTCGAGAGTTGAGGCCTGGCAATAGGTAGTTGGGAGGTGTAAGTTCGGCAAAGGCGCTTATTAAACAAACTTATGCCGCCTCCCTAACTGGTCTATGTCAGGTATGTCAGTGTTGTTAAAGGAGGCGTGTCTCCAGTGCGGAACTAGCCAGTCGCCGACGTGCCCTGTAGCTGATAGATCCGGCGGCATCTAAGTACAGTTGGCCGATGGCACCCACGGAATTTAAGTGGGTATACGAACCACCGCGAGTACCACACATCCCAACGATATCCATCCAGGACCAAACGCAAAGCGCAACTAAATTTACCCGCGAAAGCGGAGAGTAGAAAAGTGCCGGTTTTCAGTACAGGGCTAAGCTAACAAGGTATATATAGCATAAAACACATAACATTATGGAGTCCAATACAGTTTTAACACCATTCGTTTATTGATGTCTTAAGTTTACTTATTATATCTTGCTGTCTTGAGGTGTTGTTTACTTTTTGATTTGATTATGTTCACCACTGGGTCCCAAGCGGTTTTTAATTACAATATCCTTTTAGAGTTTCTACTGCTTAGATCGTTTAGGAACGTGGTTACTTTATCCTTAGGTAAAATTGTGCGAGTATCATCAACAAACCTCTTGTAGAACCTTCATGTTATAAGTGAAGTGCGAAGAGCAACCTCCTCAAAGTCCTCCATAAAGATATCCACAAGATGCAGGGGAGTGTACAAGCTTGATTGTGACTGTGGACTCCCCTGTATGAGGCAAACTAAAAGATCTGTAAAAACTCGTGTTAAAGAATCGCAGTGATGAACATAATCAAATCAAAAAGTAAACAACACCTCGGGACAGCAACATATAATAAGAACTGTTTGAGTTAAGCGGAACAACTAAAATTATAATTCTTCGGGTACTTTTATAAACTTGGTACATCAGGACATCTGTCATCTCGGTCCACCCGTGACCATGGTTGCTGTAAAGCTTCTGAAACGTCAGGCTTGATAAATAATTAAATAAACCGCGATAAAATCCGTAAAAGTAGTTTTATTGTGACCATTCATTTAAACACGCCTACGACAGGCACAAAATGGATGATGACGATGATAACAAAAATGCTTACATTGGTGCGTGTACGAAAGACTGTTACAAAAAAACAACAACACATCTTCACGCCAGTACCCTTAATTGGGTTGGGAACGACTGTTTAAATCAATGGAAACAAACAGACATAAAATATTTCTACTTCTTATAATGTTAATAATTACTCATTTGTATAGATCAAATCGAATGCCGCTATTAAGCCTGCCTTCAGAACGGTTAGACGGTAGCAAACAGCGTTACATTATTTTAATAAATCAAACGTTACATCAATACAAATTAACTGAAACATTTTAATAAGTTACAATATTTTCTGATAATAAAAATACTGTAACGTAGATTTGCATGTTACTTATTTATTTACATTAAAGTATTTTATTCCTGTGTGTCTTGTTACGGTACATATAGTGATCATTCAACGAAATCCTTTTATGTTGATTTTCCACGAACACATTTGGTTTTAATAAAAGACTTGAAGATAACTGGGCGTATGGCGAGCTGGACGGAGGGCTAATGAAGTCAAATTTTCGGGTTTCACTAGGTTTCGTGCCAACTTTCCACATTGAAAAATACTGTATGTCACATTTTCGTTTTTTCTTTATGCAAAGAAGCACACAAAAACTAAGCTATTTATCAATAACAAATTAAGCCAAACTAATAGTGTTGACTTCAAATTTTCAGTGTACATATAACATATAACACTGTGTTCCACTCAGCATAACTTATAATTTCATTCCAATTGCTATAACGCGTAAATTATAATAATACATAGGTATATATTATTATAATTTACATATATAGCTATATATACATGTATTTGAATTCATCATCATCATCATGATCAGCCCCTATCGGTTCACTGCTGGGTATAGGCCTCTTTCAATGAACGCCAAGACGGCCGATCCCCTGCTACTCACATCCATCCCGGATCAACTACTGCGCTGAGATCGTCTTCCCACCCGGTGAACGGTCGACCAATATGTTTAAAATATTTAAATTAGTAAAAATTATTATTAAAGCTTGTGTACAGGACAGAATATAAAGTCTAAGTATGATTTGTGTAGGTGATGGAGTGTATTGTCACTTCTTCATTGAAATTCATCATACCTGATGATTAGAAATCGGAACCGGACGTAAATTTAAAAATTATAGTTAATAAATGGTGGAAATTGTATAAAAATAGTTTTTAAAAGTACATAATAATAGTAATAA
>JAFELO010000521.1:165888-179019 GCA_017140195.1 Eumaeus atala | reverse complement strand
ACTCTGCGCATAGAGCTGAGAAACCACAGAGATAATATCAAAATATCACTTCTCACTGCATCACAAAAAAGCATCTAGATGCTTTTTTTCATGATATATTATTTGAAACTTTTTCCTTGAGATTCCCGACTTAGGGTTCAGTCCTATCGGTCGGGAAATAACGAGGGACAGCTGATTTGAATTAAAAAAGTAATTCGCGTTTAGAGTTGTACACCTGCAATGCTGATTTTATACTACAATTGCGCCGGTAAGCAGATTTTACGATCGTTAGAACGTAAAAAAAATTGAAACCATAACCGTATGCAGACGGTTGAATGTAGGAGTGTCCGTAGAACGGCTGGCCAGGCGCCAACGCTCCTCTTAAACAACATTACTGCCGGCTCGTGTGATACGCCACGAAACCAGCGGTGAAGACTTCAACGCCGCATTCAGCTCGTGCCATAACCGTAGGGTTATGTATGTCATTGCTGTAGAGCACTTGTACATTTTTTTATTGTCAATAAAATCTTTAGCAATCAAACTTCTTCGACGCATTTGAAAGTAGCGATGATTCTTATATTTTCTTTCAGGCGAGCGCACTCCGAGACCATAACGGACTGACTAGTGACATCGCTGTCATGGTGGCACCATGAATAATGATCTATCTTGATTTACTACTCCTTACGCATGCTATTATAGAAACAGTGTTATTAAAGAAACTTACGTGTGTTACTCGTATAAAGCCATTGAGGTTGTTTTTAGTGAAGTAACTAGACCTTTGTACGATCTCTAGAACTGTCCCAGACCCCAGTCTTATGAGAGAAAAGTTTTTGGGTCACTACGGCGGGTCAGTCACTAGTTGATCTTCACGACCCCGTTTCCCTGGAACTTGTAAGCAACACCGGCCACACCTCTGGTACCCCTGAATGTATACCTATAAGTAAACAGATTCAACACTATTAAAATACCAAAAGTTCCAATATTTTTACTGCCTTCTCAAAGTGCTTCTTTAGACGAGTGCGGAGTTTTTAATACAGAAAAGTAAATATTACGAGTATCTTATACTTTATAATGGTAAAATGAAATAAGATTTTGTACTAACAGGCGCATGCACGAACGTACGCATTCACGGACGTAAGAACGCAACATATCAGAAACAGGAACTCCAGTTTCAGCGGGGGAACTGACGAGAACGAAAACTAACTGACAATAAAGGTTGATGTTAATAATACAAACGTTAATTGAATATTAAAAAATATATATTTTCGAATACAATTAAGCGGTGCCGCTTGACTTTTTCTTGGCCACACAAGGGCAGCTAAATTCCGTGGCGAAGATGCGACACGATCTATTCTTTAACAAAAATTTTCCAGCTCGCGGCGTTCTCTGTTCGAATACTTGGCGATGCCCGGCAACAGATACATCCGATACACACGTATGTCCACAACCAGCGCAGGGCAATTCAATTGTTTCACTTTATTTTCCGGATTTTATCTCCTCAAAGCCAGCACAATTCTCTTCAAATGGTATCGAAATTTCGGCTTACTGCGAAGTCACAATGACATTGTTATTATGTATTGGCGGCGGCCTCAGAATACCGACACCCTCAATCTAAGCCCCGGGTTATGTAAAAGTTGGCAAAGGGTGGTAAGAGTCTCTTGACATCTAAAAGTCTTTAGCAAGCTGATTGCTCAATATCCTGTCTGTTTCACAGTGACAATGAAATAGACAGGAACACCGGACGGCGGTCACGTCGAGTGATGTCGGTACCATCAATCGGATCGGCGACAGCCAGCAGGTCCATAACATAATCTGCGATTGCCAATCCGCCTGCTCAACGTGGCATTTACCTCCAATGGACAACTGCTGCAGAATTCGACCCGGCAGTTCCACTAGTCCTGCCGCGCTAGCGGCCACGGTAACGGTTGAAAAAGGGGTGCTAAGAATCTCCGGGCTTCCGCTACTCCCATTTAACCTGGCTACATGTAACTGACGAAAGCTCCGATTAGATAACCACTTGGTTGAGCTGGAGGTGGAGCTGGGACAAATCCGATGGCACGTTCTGGGGCTATGTGAAGAACGTAAACAAGGTGAGGACACATAATTCTGTTATCGGGTCACCTATTCCACTTCAGGGAAAGCGACACTCCATCACAAGGCGGCGTGGGATTCCTCGTGAATAAGTCCCTTCTAGGCAACATCGACGAAATCTATTGTGTGTTGGATAGGGTGACGTATTTTATACTTAGTCACTAAGAGGTAGAGCCTCAAAGTGATACAAGTATACGCACCAACCTCGACACACTCCGATGACGACGTGGAGGCAACTTTAGAACTGTAAGGCGTATGCTATTGTTGTTATGGGGGACTTTAATGCCAAAGTGAGAGTACGAAATGGTGTCGAATCGAGTCCGGGACCACATGGAGTCAGAAGTCGAATTCAATTCTCTCGAGATAGTGACTCTTTTTAATGAACGCTTATTTTAAGAAGAAGCCCAATAGGAAGTGGACATGGCAGAGCCCCGATACTGTTACTAGGAACGAGATTGACTTTATTATGATAGACTGAAGGCATATACTTAGGGATGTATCCGTGATCAACAGGTTTAAAACCGGATTTGATCACCGATTGGAAACAGGCTCTATGAATGTAGGCTTTTGACGCGATCGAATCCGATTACTACAGCCAACACTCCGAGCTAACTTCCGATGAACTATCGTAGGTTCCGAAGTTATTATTTCTTATGAGATAGGGGGTAAACGAGCAGGCAGGTAGTGACTACCGCCGCCCATAGATATCTGTAAGACTAGGCGTCTTACAGACACGTTGCCGGCCCTAAAGGAATATGTATGCACTTTTCTTGAAGACCTCTAAGTCGTATCAGATCGGAAATACTGCAGATGGTTCCATAGTACAATTGTGCGCGGTAAGAAGTGTCATTTAAACCGCACTGTTGTTGGTTTACGGACATCAAGGTGATGGGTGTGAATCTGTCGCGATGTCCAAAGATGGAATTCTGCTGCTGGTATTAAGCGGAACAATTCCTCGGAACACTCCCCATGAAAAATACGATAAAAGATGTACAGCGAACCGGCATCTTTTCGAAGGACCAAAGAATGGAGCTGTCTGAAAATAACTTGGTCGTCAACAATTCGAGTCGCTCTACGTTGTATGCGGTCAAATGTAACAACCTGATATTGCGGATCCCCTGCCCAAAGGTGGGAGCAATACTCCATATGCGGTCGAACCTGCGCCTTGTGAAGTCGCAGCCGATGGGCTTCATTGAAATACTGCTTCGTCCTATTGAGCACGCCCAGCTTCTTTGAGGCTAATTTAACTTCTATTTCCAAATGACCGCGGAACTGAACGTTACACGATATGATATGGCGACACCAATTATATAAGGAGGAGATACGATGAAGGGTGACCTTTTAGCGGTATACGCGCAAACTTGTGTCTTATGGGGGATAAATTATATTAGTATATTCGGCTCCATTCCGAGACATTGGATAACAAATCCTCGACTTCAGACACAAGCTTGTTCCGATACTCCATGTAGTTCCGGGAAATCCCTAAACCTGAAGACACAAAAGTCTTTGCTGTCAGTCGAACTGTTGAGGACAAGACAAGCGCCTCCAACCAGTATTAGGTCCCTCCGAAAAACAAATGTCCCGGGAAATATTGATACGGCCAGTGTATAAAGCATCTCCAGTACTATCATCTGCATAACAATGAAGGCCACTAGTTTGTAGCATGTCATTGATATGCAGAGGAAACAGCATAGGAGACAAAACACATCCTTGAGGAACACCAGCGTTTACATATTTAAGGGTGGGGCATGCGCCGTCAACCACGAGCCTTATGTTGTGATTTGGCAACTAGCTAGTGATCCAGTCGCATAGTTCTTCTCGGCCATATTTACAAGTTGTTCTCAAGAGTCTTGACGAATCGTCTCACCATGAAGCTTGTCAAGTTCCAGCCACCGGATCAGGCTGGGTTTCGAAGAGGATTTAGCACCACGGACAACAGTTTGACCAAAAGGCAAGTTGTATAAAAGACACATGAGTACAATCAACGCCTGTGAACTGCCTCTGTGGACTATGAGAAAGCTCTTGATTCCGTCTTAACCTGGGCTGTTCTGGAAGCTTTACAGCGATGTCAGGTCGATTGGCGGCACGTCGAAGTACTGAGAGCGTTATATGACTCTATTTTTATTTATGTCCGTTTTTATTCAAACCAGGCCAATGCAATTGCGTCGAGGAGTGCGACAGAGTGATCTTATGTTCCCGCAACTGTTGACTAATGCTTTGGAGGACGTCTTTAAGACTTTAAGCTGGGCAGAATGCGGCATGAATATTAGTAATAAGTAGCTTTACTTGCCACAAATGTGAGTACAGAAGTTGTTGGATTTTTTATACAATATCGTCACAGTTCGCTAGTATAATTATTAGTATGCAAATATTTATTATCTATGTCAATTTTAAAGATTCTTGTCTACCATAGAAGTAACGAAATTATTTGGTTAATTTGAATTTAAAATGAGATATATTGTATTTTATGTCACTAATATTGTCAAATAATATAAAAATAATTAATTATGCAACAGTAGTGAGGTTCTAAAGTAAGTTGACATTTAAAAAATCAGAAATACTGTAGAAACATTTTTTTAAAGACTGATTTTAAATGTTTTCATGTCGTTATTAGATCGCCTTATACTGGCAGGAAGTCTATTATAATTTTTTTGGCGCCATACGTACTACACTTTTGGAAAGCAGAGTAGTTTTTAAATTATCCATACAGACTTTGGTGTCGTCTCGTCGTTTACGTACTTTATCTTTGCTTTCGTAGGAAATAGATTTGGATTAGCACGAACAAACAAGGAACATTCATATATGTCTCTACAGACGGATGTGATAGAATTTTGTACTCATTGAATATTTGTTTGCAACTTTCAATAGTTCGTAACCTGAACATCGACCGTATACAACGTTTTTGCATTTTGAAAACAACCCCATTATCCGTCGAGTTTCCACAAAATATGATTCCATATCGTAGGAGTGATGCAATTTTGCCGTGATAAGCCATAATTATAGCATCGATATTCAAGATCGGTACAAGCCTCGAGAGAGCAAATGCACATCTACTTATTTTTTTACACAAATCATTAATATGCTGTCTCCACTTTAGTTTGCAATCAACAATCAACCCTAAAAATTTTGTTGTCTCAACATTTTCTAGGTAGATATCATCATATTTTATTTGCAATGGCGGGTTAGTCCGTCATGTATCATTTTAGTTTCATTTTAATTAATTTTGAGATTGTTGTTGTTGTTGTTGTTAAGCCATAGAATTATCGATGTCAATGTGTTATTAATGTCATATTCATAATTACAAAAAAATTTGCATACTATTGTCACTGTACTGTCATCTGCGAAAATGGTCATGGGCTTGTCTACGCCGCCAGGAAGATCATTTTTATATATCAGAAACAGTAATAGACCTAATACACTACCCTGGCACACCATATACAAAAGATCGCGCTTCGGATAAAATGAGCTCTTCTCTAAGCGTCATATTATTTAAATTTGTTACGACAGTATATTGTAATCTATCAGATATATATGATTCTACCAATTGAGAGAGATTTCCGATAATCCCATAAGCCTCAAGCTTTTTCTTTAATATTTTATTATCTACGTAATCAAACGCTTGAATCATGTCATAAAACAAGGAGGAAACTGAATTTATTTTGTCAACATTTAACATGACTGTTTCATAAATTCATATACAAACATGTTTATAGTTTTATTTTGCCTGAAGCCTTTGTGTTCCGTACACAAAATGTTTTTGATTTCCACATAGTTATATATAGAATTGTAGATATATTTTTCAAATATTTTCGAAATAATAGGGATTATGGCTATGTGTCTATAATTATTAATTGAAACGAGGCTACTCTTCTTATGTAGTGGCTTAACAATGGATATTTTTAATCTATCTGAAAAAACTCCACTTTCAATACATAAATTTAATATGTAGCTTAAATGTGCACTTATAATTTTACTAACAGCTTTTAATATGTTGGTATATATTTCGTCAATGCCTACGCTAAATATCACTATGTGTGCCGGTGCCATAAACACAGTCTTTCTTGAAAGTTATGTTCAACGTTTCATTTTCACCGTAACCTACGGTAGGTTATATTTTATCAATAAAGAGATTATTGAAGCAATTGGCAATTAATTATCTGTGGATCATTTATTATTTGGTCATCAGCTAGCAAGCATTAGATTTGAGGAGTACTATGTTTGGGAGAATTGAATTTACCTTCATTAATAATATTCCAGGTTGATTCAGTTTTATTTTTAGATTAGGTAGTTTAATATTATAACTAATCTGAAAACATTGGGTTCGTTTTATGACCTTTTCAGGGTTTTGGAGTATGTAACAAATTTGGATTTATTGTATAAGTTAGGTGTCCGTCTGTATGCAAACAAAAGCTGTCTTTTTTCCTGCAACACATTTTTATTCCCCGTGACAGCCATTTTTGTCTTATAGGTACAGGTATAGTGACAAGCTTAATTTTGTAATAAAAGTCTGTAAAACAACTGAAAAGTATCAATAAATCTGTTATGACGCTATTGCAGTCAATTGTGATATATGTATCATTAAAAATTAAACTCTCAAGATAATGTGCAAGCCTCGAAATGTTTTTATCTCTTCAGCCTTACAGTCTTTCTTAAAATTATGAGCAAAGTTATCAGTGTATGTTTTGCTTGTATATCTCGTTAGCTTGTTAAGGGCTAATTTCATGTTATAATTTAACAAAACACAAAATTTAGTGAAATACTATTTTTTTTTCATCATATCAATATTCTCTAAGTCCCCAGCAACTATTACATTATTATACTTTTTATTAAATATGTGTTGTAGGTTTTTTTTCAATTTATGAAAAAATATATTTAAGTTGTTTAATTTCGGTACCCTTTATCACAATTCTACGGTCAGTAATAATCTAGCTTCATGTAACTCTCCACTTATGACCTTTTTTAATTAAAATGCAGCTTTTTAAATAAAATTCCGCTTCTTTTTATGCCTTTTCTGCAGAAACTAGCAGCTAGATTATAATTGGAAATATACCGATGTGTTTCAAGTCCTGCCTTCAAAAAATGTTCAGATATGACATCTATTAAATTATCGGATTCTGCCAAGCCATCTAAACAGGCTGATAAGTTGTGTGTGTTGACGCATTACATTGAGTTTATTAGTCGCAGAAAATATGGTATTTAATGTTCCTATTTATGATAACATTATTCGATTCAATATTAATGGTACACAAATTGCTATTATCATAATAGTAATTATCAGTATTTAGGTCAGTATAATAATTAAAGTTATAATAAATGTATTTAATTAAATAATTAAAATATTTTGTCTATTAAACAAGCAGCTTCGTTTCGCCGACGATATCGCTGTGTCGGCCAGGAAATATTGTACAGCCTAAATGAATCCTCCCGACGTATTTGCCTTAGGATAAACTTGGACACAACAAAGGTCATCTTCAACGAACACGTTCTCCCTAGGCCGGTCAATGTCGATGGTGCTATTCGCGAAGTCGTTGACGAATGCTCTATATATATGTCTATCTCGGTCTATCTCGGGCAACTATTGCATTTAGTTAGAAATAACTTCTAGAAGGAAGCCGATAGAAGGATTCAGTTGAATTGGGCAGCATTCCGGAAGCCTCGTCACATTCTCACGTCGCCTTTATCGCAGAGCTTGAAGACGAAAGTCTTCAACCAATGTGTTCTCCCCGTGATGATCTACGGGGCCGAAACTTGGCTTCTTAATTTAGGACTGGTCCGCTAGTTTACGGTTGCTCAGCGGGCTCTTGATCATCCTATGTTGGCAGTTTCTTTGTCCGATATAATCCGTAACGAAGTCATGCAGCAGATAACTAAAGTTTCTACTATCCCTCGTAAAATAAGCCCGCTGAAGTGGCAATGGGCTGGACACACAGATCAGATAGCAGATGCGCTACTAAATTTCTGGAATGGAGGCCACGTTTAGCAAAACAAAATGTTGGTCGACCGTTCACCAGGTGGGAAGACGATCTCCGTGTAGTAGCTGGTTCGGGACGGATGCGAGTAGCAGGAAATCAGCCATCTTAGCGTTCATTGCAAGTGGCCGATGTCCATCCGTGGACCGATGAGGGCCCTCGTAATCATTATCATCATCATTATCAAATAATGATGCTGATGAAGGCAAAAGAATCCAATATTGATGTATACAAAATTAACACTAATTACCGATCAAACACTTTTGTATTTATTTTTGAAAACAATAAAGTAGGCGGAATGATATTTTTCACAATTACTATTCACTTGCTTACCAAAAGATTTCATAGATCTTAACGCCTGCGCATAAATTTTAATTAATTATTTTGTGTGACGTGTGCCAGCGTGATAGTGCTCTTCGTACAAAATAGTGGCCATTTGTTTTTATTTTTATTTATATTTTCAACACATAATTACAAGAGTACATTTAATTTAGATATGATAAGACAGTTATTTGTTTCTATGTCCTTCTAGTTGTATTTTGTGACACTTATTCCGTTTAAGTGTTAAACAAATACACATCACCATTAATAAATAAAATCGCGATTTGAAAGTGACCGTGCGCATCTTAGTCCGAGCCAACACTGACAAAAGATGAATTAGGGTTGTCTTAATAACAAAAGATAAACTAATATTACGCCTCGTTTATTATAGAATATAAACACTGAATTCCTCCTAAGTAAAATACAATAAAAATTATTATTTTTTCTTTTTGCTTCCTTAATTTGTTATTATTGTAGCAATTAGTTTTAAATTGTTATTGATAAGTTTGTTTTTATTGTGGACTAATATCGTTTATTCAATATCACTACAAAAATAATGTTTTAGTTTTTGCATTGTATTTGAGAGAGTGAAATGTGACATACATCGCCGCACCATACATCGGTAATGAAATATGTGAGAACATATTAATAAGTTGATCCAAAAAGTACAAAACGCATGCGCCCCATATTGTTTTCAAATTCCACCTCGAGACCATGTATCGCCTTATTTAAATAATAGTGAAATGCTACGCATTGAGCACAGAAGGCAAATACATCTTGCCACACTTCTCTTTTATGTTATACGGTACATAACCATTCATGTCTATATGATAAGTTACAATGAACCCTGGACAGTCAGCATGATCGTTATTTGCGAACAGCCGCGGACAAACTCATAATCTGCCCTCATCGCACTGTATCGTTTAGAGGTTCTTCTAGGTATACAGCAACAAAATGTTGGAATAATTTACCACCGCCAATACGAGCATCTCAAACAGTAGCCAATTTCAAATTAAAATCAACATATTCGACATTCAAACAAATAAGTAACTTGCTGAGTAGTTTTCCATCGGTTGGCAGTATACTCGTAGCTCGACTGTCTGAGTTTCAATAATTTTGAGAACGCTCCTGCGTACAAGACGTGGTACTCAACAGAATATGTTTTTCAAAAATAGTAAAATATTTACATTTTTAGATTTAGAAAACATAATTAATTAAATTGGACCATATTTTAATCTATACACATTATCTCGTTCCTACACTGTATGTCACTGTTGTCCCATTCTTAGTCCATACTCACCCTGATATCATAAAATATCGGCGTTGAGAATATTTGTGTGATAATCTCAACTGTATGCCGAGTGGCGCTCCTTTTTAGTGCTAAGTTGCACCGTTGTGTATATATCATGCATAAAAAAAACATTTTTACTGCGTCATTATTAAGTTAAGTTAATTTAAAGAATTAAATATATCTCACTTTTATTTTTGTAGTAGTACTTTCATTCTCGTTCTGCTGTTAAATGTTTGTTTTGAGCCTTGTGCAGTTACCTATTTGTTGAGATGTATACTGTAAGTACTGTGTAATGTAGATTGTAATGTGTGTCATGTACTATAGAAGTTATCAATTTAACACTAAATAAAGATTATCTATTCTATTCTAAATATATGCTTGCTTTTAGATGCTCGTAATTGCCACGCTGAGCAGGCGGATTGGCAATCGCAGATTAGGTAGGTTATAATGTAGGTTAATTATTCAATACAAACATACAAACAACAAAATATTTCCTTCTTATAATATTAATGTAGATATAGAAAATGCTCAAGTAAAGTCGAGTCTATAACAACTGCAAAGTGGAACAACATTTTGCAATGTAAATGGCAGTTTTTATCAGCGGATCAACGTGCACCGTCGGCTCGCAGTAGACGTTGGTAGATGTATTGGGAGCCGGTTGCAGCGCATACTTCACTGTCGCGCCGCACTCGCCCGGTCGAGCTCGGCGGACGTATCTCCTGTGCTACGTGTGGACGTATAGCTGACTCAATGCACAGGTTGCTGATACAACAGCTAGTTCCAGCTGGCTGGACTGGCTACATATAGCAGTATTGGCGTAAATACTTTACACTATGTTAACTATGTTAAGTTTGTTGCATGGATGTATGTATATGTATTATATTATTTACTTCTACGTTTTAGTATTGCTTCCCTGGGTTTCTGGGTTACGTTATAATATTATCTATAACTAGCTGTCCCGGCAAATGTTGTTTTGCCGGGTTGGGTGAATAACTCTTATCACTTACGGGTATGAAATGTATATAAAATATAAAACTTCGGTGTCGTATTTCATGCGGCTTGTGAGTAGTCGGTGGTCCCAATCTGCTCCAATGTGGAGAACAGGCAAGGAGGGCGACGCATGGGCCATGCGGATGTTCATGGGCATCGGTAGTCGTAAAAAGTCTCCGATGTTAATTTATTTTTTAAAAGTTTTCGTTTAAAATTTCAATGTTTGCAAATCGAGTTCGATTGAAATTCTCTAAGGTGCCGCTCTGCCGCTTATGCTGGCCAAATGTATCTTGATGAGGATTTGCTCGCGAGAATACACGTCATTGGGTCTAAAAAAAGCACACTTGTATACCTTAAAATGATTTTTATGAATACCAACGCCTATCGACATCCAGATTATATTCATGCGAGAGATGCGTCGCCCTCCTTTCTTCTTCCCCTCCAGTAGGCCACGGCCTATTTACAAAAGGCTTGGAACATAACGACACACCTGTCACTTGTCATGTCGGCGGTGTCATATGTACCAGACGCATGTATTACTTAACTAATTAAAATATTAAAAGACCTCCTCCGAAACGGTTAAGCTGCTACTTTTTATGTTTATGTGTCTGCTCCTTATGAAAAGAATTGAGTCATGCGGTATTAAAACATATAAGATTTGTAACAGAGTGCGACAACCATCGAGCTATCGATCGTAACGATTTACAGTGCTGACGTCACTTGTGTCTCACGCGCACTTCCCAGAAACTTGTTACTCTTAGTATAGACTCCACAAACGTGCCGGAGCCGACGCAAGCATTTTTTGGTGTACTATATTGGTAGGTTTGTTTACTGCTTCCGTATTGCATATGGACTCGTAACTTACGCGAGTGAACTTGCCCTCAATTTCATCGTGTGCTATCATCATGTAGTAATTTTTATATAGTCTCTTACTGAAACGATATTCCTACAACACACGGTCAGAATTAGATACGAGTAGCAGGGAAGCGGCCATCTTGTTGAAGTGTCTGAAGTTTAGATATCGATACAGGTACATTTCCGACTGATGCTGTCACAGAGACTTTAAGTTAGGACTCCGCTGGCACTTTCACGTGGAACTTCAAACGTACATCACCTAAAAGCTTATGAAATTGCACCAAACATTTGTCTTCTTTTCAACACTCTTAGAAGATCTATAGCGTATCGTCTGTCTTTTTCTGTGTACGAATATAGATATAATCTGTTTGAATATGTAGATGTTTACTATTGTCTGTGAATGATATTGATGTGGATCTAATTGACTGCTGGTCCAATAGGCCATCATTTGGATATACATCAGCGCTACCAATATTTCCAAAATAACTAAAATATCGCCTAATGCGTTCATGCCTCTAACCGTTCGAAGTTTGCAAATATGTCGTTGCTCGGAAAACTTTGGGAATATGCAGCGGTGTTGATGTCTTCGAATCTCACTCCATAGTTTTTTTTTCGTACGTATCAGCCATCCATATATGGTCTATATATGTAAGGTATACTTCAGATCAGTGGTGGTTGGTGTCTGGATGTGACATTTGTCAGACACCGATCAGGTGGAGTGTGCTTTCTCATTATTCACAAAAAATGGTAGATGGTCGGTAGTGCGTAAACTATTTGAATGCAAATTAAAAAAGGAACACCAAACACAGATTAAAAAAAAACAATATAACGAGAAACAATATAACGAGATTATTATTGCATGAAGTAAATATATCTTTTGCTATTTATGAACCACCTACTAACATATTTACATGAGTAATATGTAATACGCTAAGAAATTTCAAGAGCAAAATTTTTGAATACCCACACAGTTGATGTCTGGATGGGTTTGACGTGGATTGACAAGTTTCATTTTCCACTCAACTCCCCCGGGGCAGTGCGCACGCGGGATTTGAGGTTCACGTCATGTAAACGAAAACATAATTGATATGTTTTTCTATATGCTACACTTCTAATGCCTTAAAATTATGTTATTTCGTACTGAATGTTATAGAGTGCGAACACTGGGGAGAATTTTCTTAGTAGTTCGTACGCCTTTTTTACAGTACAATAGATAGGCAAACCGCTCGTTCCCACCGGTGCTACTTCTGTGTAGACAATATCAGAAGCAACCACTTACGACCCTTTAACATTTGAGATCCTGACGGAAAAACTAAAACTATATGGGGACTTTTAATTTTAATCGGCAGAAAATAGGAGGAGTGGAAAGTATTTTCATTTTCCCTCCTTAGTCATGGACTAAGTTCTAAGGGATGTAACTATGTAAGCTTTACTTGCTACCAGTACAGTAAGAAAATCATGAATAGCCTGTCTTTTTTTAATCATCAAATACCAGCAAGTTGCAAGAAAATTGGAGTGGGAAGAAAATTGGCCCAGTTGAATTTTACACGTAGGAGTCCAGAACGATAATATTTTTATACGGTATGCAAAAGTATTTCACATACCATCATTATTTTATGGTCTTACTCATAAAAT
>JAFELO010000521.1:152449-165846 GCA_017140195.1 Eumaeus atala | reverse complement strand
TTTTGTATGGGAGGAACAAAAAGTTGATTCTTTTTTATATAGTATATTTAATTAATCAAAGTATGAACCATTGTTTTCTATGCACGCATAGGTAGTTCATTGATCCCTTTACTAAAAAAATGGAAAAATCTGACGGGAATCAATAAAATCTATGAATATGATTTGGACTGCCCCATCGGAGTTGAATTTTTCCCCTTGCAAGAAGTTATCCAAATTTCGAAAAAAATGGTAATCTGTTGGAGGATCCGGAGTGTATGGGGGATATATTAAACTTTCCAATCGAAACTCCTCTAACTTGGTAGACGCCTATTGCGCAGGGTCTGGCATTGTCGTGAAGCAGTAATGGCGTGGAGCGATTGACCAACGTAGGTTGTTGAAACGCTAGCTTTTCCTACATGGTTGGCTAATGCTGACAATAGACATCAGCCGTAATAGTCTAGCCAGATTTGAGAAAACTCTAATGATCAATACCGGCACTAGTCCACCAAACGCTTACAAGTAACTTTCTTGGGGTTAATTTTCGCTTGTTTAGAATTTGCTGAGCGCTTCCGATTATCATAAACATTCCAGTTTTCATTACAGATAATGGTTCAGTTTAAAATACCTTCATTACTGTGACGGTCTAGTGTGGTGGCCGATGATACTGCTAAGGTGGCCAATGATAATGTTAAAAGCAAAAGCTACCGGTATCTTTCCGGACATCTATCAGACTCACGTAAGTTATTTCTGTAACCGTTATGTTGGCTTCACAGTTGGCCACCGCAAGTTTTGGAAGGTTTTCACAATGGGATGCCCCCAGGGTTCTGTATTGGGCCCCATATTATGGAAACTCCTCTTGGATGATATCTTTAAATTGCCAAGACCAGAGGGTGTAAGTTTTGTAGCATACACAGACGATTTGACGCTTACGATCGAGGCACCGTCGCACGCCGTTATCGAACAGAAATGTTCCACGATTTTGAACAGTTTATCGGATTGGGTGACCCGTAATAGGCCAACATTTTCCGCAGCCAAGTCCTAGACTATGACAATTAAGGGTCGTTTTAAAAGCGGACCAACCATTAGGATGAATGGTACCTCGGCCGCCAGTGTATCTGTGACCAACCTGCTTGGATTACACATAGACGATGCTACGTCCTTTGCGCTGCATGCGGTTTCGTTGGGCGAGAAGGCCGCCAGCTTTTTCGGGAAGTTCTCATGTGTCTCTACCTCCTCGTGGGTTGAGAAGTATCGGGCACTTAGCTTCCTGTACCACGGGACCTATGTTGTAATCCTGACATATGCTGCAGCGCTTTGGTGTCGACGCTCTTACTTGTATGTTATACGTAGTGCATTATTACTCACCCAAGGACCAGCTTTAATTTTATTGACGAAGGCCTGCAGGTCATGCAGCAGTGCAGCGCTACCAGTATTAGCCGGCGTTCTGCCTGTCGATCTCCTCCAGATTCTTCGAGCGGGACGCGTGCAGAAGGAATGTGTGGGGCTCAAGAGCAAGGAGGGTAAGGAAAAGAAATGCGCCATCGCAAACGACGTCATCTCCACTTGGCAGTCACGCTGGGCCGCGTGTGTCGATGGGAGGGAGCTGTTCTGCTTCTTTCCAGTAGTTACAACGCGTCTGGCATATCAATGGGTGGAACCTGGATACGTTATTTCACAGACACTAACGACACATGCTGCAGCGCTTTGGTATCGACACTCACTTGTATGTTGTACGTAGTACATTATTACGCACCCAAAGACCAGCTATGATTTTATTGACGAAGGCCTACAGGTCATGCAGCAGTGCGACGCTACCAGTATTGGCCAGCGTTCTGCCTGCCGATCTGTCTTTGTGATGTCAGGCCCCAAAAATTGGAGAGTGAAATAACGAGAGAGCACTTAAATAATGTGTGGAGTCGAGAATTACACGTTGGGAAACAGTGCCGGTGAGCAAACCCCTGTGCATCTCCCACGGGCATGGATGGCGGTCAGTAAGTGTGTCGGTGTAGTAGTGTAATGCAGCAGTCGACGCGCGTTTGCCGGTTCGCTTCAGTCAATTAGTGCAGTCAAGTCAAGAACCCTCCGTTTCTTCGGTCACATTATGCGTTCAGATAGGCGTCGACTGCATAAACTTATAATACTGGGTCAAATGGAGGGCAAAGGCGCTAGAGGCCGTGCTCCAATAAAATGGTCAGACCAAATTAGTGAGCCTATCGGGGATCCTCTACACCGAGCGTAACATGCAGTGCAGAGTGACAGTGGAGAAGAACATGCGGTCACGATCCGCAGCACTGAGGGGCCGACGAACAATAGGAAGTGTGTGTATACACACATGTTAAACATTAATTGTCAACGTTTTATAATAACAAAAATTTTTACAAGGTCCATAACTTCTACTTGAAGTGTCTTGAAGTCTTGAAACACTACAAAGTTATATTTTTGAACGAAGCAAATCATAGCAATGTTTAGGAGATTAGTTTTAGTTCGAACCCCTCGCATCCCGTCCCGGTCGAAACCTTTCATAAAATTAGTGATCTGGCGTCTTAGTTCGTTAAAATTATGGAGCCAGGTTCACCCTTCCTTCCAGTGTTCTGTAAGGTAGCGTTTTTTATAGTATAGTAGGACAAACGAGCAATCGGAGCTCCTTCACGACTGCCGACGTCCATGAACATCAATATAATTTCCGGATGGATTGAAAATTACTCGGCCTAACACAGATTCATTAAATTCTAAATATCAAATCTACCAACATTAGTTTCTTCAGTTCAGACTGGTTATTTAGTGTGAAGTTCGAAACGTTTGCGATAATTAGTTGTGATTTTACTTTAGGAGATTCTGCTCCATCATAAACATCCGTCAAAAAAGGACAGCAGAATTCAAGTGTGAAAGATGAACCCCGCTCTGGAAGGCTTTCGACGTCCACCACTGACGACAATGTTAAAAAAGTACTTGATCTAATTATGAGAGACCGCAGATTAAAAATTGTAGAGATAGCCGAGATTATGGCCGAAGGGCGATAAGGGCTCATGAACGAACTTAAAACATCGTAGCCAACAAATGGGGTTCCCATAAGGTGTCTGTGAGGTGGGTTCCGCAACTGCTTTCAAGTGAACAAAAACGGATGCGGTTGACTATTTCACGTGATTGTTTGCAGTTATTTGAAGCCGATGCAAATGATTTGATCTGTTTGCTACAATGAACAAAACATGGGTTCATTACTGTACTGTAACCTAAAGAAGCACTTGGGAGGTCAAAGCTCTTCGACAAACGACGAGGTCGAGGCAGCAGTAGACGCAAATCGTGACTGTAAGAAAGAATTATTATTTTTAACCGTCTAAATATTTTAAATGAAAGATGGCGGAACTGAATCATACTTGATGGTGATTATATAAAAAATAAAAATATAACTGATTCAGTATGTGTTTATTTTCTTGGCAATGCCGAATACTGTTCAATCCACCCGCCCCCTACTATGCCGAAGCTTTTCGCTCCTACTTATCTCTCCCCCCCNNNNGCAGGCCACCGGCCACTCACAAACCGTACGAAGCGCGACACCGAAGATGTCACTTTACTTTGGTATTATTTGTGCAAGATACCGGGGAGGTACCGACAGGGGGTCGTGCCGGCACAATCCCGCTGTAATGTAGCACGTCACTACCTCTTACTAAGAGTTTTTTCTTAATTTAGTAATGATTATAAATGGGTTTATTATTATTTTCATCAAAACTGCCATTTTGACAGACTACAGCGATCTTGAATTTGTAACAAATGAATACAGCAGGATTTAAAAGTGTATAATAAAATGCACTAAACTGTCGTGAAACTGTAAAACTGCAAACTAATTAATAATTCAGTTATCAAGGGCACAGCAAGTGGACAACCGTGCTGGGCGGCTGGGTAGATGATTGGGCGGGCGGCTGGACGGATGCGGATTGAGCTCACGATAGTTTGCGCTTAATAGACAAAAATAATATATATGGCTTTAATGATTAAACTTAATTTAATGTTAGAAGATATAGAAAAATTAATACTCCAAAACATCCGAAGTGACTTCACTTATTTATTTACTATAAAAGTAACTGATTCAACCGATAACGAACTCTCCTGGCTCGATCACTGAAGAAGACGGAACTCTGCCTGCTATACAAAGTTAAGTAAAAACATTGTTCATTATTTAGTAAGGTCATTAATATCTTTACATTTATATTCTCATGATACTATAAGTTGGCCTTTTTCTAACGACCGGTTTGAGCAGGTATTGTAATAAGAAGTAGTCATGGAGCCGTTGTTAAAATGATGTGAATCCTGACTTAAATTGAAATAATGCTATTGTAATGTTATGAGATAGTGTTCTTTTGGTGCCACTTTTTGCACAGTAAGCTTACGCATTTTATTTATATTTTAGACTCTGGTCACCACTGTATTTGCTTTATTACCCATTACATAGCTTAAAAGGTTACATCACTGATGAATATTGAAGTTCCATATAATGTTAGAAATAGTAATAGTATATAACTGTAAATTGTAATAATATATAATCCAAAAATCTAACACGCTGTTCTGCTGCAGATTATTAGGGTTGGGACACACTGTGCTCTACTCAGTTGTGTAGGAAAGCGAACTTTCACTTAGACATCGTAATAACTTTTATTTTGATTTACGCGCTACCATGCGCTGGGTGCGAAGGTGCGAAATACTCCACTGTGCTTGTGCCGGGATAGTAACACGTTCCTGTCTAGACGCAACGTCGTAGGGACTGTTCAAAGGCACCCAAACAGTCCCCAACGAGGAGAAGGAGAAGACGAAGACCAGTCCGTCGCTGGAGGGATCCTGTTGCCAGTAGATCCGGCACCCTCTTAACTATAACGGCTGACGGCACTCGCAAGGCTTTAATTGATACTATACACGCGGTATAGTGGCAACCAGGGCTCCTAGATATCAACCGTATATGGATTCCACTACGCTTTAAGTGGAAATAATTACATATAATGCCGCCTACTACCTATTAAAACATACGAGTAGCGCATACGCTATGACCCACTACCCACTGTGTTAACGGTTGGGTTTCCACCCGCACCCCATGTCCCGTGTGTAGAAGCGCCTCTTCCTGCTGCTTTTCTTATAAATTATCGCTCCAGGTGTGGAGTAACCGCTACGAGACTTGCAACTTTGTGGAGGTCAAGCCGTAGATAACGAACAAGATTCACTGACTCAACCACTTCTATTTAGGTTTTTTGTGGCCATCATCATCCTCGTCATCAACATGCCCCATTAGTACATTAGCGCGTCCTTCCTTTTCGTCTGTCGGTTGTGAACGCAGTTCTCCTCCCAGGCCAAGTTGAGTCATAAATTGCTATCAATACATCTATTCACATAATAGTCTTAAGAGACCAGTGAATGACTGGCAACTCGCAGACAATCGACGCACAGTATGGGGATAGCTATAAAGCTGCTGGAGTAAAATGGTGAACAACAGCATAGTTCCGACTCCAGCAAGTAGCAGTATTAAAATGATATTCCCACTGTTGGTTTATAGGGTTCCATACCCAAAGGCTGAAAACAGGTACGTGGTATCTATTACTAAGGCCTCGGTGTTCGTCTGTCTGTCACCAGGCTATATTTAAGTTACCGTGATCACCTAACCATAACCCTACACGTATCTCCCGGGTAGCAGCAGGCGGCAGTTAACTAACCTGTTCCCAGTGGCCTAAACAGCTCCCATGTTGTAGGTAGTAAATGACCCACACAACCCGCAACCTTCCAAGTTCGGAAATCTTGGCTTAATTGCTTGGATTACGAGGAAGAAAACCTCTATAAATAATTACCCAAATCTTGGAAGTGTGGACCGTGCCAAAAAGGTGTATGACTGAATGGAATTCAGTAACTAGTGCTAACCTTGACGAACCCGACAAACGTCGTTGTATTTGCCTTCCCACAGAAAGGGTCTTAACCCTGTGTGCGACACTTAAATCAACCCCACTCGTGGGAATCAAAGTTAATACTAAACAAAGTCTCCAATCAACCTCAACATACAACAAGAAGTAAACCAAATGGATACTAACAAAACAAGCCTTGCTAAGGAATTTTCTTGAAGGCAAAACACGTTTTCCAGCTCAATCCTCGCTACTAACTGTCGTGGATAATAATACAGTATCGTCACAGTAACAACCCTAGTCTATGAGAGACATACTACTGACTCAAAAATCACTACCACCGTGGCAACGAGTCCCTGTTAATAAAAAAACGCTAATGTTGCAATTACTGCTTGCTACCTCTGCTGAAGGCATTCACTGCTCTAACAGCTTTTCTAGGCTATCTTCTGATTTAGCGGAAAACCTTCTCTTAAATATTTGGAATAGAAAATGTGAATGAACTGACAAAACTCCTGCACTCTGTCGTCCAAGCCCAGGATTTCAAGTATAAAATTACGAATAAGAACTTACTTAGAATAATGGTCGATACTATATCAAACTACCAGAAACTTGTAAGAACTCAAGGTCTTATCGGGCATACCTTCACCAGAAAAGATACAAAATGTCACCGGGTGGTCATTAAGAACCTACATCACACCACTCCTGTCGATGCTGTCACAGAAGCAATTGTAAGCACCGCCAATAAAATAAGAAGAGAAATTATAAACGCTTGCTATGGTCCTAACAGAACCCCAACCTCTACATTCCTTCTCAACCTCGAACCATGCATAAACAACAAAGCTGTAAAGCCAATCCAGTACATATATCATCAACATGTAACTATTGAAGAACCACACAAATTAACGACAATACGGACACTCGAAAAATAATTGCATGCGGCCGTTTCGTTGCTTAAAATGTGCCGAGAGACATGACACCATTAAGTGCTCTAAAAAGGACCGGTACTCATCAGCGAAATATGCAGGTTTACACAGAGGTCTTGGCTAGGAAAACAAAAGGAACTTGGCCAAAGCTGTATTCGGATGACATCCGAGCTGAAAGTAGCCAGCATCCATGTAAAACAAGCTCTGAGATGCGGGGACAGACTATGATCGGCAATCTCGGACGCTCAACTGGGCTTACCCAAAGACAAGGCTCATACTCTGGCGCGGTGACGAGCCAGATTCAATACCCACTGCAAACAGAAACTATCGGACACAAAACTCTAACGAACGACCAAAAACTCAGTAAAGTTGAATTCCTCCTAATACGAAAAAGCGAAAAAATTGACATTCTCCTTCAACATACAGGTATCCTTATGAGACTATTGACAACAATAATCACCAAACTAGTTCCAAAATGATTGTGTTACGACTGGCCGTATGGAATGTCAACGGACTCTCCCCGAATCTCCAGGAGCTAGAAACTATACTTCTATATAACAAAATCGACTCAGCACTCATATCAGAAACCCATACGTAGTTCCTTCTCAATCAACGGATACCATGTATATAGCACCCCTCATCCTAATGGTACTGCCCAAGATGGATCAGCTATAATCGTAAAGTTGAATCTAAAGCACTCCGCACTAAAAGGATAATCAACTGAGTTCGTTCAGGCAACCCCAATTACACTGGAAAACGGAGCTGGTCCTATAGTTATCTCAGCCGTTTACTGCCCACCAAATAATATCCTTAGAATTGTTCATCCATTACTTTTTGAATTGGAATGCGAAACATATCTTTTGAGGATCCTGTTGCACAGTGACCAGGGGTGGGGTGCCCAAGGAATGTGTTGGTATGATGAAATTATACACATGGTTCACTGGCCAACCGACCTACTGGCCTTCAGATATATAGGCCAGTAGAATACCGGATCTTCCTGACTTTTACATCACAAAAGGCGTCAGCCACCTATATACTAGCTTAAAGCTCGGATCATCCGATCACACGCCAGTTATTCTCACCCTAAGCACGGAAACAATTAAAAACAAAAACCAGAGAAACTGTATAACCATAAGACCGATTGGGATTATTTTCGATCTTACCACGAAAATGAATTTAATTTGCATACACCGTTTAAATGTGGCAACGATGTAGATGAGACCTGCCTGTACATCACTAATTTGATACAAAAGGCAGCCTGGCTAAGTACACCCAGCCTAGCTAACTCGCATGAATCTGCTACTATGCTAATGGCCATCAAAGAAAAGCCGGAGGAAAAGCGTCACCAAAGAGAAATTGGCAACAATCACATATTTCAACTAACAAAACGAGATTTAATCGCGCTGCTAAAGAACTTTAAAAAATGCTCAAGAAGTCATTTGACCTAAGACTAGAGCGGATGGCACCTACTGGACGAAACGACTACTCACTGTGGAAGGCAGCTGGAAGAAGTGATAGATCGCAAAAATACTCCCCTGTATGTGGGCAAAAACCGATAGCGAAAAAGCTGAGGCTCTCATCGGTCTAGTGTATTTCGACCTAATGACACAAACGATGGAAGTGACGAATGTGAACTGAACACTATATTAAGTCAAGATCTTTAAATGTCTTTACTTCTAAAGCCGACGTCTCCCAGGGAAATAGCACAAATGATGAGGTCCTTGCCCTCCAAGAGGGTCCCTGGCTTTGACCTGATAACTCCCAAGCTGCTCGGGGAACTGCCTAGAAAAGTTATTACGTTCTTAGCTTGTCTTTTTAACGCAATTTTTAGATTAAAAAGCTTCCCGGCACCCTGGAAGGTCTTACAGATTATTATGGTACACAAACCTGGGAAACCTGCCCAAGATATAAAAGCATATCCACGGATCAGCCTGACCCCTGTATTGTCAAAACTCTGGGAAAGAATATTTCTAATCCGATTACAATCACAAATGGATGTATATAACATCATACCTGCTCATCAATTTGGCTTCCGTAAGCCACATTCTACGACTGAGCAAGTTCATCGAGTTTATTACGTAATATGACAGTGCTTCGAACGTAAAAAATACCGTTCAAACGCCTTCTTGGACGTGTTGCACGTCGAAGAAGGCGTTTGAACGGTATTTTTTAGAAGAAAGCTTTCGATAGAGTCTAGCATAAAGGCATACTCTGTAAAATAAAACAAATATTACCTCACACTTTCTTTAAAATGCTTGCCTCATACCTAGATGAAAGAATATACCAGGTTAGACATGGTGACGCTACATTCGACTTTTACAACATAGCGGCAGAAGTAACGCAGGCTTCAGTGCTTGGCCCGATAACATATATACCTACGACATACCAACATCAGATAAAGTAACAGTGGCTACCTTAGCGGATGACATTGCCTATCTATCCTGTCACAGATCAGTCGAATCAGCCAGTCAACAGTTGCAAGATGTACTAAACAGCTCATCCCGCTGGCTAGTGAGGTGGCGAATAAAAGCCAGCGCTTCAATGTCAAATCATGTTACATCCAGTCTAAAAAGAGGAACATACCCCCCCCCCCCCCATTCAACTAGGCAATGATATCTTGCCACACTGTGAATGTGTTAAGTGTTCGGGATTTCACATAGACCGCCGATTAACTTGGAAGACCCTTATAAAACAAGTTTTTAGTTATCATAAGGTCTGGTAGCGGTTGAATGTTCAAAAAAAGAATAACAAAACTGATTATAGTCTTTGATGACTGATTGCAGTCATTACCAAGAAAACAATATTTTTCGTAAATGCAAGTCCACAAGAAGAGTAAATGTGACCAGATAGGTGCGAAGGATTAAGCGGGAGCGGAGGGTCCGACTAAGCCTTACTTAGGTTTTTTTTATTTTCTGTCAAAACACTTGGCTTAATTTCATACTTGTATCGATAACTATCACTGCCTGAAATCAAATGATTTAATTAGGCTAAACGTAAGCCATATTGAAGAAAGTCTCGCAATGTGAGTGCGGCTAATCGTTAACCCGCCAAATAACAAAACGGCCTGATGAAAATGCCTGGCAATAATGTTATACGGCGATTTGTACAATACAACTACGACATATTGATACCAAGGGATATGATAGTATCGTGTATCAACAAACGCTTACGACACATAACGATGCGATATATAGGTAAATTTTTGAATTTGAAATCGAATATTGTCATTGAAAATCCAAATACCACTTTCTTGCGTTGTCCGAACTTGGGACCTCACGTCTGTGGCTGAACATAGGTACCACAAGATCACGAGTCAGTCATAATAATAATAATTACTAATAATAATATGCATAGATAACATATTCATCGCCTATCTAACAGAAATATATAATAGACAAGGAATATAACAACATCATGTTCATTGTTCACTGCGACCTTCATATTTTTTGATAATTCATATTTAATTAAGACGTCATTCGACTTGGCATCCGCATTTTATTTCAGATAAATAAAACTAATATTACTATTGTAGGCATTATCTAAACATCTATCTTCTACTTATATGTAAAGTCCCCCAAAGCTTATGCGGCTATTTTGATGCGGCTCTCACACGTGTATAGCAATTCCCGAGGAAGGTTTTATTGTATAAATTGGACTTGTATAATTGCCATTCACACTTCTACTTTACTGAAAATATTTATTTATTATTAATCTTAATTGCCACATTCAAATATAAACATATTTGAATGTGTCATTTTTTGTACTAACACATTTAATTTTCTTTATGAAATAAGTGTAAGACTTTATTATACTTAGTAGGTCTAATTATTTAGCTGCTTAAACTGACTTATTATATTTTTTTATGATTTAACTAGGAATCTGCCCAGGCTTCGCAGCGAATAACACGGGCAATATTGCTTGCTGCCTTCATCATCATAAAACCTTGGTAAGGAATTGCTCTATCTATTGGTGAAAACTGTATGAAAATCCCTTCAGTAAATTTTGAAAAAATGATTACATATAAACAAACAGACACGTTTTGGAGACTTGATTTTATGTGTATTGATGTACTTAGACATTCACGGCATAATATTATTATATTATGCCGTGAATGTCTAAGTAATGATAATAATGTCTAAGACGACATCCGAAATGGATCGTATGCTCCCAGTGGAAAACTTTGGTACGTTCAGTTTGTCGGTTGCAAATGAAAGTACTTGTAAAGTAGAGGCCATACGGCTGCACCGTTCACGAGGTCACATCCGTGATTATAAATCATGTAATTATATGAGCGGAGGAGAGCTGGACGTTCGCCAAATAGCTCAAATAAATTTACAACGCGGCCACGGCTGATATAACTGATCGTAACAGCTCAGCGGCTCCGAGGGCTGGTGGCGGCTCGTGTCGACGGAAATACAGAACTTAATCAAAAGCAATTATCACATCCAAGAACATGTGTAATTGAGTAGAAAATAGAGGAAAATAGAGAGGGGAATTACGTCTCGCTCACTTGATACCGCCGTAACATGATATGATGAGCCGTCGCGTTTCGTGCGATATGCGACTTGCCGGTGATGAATGGGAGACGAGTAGTGAAATTATGCAAAGTGGGACTGTCCTGCAGCAATTTTCTATATAGAACTGCCGTCACTTGTACGTCACGTAACGTTCACGTCTGTTCGTTCTGTCAAGCGTTCGAAGGTTGGCAATGTTATCAAAGTTTAAGAAACGCCTTCATGACCATTGCTTCCGTTTATGACGGTGGCGTCGTCGGAGTGATCGGATGCACATATTTTCGACGGCTCCCGAGTGCGGTGGACATTTCTGAATCTGTGCAGACCGATTAACATTTTGGTTCCTTAAATTATTTTGATAATTGTTTTGGATAGTCTTGTAATACGCGTGGATTTCGTGTTTGGTTGTTATTAAAAATTAAGTGTCAATAAAGTGGTATAATAAAAATAACATAATATAATAATATAAGAATATATTCGAGCAACACGTGATGTGGTGACGTGTGCAGGAAACTAACTAAAAATTACATCAGTTCGGGGGCTGCCGCAACGAGGTGAGCATCGGAGACGCCTTGTGGAGAATATGTAATTAGCTGTCGTACTAATTAGCCTTCTCAGCAGTTCACTCGTGGCAGAGTTATATCTGTGGACTCACCACACCATGTAAGCTTGGTGCTGTTTTAAGTACCGTAAGGACTTGTGTGACAGGCTACGGAAATATATTTAATATTTTTTATAAATTTAAGGAATGTTATTTATTTTAGATTTTTAATATGGAAATACATATATTACATATATAATATATGCTTATATATTGCATATATAAGCATCCACGACCTAGGCGGGACTAGAACCTACGATCTGTGACGCAAGACGCGGACTTACCACCATGTCACCGACTGGGCCCGCTGGACGTCAGGGAGTGCTCGTGTTTTTGTGGATCGTTTCATGGCGGTCTTCAGCATAGCTAAGAGATTAAATAATACAATAACTGAGTCAACAGCAGACTTGGCAATTAAGTTAAAAGTCCTGAAAAATACATATAGTGATCCTAAAAATAATTCGTAATGATTTGCTCTGTCAGAAGAGGCCCACCCCATCAGGGACCTAACGTGAACTTGTGTTATCCCGTACGTTATTCTAATTCCATTATTTACAATTGTCATTTGACGCTGGCTGTGGGTGGATCATTAGCTGGCGACAAATTTGGGAACGTCACAATAAAAAATTATTTGTGGTGTTAATTGAGTAAAAGTGTTAAAAAGACATGTCCGTCCTTCTTCACAGTTATTTCAGCAGTGCAGTGTGTTGGATCTCTTACAAACAATGTTTGTACAGTGTGTAGTAGATTTCCTTCTAAAATACATATACGTAACTAAATTACACCAAATTTTCTCTTAATTAATGCTAGTGCCAAGTTCTATCTTGTCGATAAAAGGTGCTGTTTATTTTCACTCTACTACGTCAGAAGGATGTAATGTTTTTTTTCCCAATAGCTCTCTGAAAAAGACGGTTGGGACCGGTAATAACGCCTCTTTGTGTCTGTGTCTATTTGAAGTTAATTTTGCAATTGTTATTTTTTGTGTATACAAATACGCCTACATGCGCACCTAATTCCGATTGTACAGATAGGTTCCAGACATGAGCTATGGGCGTCAGTGACTACGCCGCGCTGTTCCGCGGCGCGCAGGCCGCGTTCCGCGTGCTGGCGGCGCTCCTCTCACGGCGCTCCTCTCACGGCGCTCCCGTGCCCTCCTCAGGCGTGTAGTTAGTGTAGGTGAGTAGATCATCGTAATAACTTATAATCTTCAAAATACGGATCAGCGAGTTGCTAGCATAAGAGAGTACGTAGTGCCAGTAGCCGCGGGTTGCAATCCCGCCCAGGCTCACCTGCTTAGAACGTTGTAATGTATCAAGACCAACCTAATATAATCCATACAACCGTTCAGACTGCTGGTGAGCATCTATGTACATGTAAACATACACACATACATACGCCTCAAAAGCATTACTCCACTCCTCCCACGCTACTGATAAATATTACCTTCACGTTCTAGATAACGCGGAGTTCGACTTCATAATAGTGGGCGGCGGCTCCGCCGGCTGCG
>JAFELO010000521.1:89841-152263 GCA_017140195.1 Eumaeus atala | reverse complement strand
TGTAAACATACGCACATACATACGCCTCAAAAGCATTACTCCACTCCTCCCATGCTACTGATAAGTATTACCTTCACGTTCTAGATAACGCGGAGTTCGACTTCATAATAGTGGGCGGCGGCTCCGCCGGCTGCGTGATCGCGGACCGACTGTCGGAGCTGCAGCAGTTCAACGTGCTGCTCGTAGACGCCGGCGGAGATCCTCCTGTTGGGTCTCTGGTAAACTTTATCATAATGGGCGGCGGCTACGCCGGCTACGTCATCGCGGACCGACTCAACCGTATCCATCCAACATACTGTTTAAGCGTATTCTATCTAAACTTATATATATAATATATATATATATATATATATATATATATCACAATATATTATGCACTCTCTGGGGGTGTTTTAGAACAAACAAAATAAATAACATGATGTTGTTCTTTTCAGACACCGTCTCTCTACACTTACTTGCCACGAACAGAATATGATTGGAACATAACCTCAGAGAAGGAAGGCAGTCCAGCATGCTCCAAGAGCACAGGTTTTAACCTCACAAGTGAAAAGGTACTGGGTGGTGGCAGTAGCCTCAATTACCTATTATACGTTAGAGTAGTGCCTGAAGATTACAACGCATGGGCAGAGGCTACCAGCTACGAGACGTGGAACTGGAACGGAGTCTTTCCATAGTTTATAAAGAGTGAAAATCTTCAAAGCGATGCTCTTCTGAATTCCCCTTACCGATGTTACCATGGTACCTGTGGATTTCTTAAAGTAACGAGGGGAAATAGGAACGAAGCTATAAGATACACTGAGCCCTTCGGAGAGCTACACGACATAGTACCAGACATAAACGGTGAACAATTTTTGGGGTATATTTTGGCACTGTATACCGCAGCGGATGGAATCAGACAGACGACAGCGTACACTAATTTAGCGAAGCACAAACATAGGCCTAATCTTTATGTTCTTAAACACACACAAGTTACAGAAATTCTCTTTGATGAGAACAATAACGCAGTAGGTGTTAAAGCAATTTTAGATAATAATGGTGTGATCCACATTAGAGCGAGAAAGGAAGTTATCGTATCAGCTGGTGCTCTTCACTCACCGCAATTATTGATGCTTCCTGGTATTGGACCTAAAGAACAATTAGTGGCTCTGGATATTAAAGTCAGAAGTGATCTACCTGTAGGTCATAATTACAATGATCATATACTTACTTTTGTTGCCATCGCATTAGATGAGCATAATTCTACGGCTCCACCAATTGACGCTGGCACTCAACCACTACCAAGTTTCACTGGCTATGTTTCATTGGGTTCTAATAAAAACCAACCTACTTATCAAACTATGAACAGCATATCATCAAATGCTCCACCAACTATTGCTCAATTTTGTGAATTTCCGTTGTCTCAGAAACATTATATTTGTGAAAACTTGTACAAAGCTAGTGAAGGGAAAAATATTTTATTCACTGCTGTGGTCTTACTTCATCCAAAATCGCGAGGAGTACTTACAGTGCGCAGTAAAAATCCAATGACACCGCCACGCATACGTACAGGTACTTTTGCTGATGAAATTGATTTAGAAACATTAGCAAGTTCTGTACAAGATTTTCTTCTAGTTTTAAATACAACTTACTTTAAGAAAACAAGGCAGAGCTGATAGACTTAAAACTTCATAACTGTGGTAGACCTAACATAAGAAGCAGAGAATACTGGAAGTGCTACATCCGTGAAATTTAATCTACAATATTTCACTTTTCTGGAACGTGTTCCTTGGGTACAGTGGTGGATAGCAATCTGCGTGTGTTCAATGTGAGCAGACTGCGGGTGGCAGATGCAAGTGTTATGCCCTCTCTGGTGAGTGGTAACACTAATGTGCCGGTGATAATGATTGCCGAGAAAGTCTCAGACATGATCAAAGCAGATTATTTATATCCTCAGTCGATATATGATTATTTTGTGAACAATGTAGTTACTAAAGCTTTCAGCAATGTCGTAAATTGGAATTAAAACTATTTATGCTACTTTTCGTTAAGTAATTAACTATGGGGTCCAAAATTGTATGTGACATAGCTCTACTTATGTGATTGAACCCCATGAATTGGTCTTAATTATATAACCTAAACAACCTAAACAAATTCGCACACTGACGTTTTAAAAATAAAACGAGTGACGTTTATGATAAATATTAAGTGATATACGTACTACTTCAACTAAACTAATATTGCGTAAAGTACACGTGAATCTGACGCGATTAAGGCGACGGCTGTCACAAAGCTCTTCACCCCCGAAGTTTCAATAAACTATAAGCCAAGTTTAACCTAGAGAAGCCGATAATCCGTACACAAACGTTATTGGTACTCTACTCATGTCCTTGCTGTACGTGGACCTCAACTCAGGATATACTTTTTTATAGTAGTTATGAGAGAGAGGTATTGGTAGTCCCCAACGCCCATAGCCTGAAGAACATATAGATGTCTACGAATACTTTCACCTTTACCTCACATCACAATGAAGATGAAGTTTAAAATTATATGACACCGAAACTGCTCTTCGCTGCGCTGTTCCCTGCGTTCAGAGTGAATTGAGCCTAGACTAGTGAATGAGTATTCATTTTTTTATTATTATAATACGACTAGGGACTAGTCGCCGTTCGAACCATCAACTACGTTAGGTGATACTTAATTTGGCAGTGTCTTCTAGTCAGGGCCGGTGGAACCTCGTAATTCCTCTGGTAATTATGTTTGCATTAGGCTTGTCACAGCAGTAATTGAGATTGGTGAAACAGACCCTTAATGAAATAAACTTCTTTATCTATATTTTCATCTACATTGAGGAGGCAAGCCATCCAGGGTGTAATGATGTAACGTAATTGCAATATTCACATAAAACAAACACTACTAGGAAATTAGTTGGTATACAGACAATTAATTGTATCTTGATCATTTTAGACGATATATTCTTGTTCGTTTTAGTCATACACGACTTTTTTATCGTTTTCAATTTAAATAGGAGCCGGGTTCTCAAAAGTATAAGTTCGGATCTACGTGGAGGGCGCTTCATAAAATATTTTGTTAGCTACGTGAAATAGCTTTATGTTAAAACGTGAAACGTGTCTTCGAAGTTGACAACCATTTTATTGATATATATAATAATATTAGCCTTTGTATACAGCCAACACTTTCCGCCGCGCAGGTCTCAGAGCAAGAGATAGGTGCCGGTTACTCAGTGAGATGTAAGTTCCGAATCACACCGGCATATCATTTTAAACTTTATATTATGGTAATGAAGATAAAGAGAGAACCTTTGAGAAACCCTTGAGAAATTGGAAAGGATCGCGCGGCCCCCAGCGGCGCAGCAAGCTCTTGGCGATTCGCTCGCAATGAGCGGAAGCTGTTCGCCGCTCCGCTGCCAGCCGCTGCCCTTCCTGTTTGAATCGGCCCTAACAACAGAGTTGTTATTACAACTCTGTTGTTAGGGTTATAATGCCTTCCAGATTGCCTACATGATTGAGCCGTAATTTATGAATGTATTTGTTTATCATCATAACCGGAGGGACGGTGTCCACAGCTGGACATGGGCCTCCCCGATATAACGCCATAGATCATGGTTTATGAGCCCCTTGAACCTAGCGGCTCCCCGCCACCTTCCCCGAGTCGTCAGTCCACCAGGTGGACGAGTGTTGCGTGTGTGTCCCCAAAACTTCACTGATGATTATCGATTCTACAAATACCGCGGCCTGCTCATTGCCACTTCAGCTTGCCTTGCTGAGTTTCTTCATATATTTGTTACAATTTGTACATTGATTGGCGATATGTTTTGTAAGGTCATGGGTAACGGTCTTAGACCAGGCCAGGCCAGGCCAGCCCAGCAATAGATATCCTCCGACTGATGATGATGCTAACGTTTTGTAAGCACTGGACACGTGTTACAAGTGTGTCGGAATTTGTTTTTAGTAACAGCCGGTAACGCGTATACGGCCTTAGCCTTCTGATAACTTCAATGATTTATTGATGCCCTAAACATCCGCACAATTCTTATGTACACTTCTTCCCCCTCCCCACCGATAGATACCTAACAACCCCATGCTGCGTTACAACCGAGTTGGGCTGCCAAAGCAAACTTTGATTATGCATCTGCTCCTCAATAATATGAAAATAAATCACATGAGCAAGAGATACCCAACCAGTCATGCCGGCCCATTTCTGATGCAATGCATCTTGCTAAAAGCGAATAGAAAACTGTGTAATATTTTATTGGTCTCCGTTCTCGATCAACCGCATTACACTTGACGACGCAACATCGGTGAAATGGGACCGGCCACTTAGAGCTCTCGAATGAAATGATCTCAAATAAATACAGTGAGAATAGAACAGTAATGGTCTATAAATAACTGTACGGCGAATACATTCCATTGTCCTAATGCCCGAAGCCTTTTCAGACTCGCGCGTACTCACTAACTCACACGGACTTACATAAACTCGCTGTAAATCACACTGCCCGGGCCGGCGATGTGATGCGTCGATGTTTTTAAATAACGACAAATCGGCTGTGACACGAGTTGAAACGCTTATTTATGCGAATGGACGACACTCTTTTAATTAACCATTTACTCGTGACATAACCATTGAAGCTGTATTTACACACTACTTATTTTCAACTTATTAATACAACTAAAAAACAGGCCTTTGTCCAGATGTAGCATCTTTTTGCTAAAATGGAGGCTCCAAACACATAAATATGAAATGTAATTTGGTAATGTGAATAAAAATTTTATTTATTTATTTATTAAAAAAACAACAAACTCCAGGACTGTTCCTGAAGTGAAGTAGGTAAGAGTTTAAAAAAGGAACACTTTAGGTTGTGATAAAGGAGATACGTCGAAGAAGCAAATGGACACAGTGCAGAGCAGTAAACAGGTGACTACGGTATATCCATGATTGGATATTTGTTTTCAAAACATTCGCAAAAAATCGAGTAGCTGAGCCGTCTATTTAATTTACTGGCTTAAGAAAAGGATAAGGAAATTACAGGATTTAAACCATTGCTATTAATTATAAATGAAATTTCTCATTGTTTAATTCTTCCGTCTGAACAGGGAATGGTTTAACTTATAGTTTTTTCTTGTATAGTTAAACGATATGTTTAAAATTCCATCGAAGTTCCTGTTTTTTTTTTTAATTAAATTAAAAAAAAGTTTATTTGTTTTAGAATTTTTAAAAGTAGAGGAATTTCATTAAATTAAAAAAAAAGTTTCTTTGCTTTAGGAACTGTAAATACCTACCTACGCTAATTAAATAGAGATATAGAAGATAATTGTTATATAGTCATCTACTCCGTAGGTACCCAGGTACATGTAAATAGATTAGAACTCCTGTTTTATAAAGACTACGATTTCAATCAAGTAATGGCGTTCGCAATAAAAGTTTAGAAATGATTGTCAACCGCTGTTAAGTCGAGGCTCTGTGAAACGTTTCTTATTCCCTCCTAATCGTTTCGCGCCCACTTTTCCCGCCAACGCGGCGAAGTAAAAAAGAAATTGTAAGCCCATAATGCGAAAAGTATTTAAGTGATATACTTTGTCAAATTGAATTTGCCTACCGAATTAATTCCGAGCAACGTATTGAAAGTTTCCTACTTGTTTGCTCTAAGGATTTCTTAATTATTTTTCATTTGACGAATCTCTTTGACTTAACTTTTCAAGTGTTACAACTTGAATTGGACCGTGAATAATTTTCTTTAAATGCTGCAAAAAAATTTCTTGTTTTACCGACTTTGTCTCATAACCTTTTTAGAGTTACGTCGCCAAATGGCAGTAAACGGAACGTCACGGACGCCTGTCCGTCCACATGTTGCCGACATTTTACTTGGATATTATGGGTACAATATGTTTGAAATTTGGAAATTCCTTTATTTTAAGAACTGCTACAAAAACATGTAGTGTGATTTGGTAAAATAAAATTATTAGTCCTACCCATAATAATTTTAGTTACATCACTCTACATGTAGCTGAGGAGGGAATCATTTTCTCATAATACGGAGGCATAGCCGTATCGGCCGTCATTAGAAAGGTCAAAAGTGGTAAAAAGTGTGTGCCCCCTCCGACTCTAACTTTTATACTTAAATTGTAAAAAATATAATTAAATCATAGAATCTAATAAAAACTACCAATGAAACAATGAAGTTTGAACTTAAGGATATGGTTGTTCAAGGATTATATATTTTGTGGTTTGCTGCTACGGAAACCTGCATATGCGAGTCCAACAAGCTCTTCCCGGTTTTATTCTAATTATTATACTCTACGTAACCACACTCTAGTATATATATATATATATATATATATATATATATATATATGTTGTGTAATCTAGTATTATATATTATTGTGTCTCTATATATTGTGTAAGAGGTGATGCCATGCTGCATCGCAGCCGAGCGGGTACAGCATCACCACATTTCCTGCGGTTTACAAGTTTCCCGTAGCCCAGTAATCAGCAAATGGCTCCAACTACTTTTTCTACCCATTTGCCCCCACGCATTAAAAAGAACACGGAAGCCTTTCATCATGATCCATCTCAAAATTTAATTGTGCCGAAGATATTGTCTTTTTCCACAACACATAAGGACAAATACTTGGTTACTCAATAACTCTGATGGGTTCCTATCTTTTGGTTGTGATAATTACATGATCTTCACAAAGGTACTTAATTTTAGAGAAATTGATCCTGTTACCTTTTTGTCATTTATAAAATTCTTTACATTATAATAGGATTTCGATATGAGTTTCTCTTTAACGATAGCTTTGAATTTATTAATCGAGAAATCTGTTATATTATCCCAAGAAGTTTATTATAAAAACGTATACAATTATCCGTAAATGAATTATTCACTTTATGGAGCCTTGAAGAGGGCACAACGAGTTTATTCTTATTTCTAGCATTGATATTATGTAGATCACATTTCTTCTTGAATTTTTCTATATTTTTATGAACATACATAAGATATACAAATATATAGGCCATGCAATATCATAATTTTTGCAGTTTTAAATTTATCCTTAAGCGACTCCATTGGACTCATAGTATGTATTGCACGAACAGCCCTTTTCTGCAGAACAAAAATTGAATCAATGTCAACAGCATTAACCCATAATAGAAATCTACATAACATTTTATATTCACTATATATAATTCCATATTAACGTCCTCACGTAGCCTCACGTCACGTCATCCCCCAAATCCAGACCAGGTCTGTTGTAGAGGACGTAGTTACGCATGTCCTGTTCGATGTACCCTATTGCTGACGGATCCGAGACACCTTGACAAAGTTGTTAACTCACTCGCGTGGAAATGGGCGGGGACGAATAGGGAGATACCTCTCGCTCCCATCATACCGGCGTAAAGTGACATCTTCAGTGACGCGTTACGTGCGGTCTGCCAGTAGCCGGTGGCCCACTGGGGGAGGGGGCAGAAAAGGAGGACAACGCATATTCATATTAATTTTGCGGATGTTCGTGGACGTCGGTAGCATACTATATAAAACAAAACACTCGCGTGGTGGTTTTAAAAGGTAGGTATTCTCAACGGTAAATTTTTCCTTTCGCATGATCACCATATGGTTTCAATACAGAACCAGTTTGGAACACAAATGCCGTGAGAATATGATAGTCCACCAGTCGGATTATCTAAATCGCTGTATTTTATTACGTCTCACCATTTACAAAAACATGACCTTTTTATTTTGTGGCGGGCCAACAACAAAAACGAAATTGCACCAGAAAGAGTTTGGCGTTACACGATATACAATAGGGCTAGCTTTATATGTATTTTATATATAAATAAAGTGAATCAGTCAGGAAGTGGTAGTGCCATGCTGAATGGGAGGATGTAATGCCATGCATAGTGCATGACACTACATCCTCCTATGCAACGGAATTGCGCCCGCACGACCGGGGAGATACCTCTCGTTCACATAATACCGCCGTAAAGTGACATCTTCTGCGTCGCATTTCGTGCTGTTTGTGAGTAGCTGGTGGCCCATTGAGGTGGGGGAGGGCAACAATGGCGTCGATTATAGAATACTGAGAGAAAATAAAACTGTGCCCAGATAGGCGGGAGCGTAGCTTCCGACTGAGCCTTCGTGGTTAGTTTCTTATTTGCACTCAAAACATTTGGCGTAATTTCATACTTCCTATCACAATCACTGCCTAAGATCAAGAGATTTAACGAGGTTTTGAACATGCTAATCTCTGGAACTACAAGTCGGATTTGAAAAATTCTTATTCTCTATGATATATGCCTTTCACAGGAATGTAGTCCACGGAAGACTCACATAGCTATATTTACCGGCTACTCACAATCCGCAAGAAACGGTACAGCATAGCTTTAAAGGTCGTGCGGGTGAGTGAGAGGTACCCCTTGCTGGCTCAATTCCGCTGCGATGTGGCACATTGCAGCTGTATTGAGCAAATGAAGTATCACGCTATCTATATACCTGTCGTGTAACGATATCTAATATTATATTAAAGAAACGTAATACCTACGCAGTGTCCAATTTAAAATAAATTAAATGGAGCCAGTTAATATAATTTGGGGCACTAAATAAATTATAGAGATTATGTAGTTTAGCCTAGTATGTGGCTGTACGTTGGCACTATGTTGGCACTATGTTGGTCATTAAAATACGGTACGTGACACAGGCGTGAATTGATTTATAAAATACATAAATATGTTGTTGGTTATTACCAATAGATAGGTCGAATTTGTGTAATAATACGTCCTATATTTATTTTTAAAATTATTAATTGTATTTACCGATCATAAAAGCGGTGGTAAATTATTCGAACACTTAGTGGCTGAATATCTATAACTACCCCGAAATGCTGCAGATCAGTGAAGTTGAGTAATGAGCAAGTACCCAGATCCTCTCGTAACGTGAGTAAACTGCTTATCGCAGGCCCACTGGAGTTTGTCGTATAGGTATGGTGGTGTTCGATATCTAATGATGCCAAAGAGCAGGGTGGCAAAATGTAGCTGCCTCCTCTGATCCATATGAAAAATCATGGCGTTGTTGAGAAAGGGGTTTGTTGAAAAAAACATGTTCACGTGGAGTGACATCGATGCAGTAACGGCCGCATGCATTCTGTACTTTTTGTATGAATTAATTTTGAACGAGAAAGCAGACACGGTCCGATTACAGTATCTGCATAGTTCAAGTTGGATAAGAAAAAGACTCAAATAACTTCAAGCGAAGATCGGCAATTCTTGTAATAACCCCTAAACTTATGTAACTCTGACGAACAATGTGGCAAGCAGCATCTCCAAATAAACACCGTCAATGTCCATGGCATTAGAATGAAGTGATTTTAAAACACTCAATACGTGAAATTCGTCTGTAGACTTAAGAGATAAGTTGGATGACAAAATCATTGGAATTAATGGTGTTTGGTGAAACGTAACTATTTACATGCGTATTGCTTCAACGTATCTAAACATTTTTTTCAAATGGCAATACAAACCATCGTACGGAAATATCATCATCTTACCTATAGAAAATAATATTTTGAAAAAGCTTTATCATTCAAATTAACTAAAAAATAAAAACAAATAATTATACATTTTGTTTTTAATTTGAAATTAATATTTTCAATGCAAAAAATATTGAGCATTAAAAACAAGTCATCATGTTATTGGACGAATGCCCGTCAACTGTCACAGAATGCTTTCAAGCTGTCAGATGTTGCATAGCAAAGCGGAGCGGTAGCGAGAATAATTCCAACAAATATGTGTTTTTATTTTCAACTTCATATGCTTAAGTAAACGCCGCGCATAGGTTTTAGTTTTAAGGTACATTAGAACGGGCACCGAAGTTGTGCAACCGCACAATGGGCTCTAGAGATAGGGACACAAAATCCCTTCATGATAAATTAAAAGTGTTCTTTAAGAAAGGTTCATCGGGTGCGTATTGTTTAATGCTAATATGATATATTGTGTCTTCTTCCCGTGCCGTATTTCATTTATATAATGGTTTGTTATTACTTGTGGCTTTAGCTACCGTTGCGGCTCACAATGAACTGGTGATAACTGTCGATCTGCAACGAGAAATAGGAGTAGACGCTCCTCTCAATCGCCGTTTACGTGCTGTTAAGGAGCTAGGAGAGAAAGTGCTACATATTCGTGTCCAGGAAGTGAGTGCTATTCAGATATTTATAATAGTACCCTCAACTCCTTTCTTATGCAATATTATAGGTAGATCTACTTGAACGATTGTCAAATCTGAGACCAATCACTCTTATCATCAAACTCTAATTGTAATATTCTAAATGTAACATATTTCTCTTTTTGTTATACTCTGACTACAATATATTGAATAGTCTAACATTTACATATCAAGTACATTTCACTTATAGTAATTATTATATTTGTTCTGCAATTGGTTAAAATTAAGGTACATTGTGAACTATCTTTTATTATTGTAATTAATTAATTATATGGGATTTTATTGTTTTGGAATTAAAACTCACACCTCTTTAAACATATCTTTAGGCATTTCCTGCTCACCCAATTATAATATATGTGTGAAATGTGAGTTATGTTCTTTAAGGGAACACAAAGCAAGTCATCAGAATTGCCTTAAAACCTTTTTTTTTTATTTACAGTTTTTTTTTTATTATTTCAATAATTTATGTGATATATAAAGACTCACCTGCAAGCATTCATTGAATTGTTCCATCCATCCATCTACCTTAATGGTAAAATCCCTATCTTTTATTTAATCAGGATTGATCAATGAAGTTCACTTAAAAAAAAAACATACTTAAAGGAAAATTCCCAATTGCTACTGAAACAATCACATTTGTTGAAAGGTCTTGTAAGTTTCTTGCAGTAGAACTTATAGTTCCTTAGTGACTTGTGACAAGTTAAAGATATTTGGTCACATGAAGCTTGTGGTTGTGCGTTACAACTTTTACTTGTCAGCCACAGCTATCTCACTATGCCACTTTTTTTTTTTTTGTTTATGTTATTTCATTAGTATAACGATAATGAACTAATTAACATAGTCAAATAATTATTTCTGACGACCTGCTGGCTCAGGTGGTAATGTGGCGCTTAGTCCGTGTGTTACACCAGACGTCACAGGTTCCAATCCCTCCTGGGTCATGGATATTTATATATGTATTTATATAATAATAATCTTAAATTTATAAGAATATTAAATATGTTGTCTGTTGTCTAGTAACTGTAACACAAGTCCTTATGGTACTTAGCACAGGACTAGGGTAACATGGTGTGATAAGTCCACAGATATTATTATATAGACTTTAGCTTAGCTTGCTGCTTAGCATTAGTAATCACAATTACTAACAGATACTTGTTTATCTCCCTTTATGATATTTTTAAGATCTACATGATAATTTGGAGTTGATTTGTCAAAAAAAAATTTTTTTGTTGAAGTGTCCACAGGGACTTCTTTTTATATTATATTTATATTAAATTTGTTGTATTTATATTAAAAGTGGGATTGACGTACTTAGTTATGTTTGCTTAAAGCATTATTCATTTCATGTATCACAAGTATGCATGTTTTGATCAAGACAAACAATGGTGACCTTGAAAATACTAAAAAAATTCTAGTGTATACCAAACATTGTATTCTTATATTTTACTGTTCTTAATTTAAATATAAATTGTTGTCTATGACTTAAACTAAAATATAAGCATAAGTAATTTAGCCTACCTGTTTCAAGTAATCAACAACAACAATGATAAATATTCAAAACAAAAAAGAACTTGAATAATTCAGATTTATTGATTTCATATTATGATTTCAATGTCATTTTGAGAAAAAGAATATATACAACAGACAGTATTCAGATTTTTATTGCTCACTTTTATTGAACTATCATAAATCTTAGCATATAAAATATATATTTTATCATGATTTATGCCAAACTTATAACTAATTTATTAAATTAATTATTATTATTATATTTAATATAGGGAATGGGGATACATTACATTCAAATGCACTCTTTCAAAAATATGGTTATATTTCTGAGATATTACTATTATACATATATATGTCCAGTTGTAAGTGCTTTGTGTTTTCTTAAACTGTTGTGCACTGACAATACAGAAATAAAGTGTGAACTGTAGAAACTATAAAGCTTTGAATGGTCACAAGGTTGTAACATCTCATCATTGTTGTTAAGGTAGCTATGTGTTTTTTACACATTATACACTTAGCATGTTTAATTGGAACTTTAGAAACTATAAAACTTGAATGGTCACAAAGTTGTAACATCTCATCATTGTTGTTAAGGTAGCTATGTGTTTTTTACACATTATACACTTAGCATGTTTAATTCGAACTTTAGAAACTATAAAGCTTTGAATGGTCACAAAGTTGTAACATCTTATCATGGTTGTTAAGGTAGCTATGTGTTTTTTACACATTATACACTTAGCATGTTTAATTGGAAATTTTTGGTGTATGAATGCCACATAGCTACAATTATTGTCGCTTTAAATATTGCACTAAACACACTGGTGTTTTACAGTATGCATGTATTGCAAAAACAATAAAAACTGTATGAAAAAGCGAAAACCACCAAGAAACATATCAATTTTTGCATGCACAATGTCGATCTGTAACATTGACCAAAATTTATAACTAACAATTAGTCAGTACTGCATATAAAATACTATTATATATTTGACTAACTACAAATGCTAATTCTTCATTGTAATTACTACAAAAAATCCTGGAATACTGGCTAGTGCAATACACATTGTAGTTTCATTGGTGTAATAAAAATTCTATTCTATTCTATATATGACACTAATGTTGATAAAAATATCCTCATTTTTGTGCACATCAAGTACCGTCATAAAGCAACAAAGTAGAATATTTTCTCTTATTATGCTTCTTGATACCATAACTCTCTGGTTGCTTTATTCCTTGTGAAACATATGGGCATGAACTTAATATATTTTACACAAACAACAAATATTAATATTTATAGAACATTATATGGATTATGGTCACCAGGTGGGAAGACGATGTCTGTGCAATAGCGGGTCCGGGATGGATGCGAGTAGGATCGGCCGTCTTGAAAGAGGTCTATGTCCAGCAGTGGACCGATAAGGTCTGATAATGATGATGATGATATAAATTGTTGGATATCCTAATGTAGTCATAATATTTTCTATTCAACCTTTCCAGGGAGGTGTGGACAAGATTTGGGCATGCACAAAAGATCTTCTTGGAGACTCAAACATGGAAGCACGTCATGCAGTCCTGGACCTACTCAGATGCATAGCTGAGGGGCAACAGGATCTGCTTATCATGAGGACCATCCTATTCCGATACCTACAAGAAACACACCCTACCCACCTGCCTGAAGACTATCAACTTAGGTTTAAGCTTTTCCACACCCTCACAAACACTGGGAAAGATATAAAGTGTCTAGAAGAAGAGGTATGTGACATTTACACTCAGCATAAAAAAAATATGAATGTATCTAACATAGTTATATAAACATCAATACAATAAAGGCAAGGGATAGTACATTGCTGTATTCAAGCCGAATTGGACTGGCTTGACTGGTGAGGCACATGTGTCTCTAGTGGTTTTTGAGACTTCATTGCAGAGAGAGGTAGGACGGAAGGCAGCATGTCTATATTACAATATGTACATTTCTATAGCTACTTTTAGTCCTCCAAAGGACCCAACTGCTTCTTTGATTTCTTATAACATAGAAGTATCATTGCTTCAAAATTCGGCCACCCAGTGTGCTGTTCAAACAGCACAAATACTCCCTATAAGCCATTATTAATTAAATTTTTCATGTGATGAATTCTTTGGCCCAAATCATTTCTTATTTATAACAAAAGTTTAACTTAACGACATGGTGGCTTTTATATAAATTTACCCACTTACTGCATAGCTTAACCATGAATTGGTCCTATCAGGGTTGAAGAGAGTTGCATGCCGTTTCATCATCATGCATCATGTTGGGGTCTACATTGCACCCGGAATGCTTTGCAGTTGCATGGTGTCTACTGAGTCTCTACTACTTAAGCTTCTAGTTATAAAAAAATCTTTTGCTTTTCAGATTGGGCCATTTCTTGTTCAGTGGTTGCAGGAAATAACAGCTGCCGCACATCTCATAGAATTCATTCAGCTCATCACAAATGTAGTCAAGTTCAATGCGGTATACCTTGACGAGGAAATTGTTCATGGCATTGTCAAGTGAGTTTCCATTATACAATTCCATTCACTGTTAATATCATTCCACACATTGGATACAGCTTCGCTGAATTTGCACTTGTTAATATGATAATTAATCCTGTCATTATTATCATGACCTGAATACCCTCCTCATTGATCCTCATTAGGGTAGTCTGACGACAGGGACTGCTCTCGTGTGATAGCTAAAGTGGCCTCTCTAAAATGTCGTGAAAGATTAGCACATTTAGAGGATGAAAACCGTGACTGCTATATATCACACGCATGCACACCACATTTGGTGCTTTTGCAAAAGTCTAATTGCCCTTTTGGGGACAGAGTAAATGAGCATGCTTGTCCCCTAAGCACAGGGGGCCAGCACACATCGCACACACACATATTAACATAGCAATGTAGGCTGAATTTGATTGCTTGGCCCCTTAGCATTTTTAACATGTGTGTGTTACAGCAATGCATGCCACCAGTGCATGTACAGCAGCGAGACGGGCGTGGTGCTGAGCTGCCTCTCGCTGCTGGAGGCGGTAGTGTGCTATTCGCTGCTACCGCGCGCCGCGCTGGCCGTGTTCGTGGCGGCGCTGTGCCGCACCGTCAACCTGGAGCATTACTGCCAGAACAGCTGGAAGGTGAGCCTCGGTGACATAATAAGCACTCCCGTACACTGCGAACATTACTCAATCCTGTCATGAACTTGGTGTTGATGACGTCGCGCCAACGCTCCTGTACACACAACCGACTATTGCAGTGATGTAACCTAAGGAAATTAAATTGTTATATTTATTTAATATATAAATTGTTATATAATTAAGTTTTTGTTATATTTAATATATTTTCTGTTAACAACAACAATAATAATTTACTTTGTCATTATAAAATATAAATTTATTTGTAGTAAACCAACCATACATTTCAGATAGAAACGTTACATTGTTTTACTTCCTGTTTATCTATAAAACACGACATATGTGTTCACGACGCTTGCCGTTGGATGTTACCACCAAACTGATCGCGTTAATATCGGAACGAGTTTGTTGAGAGAATCCTTTTTTTGTCACATTGAAAATATGAAGTATGTAACGTGTGACGTGAACTTCTTTAATTTCGCACACGTATTATGTTTTATCTTCGTGCCTAGAGTGCGTGGTGGTGCGTCTCTAATCAGTTTGACATATCTGACACGTCAGAGAAGTTATGTTTATCTGTGCGTAGCTTATGCGGCTAGTGATGGGCGCGCACTTGGGGCACGCGGCGCTGCAGCAGCTCGTGTCGCTCCTTCGGGGTGGCGCGGAGGACGCGGGGCTGGCACGCGGCGCCGTGTTCCACGTCAACATGGCGTTATGGGGGCCCAACCGAGTGCCCACGCTGCACGTCGACCATCTGGCGGTGCTGCCGGCCTTCCACAAGGTGAGTAATCTCTTGTCTTTCGTCGTAGTAGCGTAAGGGACCATCTAGTTGTGGTGCCAGCGTCCTTGCGTATTAGTAAAAGTCATCTTGATGTGTGCTGGCCTTATATATCAGTAGCTTAGATGTCTACGGTCTTGCTGCTCTACCGGCCTCCCATACCCAGGTCGTGCGTGTCAGTAGCGGTAAATTCGTCCATCTTGTTCGACATCCTGGCCGTGATGCCAATCTTCCACAGGACACCCAGGTCTTATATAACTTCGTCCAAGTAGCTATGATGTGATACTAGTCGCCCACTACACATGTGTCTAAATATTGTACCACCCACACCACAGTGTCTAAGTCTTGTACGTACTAATTAATTTGGCATTTAACTTTTTTCTCCTTCCTGAATGTTTCCAGGCGCTGAAGTGCGGGCAAGCTGTGGTGACGTACGAGGTGCTGCTGGCGTTGCGCTCGCTGGTGACGCGCGCGCCGCTCGAGCTTCACGAGGTGGCCTGGGACACGCTGCTGGCCATCGTGCAGACCGTGCTCGACCAGGACAGTGAGTAGCGATGACGCCACAGTCCTCAACCTACAGGCAGCGTGACATATCTGTGCGTGTGGCGTCGGAGACGTCACAGTGGTACCACACTGCCGAAATTCTCCTAAGAAACAGGTTCCCGGAACAAATCCCTGCGAGATGCACATACATTGTCACCGCGATACAAAAATTTCTTCGTTATATATTTTGTAGAGAGCTTCGACCCGCCGCACGAGCTGATACACACGCGCGTCCACGAGCTCATCACCTGCATCGAGCAGCTGCAGGAGAGCGACCAGTACCGGGGCGACGCGGCCCGTCTCCTCGACCTGCTCGACTACTGCGGACACGACCGTCCGGTGAGATGCACGCACAATAATACTAATAGGGGGCAAAAAGTCAATATTAACCCTAATAAAGTTGGCTCTGTCACATACAATTTTTTTAAATAAGAGAGGGGGGCCAAACGAGCAATCAGAGACAACCATAACAATCACGAGCATCCACATAATTCCTATGCCGAAGTGTTGCTCTCCTAAAGGACCAAGTGAAAGAGAAAGCAAATGTGTTTTACTATACATCTCTTCTGCCCCACGAATACTTATCTACGCAATGCGTATGCGAGATTAGATAGACAAAGATAGTCATGTAATTCTCATCTTCCTTCAGTATTGACCAGCACGGTCGCTCGTTGTCGTTGACCTGCTTATAGCATCCCTTCTCTATCTAGAATGTCCCTGATGCCATCAAATGCCGAACGTGATAACGGTTCTGCTAATTCCACATAATATATGCTAAAACTGTTTCACCTTCTGTAAGTAGATAGTATAGTTGAAATAGTGTGAGTTCTTTTATGAGTGATAATTTAAATTTATTTTTATTTTGATCAAATCCCTTAACACCGATAGATTTTATTTTAAATTTAGTTCAGTCAAAACACTGGTAACAATAGCTATAATATTGTCGATAACATTTATCGACTTTCGTTAATCTCATCACGACGAAATCATTTTCGACATTCGACTTTTACGACTATTTCTATGTACTTGGAAATATTAGAACGACGATGTATCCATACACAGGAGGCGTCGGCAATGCGCGTGGTGACGGAACGCGCAGCGGCGCTGCGTGGGGCAGAGTGTGCGGGCGCGCTGGCGTTGGTCGAGCGTTACCTGCGGAGAGAAACTCGCCCCGCCGTGCGTCTACACACGCTCGCTGCAGTGCTCGACTTCATCAAGAGGCACAGGTGACACACGCATACACGCGCACACAAATGATGCTAGGAGTGCAGTGCCGTGCGCAGCACAGGCTCGCAACGCTGTTCGGATTGCTACGCTGATTCATCAAGGGGTACAGGTAACACAAAGTCATACAAACGCACATGTCTCGCGACAAGTGCTATATGACATGCACACGTGATGAGAAAAGTGCCTCGCCGTCTTTTTTTACGTTAAAATATACTCACGTTAAATTTACTAAAACCCACAATGACACCTGACTGCTTGTTTGCACACACACACACATACACACAATAGAACATCGGTTAACTCATTGCTTGTGTACAGTTGCGGTCACGGATCCGAGCTAGCGGAGCGAGTAGGTGCGGCGCTAGCAAGTGCGTGCGCAGGCGCGTCTGACGCGGCTCTACGTGCGGCCGTTGCGCGCGCTCTACCGCACTTGGCATGCCTGGCCACCACTGATGCGTGCATTGACCTGATAGACCAACTGGAGCGGATCCTCAACAGGCCGTTCGACCGCGAGGAGCCAGTGAGCCCGGTGGGTGCGGAGGATTTGCACGCCGCCGCCGCCGGTCTGCTACAGTTGTTGCAGCACAAGCTGTTGCGCGCACCAGCATCACATGCTGCGCGAGTGTTTGTCGTGCTTCTTGACCACCTTGACCACCACTACCGAAGGCCGGCGCTGTTCCACCACCACCCGGATATACGCCGACAGGTATACTTGTAACTGTTGCTACTTGTTTAAACCTCATGAAAATCGGATTATATATTTCACCCGCCTAGCAAAAATACTAGTTTTGGTCTTACAATTTCATAGGTTTGAAATTTCTTTTTTTGTCCTTTTCAAATTTAATACATGTGTATTGTGGCACTTACCCGTAACGTAAAAAAAAATTATCTATTCCAAATCAAAAATGATTGAGACCATTTAAGAAAACTTCATCGATTAAAAAGCCGTTCATTCGTGCCCTCAGATCCTCGATATGATCTTCGGCCTACGAGCCAACTCTGCGAACTGCGTAGGCTTCTGCTACGAGAAGAGTGGCGCAGCCGTGCTGGGTGCGGAAGCGCAAGGCGCGCCGTTGTGCTCGCCGCTGCTGCTGGTGGAGCCGCCTGCGCCGCGTGCTGCGCCGCCACCTCCGCCGAGGGAGCTGCCGCCCGTGAGTATCACATGCAGGCACACGTATGCACATTCGCGTGCTTACACGTGTATAACTCTTTCACGTTTTAGGGCGCGTGCACGCTGCCAGTGGGGCGAGCTGCACGTACGTTGGTGGCGGCGCTGTCGCGGGAGGCAGACTGGACGGTGCGGGCGCACATTCTGCGTGCACTGCCACTGCTGTTACAAGCGCGCGCGCTCGCGCTCGGTCGCCGCGCGCAAGACATAGACCTTCTCGCTACCACACTCTGCTCCATGGTAAGAACTTTTCATTGTTCTCTCCCTTTGAGTATTTTAATGTAACTTCACATTAGCGCAGAGTTCGTTCCTCTATTTTTCTATTATTAAATAAATATTTATAAAATTATTATGAACCAGTCATAATAATTTTATATTTATTTATGTTATAGTGATATTGTTTTGTGCTTGTAATTTCAAATATTTTATCTTCCTCTCTATTCACCAGCATGTGATTTTTTTATTCACCATGGATAAGTCTCCACGCCAGATTCCTATATTTAATAATAATAATATATTGTATCTTAATGTGGTAGATTGTAATTATTAATTTTTGAGAAAAGTATTTTAACTATGATGATTAATGATAATGCGACACGTCAGAATGAGCTATTAACATTACCAGAATAGCGTAGGCATTTGGAATTGCTCATTGCATAGCTACGCGTCGCCACGAGCGTGTCCTACCAAGTCCAGGTAAAGTAAAGTAAACAGATCGGCGTCATGACGTACACGTGCCTAGGTAGCTTGCCCCGCAATGTCCACATTGCATCTGTGCGGTGCAGCGGCGGGTCGCAAGTTAAATGTGTGTGTGTACAGCTGTCGGATCGCAGCATGAGCTTCCCCGAGAGCCTGGCGGGCGGGCGACTGCTGGTGTCGCAGTTCCACGCTGCCGCGCTGCCCGCGCTGGCGGCGCTGGCGACCCACCACGCGTACCTGGAGTCCAACACGCAGCAACGAGTCGTGCGCTGCCTACTCAAGTACGGCATTGGTGAGTACAAGGTCCCACACGTATCCCATTAAAAACCTAAATGTATTACCATGGAAAACAAAATAAAGGTGACTGACTCTGGACAAGAAGAGATTGTTTATCTACACACACATATAATAAACCAAAGTCCCCAAAAGAGGTATGTCTGTGGGTGGGAAATTTTCTTAAAATACAGTCGAACGGATGGATAAATCAATTCTCCAGGAAGTTTTGATCACGGGTTAATAGGAAGAGATTCCTATTACACATATATTTAAAAGATACAATAGTATTATTATATACAAAAGTATTATTTACTTTGATGCGATTTCGTTCGCACAGTATAATTCTAATTATACTATTTTTATACTCTATAAATATTTACAAACGCAAAATGTCATAACCTCTGAACCCGTGTCGCAGTGCTCCGCACGCCGCAGCCGTACATCGTGGCGCTGACGCTGTTCGCGCTCGAGGCGCGGGAGACCATGGTGAAGTTGCTGCCCGAGGTCGTATTGGATCTGTCCAAGATCTCCGATACCACCGCCATCGCCAGCCCCATGCTCGAGTTCCTGTCGAGTAAGTTAACTGACAACTGGATAGATGATGTCTAGACAACTGGACAAATGATGCATGTGGAAGAAGTTAAAAAAAATTAATAAGAGAAGAAGCCAGATGTTCAGCGAACTATGATGAAAGTTATCGCGCGTGCTTCGAGTTTTAGAGATATTTCCCTCGTTATGAACTCTCAGAATATTAGCAATTACGCTGTAACCCGTATTACAGTACCTTCGTCAGTAACTAGAGGCGCCAATTATTAATTATTCAAATGGTGAAATATGTGTGATTGTGTGCGTGTGTATGTGTATGTGTGCGTGTGCGTATGTGCGTGCGTGCGTGTGTGCGTGTGCGTGCGTGATCTTGTGCGTGGAAATAGATGAGCGTCTACAAATTCGCGCGTCAGTGTAGGCAGGCGTGTCCGTTTCATACACGTAGGTGTGTGTGTGTGTGTGTGTGTGTGTATACGGGCGTGTGTTAGTTTGGCCGCTCGCAGGCGTCTGCATATTCTTGTCCTGACTGCCCGTGTGCGCTTGCCTGTGAATACTTGTACGTATGCTAGCCGCGTGCGTGTTTCAGCTCTGACGCGGCTGCCGCACGCATTCGCGTCGTTCGTGGAGGACCAATACCTGTCTGTGTTCGCGATCGTGATGCCGTACACCAACCCATCGCGCTACAACCACTACGTCGTGTCACTGGCGCACCACGTCATAGCGGCATGGTTCCTCAAGTGCCGCCTTTCGTACCGACGGAACTTTGTCAAGTTTATCATAAAGGTGGGTGTAAATATCAGTGTCAATTGCACATACAAACAAATTGCAGATAACTACAAAAAAAAAATGAATTATAAAAATAGGAATTATCCATAGGCATCCGCAGTATTGTTCTCATGTGAATGCGTTACCCTTCTTTCTGACTTGTAATATATAAATAATACGTGACAAAATCAGTAGTGTTACGATAAGGTCTTTGAATATACGTTATTTAGCTTCGGGATTCCCTTATGAGTACTAAGTTACCTCCTGGGTACCCCAGTGCCCGGTAGGTACATTTGGTAGCGCATTTCTGATAATCTTGTGGTCGCAGGGGCTACATAACTACAGTATCAAGCCGTTCGAAGAGCAGCTGCAGTACCGCCAGCGCCCGCCCGCCAACGAGGACTCGTCCAACCGTCAGCGCAGCTCCAGCCTCGTGAGTACAACGGCCATCACAATAACCCGGCATATATAATCATATAGTACACATACATAACATATTCGTTGCTTACTCGATCAAATATTGCAATAATTTCTTGTTACGTTGCAGGGCTCGCGGGCCGTGTCGCGGCCTCTAGGCCGCGGGCGGGAGCCGGGCACGGGTGCGGGGGGCGCTGCATCGGCCGCATTCCACGTGGAGTTAACGGAGACGTGTGCGGACCTGCTAGCGAGATACACCTTCACTCCCTGCAGCGCCAAGCCGCAGAGGTACGATGTGTCTGGTGTCGGTGACGTCATTGATGCCATCGTAACTATACAAGAGCCCGGTGACAGTATATGTGTTCCTAGCGTCGATAGTCTTTCACGTTATTCTGACCTACGAAGATCAGCTAGCGTACTACACCTTAGGGCCTCCATGTCAAGCCGCAGAAGAATGATAGGCCTGGCATCGACGACTTCATCTGGCTATCCCCATGTAGTTCGCAAACTTTACTACTAACCGGTCTATACATGCAACGTATTTCTTTCTTTCTTTCTTCACTCTAATTGTATTTGTTTCTCTAGTTGTGTACGTGTCCATACGTCCGTATTCGCCAATTGTGCGTGTTGCTCAATTGTCTACATGTCCGTACGTACGGTTACGTCAAATGTCGAGTACATTTGATTTGCTCCAGTTGTGAACGTACGTGTAATTTTTACAAGAGTTGTGTACACATCCGTACGTACATGTGCTCTAATTGTACTCGTTACTAAGTGGTTTCCATTTCTTCACATACCCACGTGTCCATTAATTGTTCCTCTTTCTTGCAGGAGCGACACAGCCGAGTTCCTATTCAGTGGCGGCCAGACCACCACGTGGTTGGTGGGGCACAAACTGGTTACCGTCACCACGTCTGGCTGCCTACAGAACTCAATGAAGCAAGGACTCTGTGAAAGGTCTGTGTATACGCCATTGATCTATATGTATGTTATATTTGAGTGCATGCATATTATACAAGTCCGTACGACAATTTCTTCAAGACGCAACATGATGAAATTAATAATGGTAAATCAGTCTAAGCCATTTGATAACTACTGACGTCCATATAGATGCACAGTTATGCAATTGCGTTGCCTTCCTTCATCGAATTAACGAGTCTGACAGATATCGTATTCATGAGTATGTATTGGAATAACTCAACACGTGCGTACGTAAGTATACTCACGTTCTGTGCGTCTCCTATATTACGAGTGTCTTTAAGTATGTATGTGACATTGTTTATGTCCCCTGATCCAGATGCGCAACGCTTTGCCGCCAGCACGCAGAAAGCGTGGCCAGCCCGCTGCCGCCGCACGCGCCCGCAAACAGCGCTGCGTCCGGAAACAGTTCCATGCCCGCTAATAGTACCGTACTCACAAACAACGCCGCGCCGCCACAGGTGATTATCATCTATTTATGGAGACTGATATCTTTATGAATATGTGGTATACCAAATATGCCATTTACGCCACCTGTACAATATGATGTGCACGAGCTACAAACCCGTGAACTAAAATATAGCTTAAAGGCGGGAGGCGGAGAACTTGGGCGGAGCTATTCGGTCCAGGCCAAGTCCAGTCGGTTTTCCGAACCTATTCGATGCGATTTCCGTATGCCGAATGGTGACACTGAGAGCAAGTATAAAGAATGCCCATTTGATTATTTCTATTGTTATTCATTTGTTGCCATGCTTCCCATATGGGTACCTTTTAAACAGTGTGGACATTATTTACTCCATAAAGTATGTCATTATAATTATAATAGTAATGGACTCCCTGGCTCGAATTTCTTCTATGGCTATCTGTATAGAGACTAGCCACCTGCTGGTGTGTGTGTGACCAGACACTAATGCTTTCTCTATTCCCAGGTTCTCCTATTCGACAGGATATACCTACTATAGGAATATATATACCGTCCCATATAGGATATATCTTATATGGGACGGTAGTCCAGCACGACCAAAGAGAAATCAGGTTCAGGACCGCCAACTTCCTGACTCCTCAGGAGTTGAACTTAGAACCTCACAATGTATGCTTGACCATGTCTATCATTAGACCACGGAACACATTACATATACGTTATTTATTTATAGCACAACTAGGCAGTCGGAGCCTGCCGGAGACTATACACACACATGAACATCCGCATAGAGACTATGCTAGCATTATGAGAGAGGCTTTTAATAAAACCTACACTATATACTAAAGACATGTGGTGGTCAGTTGCAGGTGAACGACAACGCGGAAGGCGAGCGACTGCACGCGCCGGAGGTTCGACGGTACGTACCTCTGACCCATCCAACTCTGGTATATACATTTAGTTAGAAATCTTACTGCTGTATCATGGATCACGGAGGTCCGACGATGATCGCTGGGGTACTGTCTATGGAAACTAGTTCCAGATATTTGCCAACCTACTAGAGACGAGACCTTGCAAAAAAGGATGAAAGATGTCACAGTGTTTGTCTATAAACGCCACTGTGACGAACATCGAAGTAGGAGACAACGTGTACTTTAAACATAGTTCAGTAGTGACTCGCGCCAACTTCACCTCAGTTCGTACAGACCATAGACGACAGTGAAGTGTTGCCTGCCATAATTATTCTAAATTGTTTGTGGTTTATGTTTGAATTGGCATTCCTTGTTTATGGTGCAGGCTGCATGTTGCTTGGATCTACTAATTTTCTCGACAAAGAGGATTTGATAACATTTACGTGTACAACGTTATAATATACTAAATAATATAATAGAGCTTAATGATATCAGATCCTATTATATGGATAGAGGAAAATTTGTAGTTAGATACCTTTTTCTAAAAAAAATAATATTTTAATAAAAAAAAAAATATAAAAAAATTGTGGCCGTGATAGTTATTTTTTATATAAATTAAATTAATACAAATAGATACATACTTTCAATATCTTTTATTACTTTGAGTCGTACGGTCGGGGGCATCCTAGTTGGAGCCGATAGCTGCCAGGATGATTAAGAAAGACTAGTCCGGCGACTCACTGGATAGTTCTGTGGATGCTGGCTATAGTACATGGCCTTTTTTGCTTTCCTTAATGTCTTGTGATACTTGATTAGATATCCTAATCTCTTACAACATATTACAATCACTGCTTTGAGCAGCCTTAAACAGACGTCCGTAGACGTCTTACCAGTAGGTACCGGCTACCATAACAATAGCCCCTAAGAGCCCTTTGCTGATAGGTCGAAGAGTAACGTCTACTAGGGCTTCTGTCGATGGTACTTATTATGCTCGGGTTACAGAACAAACTAGATACGTTAATCACCGCAATATGTAATCCAGTCCTAAGTACAATGAGATAGAAATGAAATAAAAAAGTTTTTAATCAAAACAGAATTATAAATACGATGTACACATGTTATTATTTAGCAATATGGTAGATGGAAAAGCACGAAGGAGATCTGTCACACAGGATCTTCCTGGCTCGTACATTGCTGTAATAATATCCTAAATCGTGCAAATATATTAATTACTTTCTGTAAAATATAAAATTCAGTAATATATATTTTATAATTTTATTACATCGAAGAGACATGACATAGATGCAATAATTAAAAATGTTGAAATTAAACCATTCGATGATCTTATTTACTATATTTGGCTATTTTTTTTTCTAAGTACATATTCTGCGGCGCAAGGTAGTAGTATATCCGTACTATATTTGTATCCATAGCCACAATGAAGGTATAAGTATAGCCGTTTAGATAAAATGTGGAGCGTATCCGGTTTGTTCTGTCTGTGCGTGCGTGTGTGCGTGCGTGCGCGTGACGTGTGTGCGTGCTGCAGCTACAGCCGCTACTCGCTGCAGCACAGCCGCAGTACGGAGACGTCGTGCTCGTCGCTGTCCACGGAGCCTCCGGACGCCCGCGTCTCCAGGTCGGCCCACTCGCCCCGCCCATCCCCTCCGCCCTCCTACATAGTCCAGTCAAGATAATATTTTTGATAATTCTTTCAACGGTCTCAGTGAAATTGCAATCCTTTTATTGCAATTAATATAGAGAGGAATTTGACAAAAGTTACTAGCAACAATTACAAAAAAGTCTGAAATATTTATAAAGAGAAGACAATTAAAAAAAACCCTACTCGGAACTGTAGACCCATTTTTTACATTTGACAATGTAATATATATTTTAAATCAATTTTTATTACTGTTTCAATTGTTCTAAGAGTTTCTATAACCGTCCTCATGTTGTTGCGAAGCGCATTATTTCGTATGGAATTTTATGAGGTGTCAAATCTATTCATATTTTTCCAAGGCTGATGAAAGAATTTCTTGACCAGACTATTAACCAAACCCCCTTCAAATCATCATCACCGGATAAAAGCTGTTATTTGTCGCTTACACAAACTGTAGCTTTTTAATGAACGCTTTGCTATTTGATGTGTGCTGTTATTGTATTTAGTGTTTGCTACCGACGGCTGCATATCTTTGTCATAAGCTACATATTAAGTCTTATTTGAGCGAACGCTACAGATAGTCTACTACAATATGATATACGAATGGTTACTTTGCTGTAGATGACTGGAAAACATTTTATTTAAGTTAAGATATAACGTAAACATGTAGTTATAGTTACTTTACAAGCTTGATAGTGTCGCCAAAGAGAGAAAATGCCCTAATCATATCAATAGACAGTGCTATTTTCGTTGAAGGGATTCCTGAGACCTTAGAAAAATAAAGGACTCAATATATTTATTATTGTTCATTAACATAATTATATCTTTGTTAAATTAAGTCCCTTTTTGTAATAGCTAGTGCCTAGCAGTGACACTGTGCAGCGAAATCTGGCTGTCAGGACCGGGACGATACCTCTCGCTTGCGTAATACCGGGCGAAGTCAAATGACAACTATGCTGTCTCGTTTCTTGCTAATTGTGGTTGTCGATGGAAGGGAGGACGAAAGGGGGCACGTCTGGTTAATGATTATTTTAGTTTTGCCCCCCTTTATACGATTATTTTAGAAAAAGAGAAATGTCATAAGCAGGTAACAAGGAAAGCATCTCCAAGCTATCTCCAAAAATGTACTTCTTTCAAACTGAAGGTTATTTGAAGGCTACAATTGCTAAACATTGAATATGATGTTCAAATTGATTTTTATCCTAATAATATTAATGGGCATGCAAAACTTAGACCTGAACTATCATTTCTAAGTCTATTATAGAATCAACAAACTAGGAATCGGAGCCCTTCTACGCCTACCGACGCCCATGGATATCAGCATAATTACTATGTCGACGCGTTGCCCTCCTTTTCACCTTCCCTCCAAATGGGCCACTGGCTACTCACAAACCGGCACTTTACGGCAGTATGTGTTACGGCAGTGAGCGAGGTGTACCGCCCTGGTCGTGCCGGCCCAATTCCGCTGCAAAGTACCTTTTAAGTGACCTTTTTTGATAAATTGTAAAATTTATTTGTAAATTATAACACAAGCGCAATACGCACCCGCCTCAATTTGTTTCCTGTACGTTATGTTGCTAAGTGTTTGCGTACATCTAAATGCTTTTTCTGTCTTTGTACTAAATGTTTCATAGTTTCATAATAAAACCAAAACAGGAACTTCCTGAAATGATTAGGTATCTACCTAATATTTAAACAATAAATTTAATTTAAAAGGAACAAAATATTATTACATTATAAGAGATGTGAAATGTTTAAAATATATATAAGTAGCTTAGTATATTCTTACAAGAATAGAAGCGTGTCGTGCTGTTCTTTTGTCTTTCTCTCATCAAAATATAATACGCTTTTATCCTGGTAAAAATAATGAAGCAATTTACTTTCAACTTTTTCTATCGAAGATCATCTCACCATTGAAAAATATGGTTTATACTGCAATTGATTTCTACACAGTTGACATACTGTCCTTATACGAATATTATATTGATTTCAGGCAAAATTCAGCTGAAAACAAAAATCAAGATCCCATAATAGACGCTCTAAACCAACTTTCACAACGGTACGGGAAAATATCCAAAGAAGTGGTGAGTTTCATTAGTCAAGTAGTCACTAGTCTGTACGTTGTGTGCAATCCTAGGAATCATATATCTAGTCCACTGGCAGTATTTCGAAAGTATATATAAAGTAAGAATACAATTATTTGAGCTGTTAGCTCGGGGTGACTTATTAGTGTCCTTCAAGGAACTAATACACAAGGAACGCATCCAGTCGACCATACAAAGATGGCATTAGTATAAAATAATAAATAGGTGGGAGTTACGCGCCGTATCTGTTTGACTGAGACGTGAGTAGCTGAAATCGGTCGTTGTTTCGATAATTTGTAGTGGTTTAAATGTTCATCCCTTAGTAAATATGGACCGATTAAGAGTTAGTGTTGACAGGTGTCATGATCTTTTAGATTGATCAAATTGCCCTTAAAAGTATGTGTATGGATGTGTCAAGTACGTATGCGTGTGCAGGACACAGAGGAGAACGGCTGGCGCGTGGGTGAGCTGGCGGGTGGCGGCGCGTGTCCGTGCTGGTGCTCGCGCTGGGCCGAACTGCATGTGCGCTCGCCCACCGGCGACGTGTCTTGGCTACTGCGGCTACAGAACCACGTGAGTACACGCACGCACGCGCTTACATCTGGCGTATGCGTGTCGTAGCACAAGGGGGAGGTGCATTATGTTAAATTAATATATATTACAATTTATTTTGATAAAAAAAATTAAGCGGGACACAGTTGTTAATTATTTAAATTTAAATGAAAAATTATAGTACAGGGAAATCCAAATGAGTCGTGAATTCATAAGAGGATTGCTGTCATGCAATAGTGGTCAATATGCATTGCATAATGGTCATGCACGGAATATTAAAATTAGAGAACGACTCATTACCGCACCAGATGGCCAGTTCACAAATTGTCTCGATCTTTACGCATTTCGGCGTGTTAAATATATTTGATGGCTAGTGGTTTAATTGTTGTGCGTGTGTGTGTTTAGATCAACTCGTCAGCGCTACAAGAGTGGCCTCTCCAAGATGTGCTGGCACTGCTGTCACCGCCACTGCTTTCCCCGCCTCTCTCCGACGTTTCCCACACGATAGACTCCGCCTACACTACCGACTCCGCCCACAACGCAGACACTACCCACGCCGCTGACTCCACACACACTGAAGAGCGCAGTGACCTGGTAACTAAACAACCCTTACCGTTACAATAGTGATACACTGGTACTTCCCATTCAAGATACCTGTATTAACATGTTTTTGAGGCTGAGTTGATATTGGTGTTGCTTTGTTAAATGTAGGAAGATATAACTAACATTATTTATGCAGGCATCGGAGACATCGTTGCGGTCGCAGAGCGCACACTCCGCGGATCTGCACAAATCAAGGTACCGTACTCTTCTGATGTATTAGATAATGATACGTATCCGGGCCATAGTAGAGGCAGCATCAACAGAGTATAACTAGTACTGTCAGTTGTCAAGTATCGAAACCATTTTCACAATTTTTTTCTTGATCATTGAAGATTCATTATTTATTTGTTAATTATTAAAGTTTTTGTGTAAGGGTCCAGCAGGAGTGTGTAACTAGACGCATCTCTTTCGTCCCTCGCTACCTTTTTCCCAATAACAAGTACCTACAATTTTGCTATAGTAACTCGGTATTGTAAGTTAGACGTAAGCTACACCAGTGTTGCCATCTCCCGCAGCTCGGACTCGGTGGTGCCGGGCGCACGGCGTAGCAGTGCGGGCGCGCCGCGCACATGCACGCAGCCCATCAATATTCCAGGTTCTCCGCAACGACAGAGCTCCTCTAGCACCACCGACGACGACGACATGCTTCTAGTAGCGCCAGAGGTGAGACTATACCACAGTGACCACCTCTCCTAACTCGGGACTTTGTAGGGACCAGAGCGCGGTGCAGAGGTGTGTGCACACCGCGCTTGTGCATGCTTCTCAACAACATTACAGGCTCACCGCAGCGGTAGAGCTCCACCAGCACCACCGACATGATTCGGAGAGAAATTGTTTAGAATACAGTTGGCTATGCCAGCCCTCATATGCCTATTACACTTCCCACCCTCGTTTTGTCGCCGCACCCCTGTTCCCCTACACTGTGTCGCCCCACCCTCACCGCTTGCTGTCCGCAGGGCAAGTCCCGCCATCCGGTGCGACGCTCCAACTCGTCTCCGGAGATGTCGTCGTGGAAGGCGCGCGCGCTGGAGCCGCCCGACGACCCGCCGCGAGAGGCGCCCGACATCACGTGAGCACACCCTCAACATAATTTATCTATATTAGTTTACCTTTTAATATTCTTTGACGGTAAATTCTTTAAAGGTTTTTTATGGGAGAATATATGTAGATTTTTACTAACAACTGGCTAGATTAGCTAGAGTTGTACTAGGAGGAGTAACCTAGACGGCTAACATTATTCAGCTCAAAAGTTTAAATCATATTGAATAGTTTCTAATCCCTCTAGACTGGTGGATAAATAAAAAAACAACAGTAGCGCTGCATTGCAATCAAAGAGTTTCCTACAGGCAGTCACAGCTCCTACTAAATTTCTTTGACTTCAAAGGGAGAGTGTAGACACTCATCTCAAAGCCCCTTTGAGCACGGCAGCGATTGCACCGTTGAACGGAGACTTGCAAATGACATGACAAACTTACAACCAAGACAGTACAATTAAAAGTTTATCAGTTAATCAAAATTATTGTATCGAGTTGTGTCGAAAGTACATTAGTTGCTATGATGTTGTTAGCTATATATTCTAAAAACCTTGCTGGTTTTTTAAGACCCATCCTGTGGAAATATCATGTCTTTTTTACTTTTTTTAACTTGATTCAATTCCAGTTGTGTACCCGATACTATACTTTTGTTTAACAGAATTCTTTTTTATTTTTAAACTAAACTTTGACCCTGATCCTGTACCATTTGAACTGTGAATGTAACGCGTACAGAAGCATCACAATGGCTCTGCATGCGACGAAGAAAGCGAATAAGAAAGGGGGCGTGTCCTGCGAGGCGATACCGGAAGAGATGAGCGGCACCTCCCCGCAGCCGCACGCACTGCTCATGACGTACAACTCCGACCCTGGTGAGTGTATAGACTGACGCACACACACGCACGCGTGTCCGGTGATACCCATGTAGATTTCAATAAAACAACTCTCGACTTGCAGGGACGACTGGGTCGGAGACTGAAGTGGATACGACCGCCGATGTGAATCACACGAACGCGAAAGACTCCGCACACATACACTTGCAAAAGGTATTCCAAGAAATATTGTGTACGTTTGTGATGCCGACTAGATCAGTTCTCGGTAGTTACATCAATAAGATATTTCAAAAATTAATTCAAATGTAAACGCTTATCAGCACGTACGCTTATTAATTTGCAACAAGAGACTAAAAAATTGACTACGCCTACGTGTGAGACGTTTAGGAGTACAGAACGAACAAGCCGAAGTACCGCTGTTGGTCACTCATCGCTGTGCCGCTCGTCTTACAATTTGCTTACGAGTTTAATAATGATCCCATAATCCAGGAAAAATATGCATGGTGGTAATATCGCTCACAGCCAAATTTTTGAGACATTATCACCCAGTAAGCTAAACATCCCACGTCTCTCCAGACGAGCAGCGACAGCCGCGTGCCGGGCGGGGTCGGGGAGGCGGGTCGCGACGAGTTGCCGCCCCTCGCACGCTCCAAGCGCTCTAACACCATCTCCGTCATGAGCCCCACGCGCCGTACCAGGTATCCAGAAGTCATCCTACACTATATCATGTTACAAAGTGGATACAATGTATGTTTTTAGGAAATGATTTACTTTTGTAACTCATTGCTGTTAAGTGATTAGTTAGTCCGTAATTACCGTAAGAAGAACGGACTGAAATATTTGACCCCATGCAATATCCAGGGAGGCGCTGCGTGCGGGATCAAGAGGCGCCGCGTCCGGGGTGAGCGGGACGTTATCAACGGTTGGGGCGGAAGGCGTGGTTGGTGCTATGAGCGGTACGAGCATCACTGACGGGATGGGGAGCATGATGATAGGCGGGGCCAGCGCTGGGGGAGTAGGCGCAGGGCTGGCGCCGTCCTTTGTGTTTCTGCAACTGTACCACAACATGAGCACCTACCCTATATCGCCACACGTGCCAGGTAGGTACTTTTCTTATGTAATAAGGCGGGGGGAGGGGGCAAATGGGCAATGGAAGCCTTTCAACGACTGGCGACACCCATAGACATCCGCGTTATTGCCTTGCAAAAGCATTGCACATCCTTTCTCCCCTCCATTGGGCCACCATTTTATCTTTGAAAAATTAAATAGATTTACCATTAAAAATGAATATATAATGCAAATAATTATGTAATGCAACCGATTTTAGCATTACATAATTACTACAAAGCAAAAAATGTAAATAATTTAAAATAAAATAGTTTAAGAAATGTTATTGACTCGTGGTCAACTATTTCTTAGAAAACGTGTAAAACACTATGTGCTTTTTCTATATTTACATGAAAGGCCCCACTTTGGAGCGGGGAACTGCGCAGGGCAGAATATAAATATGTTCTGTGCGGCGCTGTACATTTTCTCGCTCAATTATTTACGAAGCCAATGTTGGGTGTAACAAATATACTAGGGGTATTTTCGTTAATCCTCTGCTCGCACTGGGCGTGAGGGCGAGCCCCACCAAGCAGAGCCACGGCCAGATCGAGCTTAATCATAGTATCCTAAATTCTCTGTCTGAGCTTGCGAGATGGAGGGTCCATCCCATGAATTTGCTGCGGGTACCAAACAGTATCTCTACCCCACTGAGCGCGGGGAGAAGCGGCAGGGGCTATATGTAAACGCATTGCGCGTGTGTGCGTGTGGCAGGTGAGACTCCAGCGACGCAGAGCCCGCGGAGTGAGCGGCCGCTGCGGGTGTCGGGCGTGCAGCACGAGCGCACCGTTAAAAACCTGGACCTAGTGCCGCCCGTCGAGACCTACAAGGTAACAGAAATATACTTTCAATAAAATAAACAAGGGGGCAGTTCTTACCCCTTATCTTAGTTACTGTTATCTACAAGTATCATTAGAACGTCAGTGTGCTACTACTCAGAACAATAAGTTATTGCATTCATAGGGACATAAAAGCGTTTTGTTTTCAGGTGGGAGTGTTGTACGTAGGCCCTGGGCAGCAAGAGGATGAAGTGGCGATACTGAAGAACGAGTACGGCAGCGTCAGGTGTGTGCACCGGCTTGTAGTGGCGGGCTAGGCCGTCGTGGTTTGTGACGGCGTGTATGGCATATTACCGACAAGGGAGCTATAACCTGTCTGTGGTACAAAAACGTACGATATTGACAGTATCAATAACATAGTTATTGTGCAAGTCAGCGAAACACACTTGATTTTATCGTATATGTTAGAGAAAGCGGTAGGTTAACCCTAACCTTTCTGATGTTCGTTACCCATGTAGAGAAAGAGTCAGACCTCCTCTACCAGTTGGTATGAGTTAGACCTCCCCTACCATCTGATGGAGGAGGTATCGCCCTCCCCACATAACTCGAGGCGAACAAGCGCCTCACCTAGCTATATTCAATGAATAGAGTCTATCTCCGTGCAATGCTCCGTGATTTTACATTTATTTAATTTGTAATGTTTATAGTACCACCAAGTTTTCACTCGAGTATTGTTAGTCTTAAAAAGACAATGTTTTAAATGTACTTAATTTTATCTCCTCTGTTTTGAAATTATAATAAATAATATAATTGTTATTATGGGAGCGGGAGGTACCCCTATCGGGTCCGTCCAGTTTAGTTGCAAGCCAGTATTTGACACTAGTTCTTAATTTTAATGTGCAACGTGTCGCAGATACTGCGATTTCCTACAGCAGCTCGGCACACTGGTGTCGCTGGAGGGCGCCGAGGAGCCCAACCTGTTCCTCAACCTGGAGAAGGGCGGCGAAGATGGAACATACACCTACGTGTGGACGGATGATGTCATGCAGGTAGTACGCGTACTCGTACGCACATGTAGGTATACGCTCGTATGCGCACAAGTTTACATGCACGCATACGTACAAGTACGTATACGTACACATACGGGTCCGTATACACAAGCACGTATGCATACATACAACCACCCACAGCAATTATTAAGTCTCTGTTTTTAAGAACGTTATTACCAAAGTTTTAAAACTCAAGTAACTTAATTGATCAGGCGTAACACAACCACCTAAACCTAACCGTGCCGCCTAATGAGCTCCAGAAAGTTTGTGATACTTAAATGACTAATCTAATAATATTAAAATAAATATTTAACCGATAATCACTAAGGGAGAGCCTTCCCAACAAAAAGTTTGTATCCATCATCCTTCAAATCTGTGTCGCAGGTTCAATTCCACGTGGCGACGGCCATGCCGAGCCTGCAGCGCGACCCGTGCTGCAACGAGAAGCGCAAATACATCGGCAACGACTACGTGTCCATCGTCTACAACGACTCCGGGGACGACTTCTCCATACACACCATCAAGGTAACTACTTGTAACCTGCTTGTTGTGGTACCATTTCAATGTGTATCGCGGTATCAACACGAGTCTAATGCGTTAAAAGCTGTTGCAGGGAACATTCATGCCGGTGCCTTGCTTTTTTCCACTGCCGACCCCAATGGGCCACCGGCAACTCACAAACCGCACGACCGTTCGCGACACCGTAGGTGTCACTTTACGCCGGTATCAAGTGAGCGAGAGGTACTACCTCTGTCGTGCTGGCTCAGTTCCGCTGCATTCGCGGGTGTAGTGTCATGCATGGTGCACGGCACTACCTCCTTCTATGCAGCATGGCGCTACCTCCTCCTATGCAGCATGGCACTACCTCCTCCTATGCAGCATGGCACTACCTCCTCCTATGTAGCATGGCACTACCTCTTAAAAATTACCCATATTTTTTTCAAACCTTAAGTCTTTAAGTCGGCACGACTAAGGTAAACTCGAAAATTGTTAAAGGGCCAGTTCAACTCGTGCATCGTGGTGGTGGAGCCCCTCGAGCAGAGTATGAACCGTGTCAGCGTGCGCACCAAGGACGAATGCATCCGCACCAAATTCCTGCCGCACCTGGAGCCCACATGCGTGTCCGACCGCAACGTGGCGCTGCTGGCGAGGCAGCAGGCGCTGCACTGCTCTGTGAGTACTACACCCCCTCCCCTCCTCACTTTTTCCTAGCATAAGAAGGGGATAAACAAGGCGGCGAAGACTTTATAACACCGCCTGTGAAATGCAAATAGAGATTAAGAGGATACGTCGCCCTCTTCTGGACTCCAACAAAAATCAAACTTATATAACGCATACGTAGCGCGATAGAACATCCACCACACTGAGACAGTATTATGTGAGCGAAATATATTCGGTTGTAGCACCCCACTTCACCTTTTTTTCTAAAGTAAACTTATGCTGTGGAAGCGAAGAGAAGCCCAATACACCTTCATCAGATACTTATGAGAACTGGCTAGGCTAAACTGTTACACTATCTTTTAAATAATTTCCCTGCCCATTGCCCCAGTTGTTGTTTTCTGATGTGGGTGTACCGTGTGTTCACAGCTGGCGGCCATGATATCCCAGTCACTGGTGGTAGGCGGGGAGCCCTACGCATCCAACTGGCTGGCGCGGCTGCGGCTGCTCAAGCGCCTGCGCGCGCGCGCCGCCGCCGAGACGCGCGACACGGAGCGTCCGCCCCCCTACCACCGACCCGACCACGCCTCACACGTATACGATTTTAACGACTACGCCTAATAGTCACGCATACCACACGCATACCATGTAGATAATGGTACGGGGTCAGTCGGTAGAGTTCGATGCGCCATCTATGATTCCTAACGACATACTCACACAGTACAGCTATTCTGGCGATAAAACCTAGACAGCTTCGCAAGATACAGGGCTAGTTGGTGGAGCTCTGTGCGTCATCTGTGACTTCCACGGCTACGCCTTACTCACACGTAACGCACAGGGCAAGATCAATACTTGACATGTGTAAACGCCTAGAGCTTCGCTGTGAGCGTGGATAGGGGCGGACCTAAGGACATTAGCCCTGCGCATCCTGAGTTCTATTGCCTGTACGAGCGTACAAACCTTGTCGGGCTAAATCTGGGATCAGTGTAAATTAACAAGCCGATAACTTCGATCTGTATGGGTGTAACCGTAAATGGTCTGCATACATGTTTAGTCAGGATCAATGTAAGATAACATGCAGATTATTTTGCTCGTATTATGAGCATCGCCGTGGGTTGAGCCCAGTGCGTCTATAAATGGTTTGCGTACACGTTAGGTTAGGATCAATAAAAGAAAATATGCATATGATTTAGTACGCGTCACAAACCCTTCAACTTGGGCGGCCCGGTGCGTCTAATGAGTTTCGAGGTCTGTGCGAGCGTACACATTAAGATAAGATCATTGTGAGATAACATGACATGTGACCGTGGTTAAGTTGCTGGCCATTAACTATTTACTCTGTGATCGCTAATCTGTTAACATTGTTATATTTACCTCACGGCGAAGTGTTTCTTTAGTTCAGTATATGTTTAATCAGTTTTCCTTTTTATTTCATAAAATTCTTGCAAAAGAAGTTCTTAACTTTTTAAACTGTTAACTGTTTATTCATACTAAGGCTAGATGAAGAACAGTTTATAAACTTAAGAAAATTCGAGAAATAAACTTCTTAACATCTTTCAAGATATACTTACCTGGATTACTTAATATTGAAACATATTTTTTCGCCGAGCAATATTTTTTCAATGGAATTTGTTCAAAATTTTACTATTAATAGATAATAGCAAATTGTATCGTTTAATACTGCCTCTTTAGTTGCTGCTTCTACTTTAAAGGTGTTTGTCTATATACAAAATTATTTTGCAATGACGTAACTAATAAATCTTTATATGCATTCAATGTTATGGTTATTTACGGAGCTCTGCAATCTGTAATAATTCAGCAAGCTATACTCTAATTTAATTTTTTTAGAGAGATTTCAACATTATTAATACTAAATATTGCAACATTTATGACGAGTGCCTTTACTGATCTTGTGCTCGTGATATTTCTTAGAAATCACTTTCAATAAAATCATTTTATTTTTTATGATTATTATCTAATGAAGTTCATATTCCTTCTAGACCAATAGTGGTACTAAAAAAATCGTCGAACTTAACGAGATTATTCATAATTTGTCGAGGTAATTATAAATAATAGTTATGTTATAATGTTTTTTTAAATCCTGTAAAAAGTTAGTGGTCTAGTGAACGCAAATGAAGGAATCATGTCGGAACGTTCTAGCCGACACAAATGTCAAGTGCAGCTGCGCGGCAGCTAAAGAAACGCAAGTGTACGCACATATACGCAGGTCTACGCACGTGTACGCTGCCATATTTGACGCTATGTACCTTGACATCGAACCTAATTTTAATTGAGCTGTAAGGAGGATGTTACTACATGTAAAGGCTTTGTAAATAGATCTTATATGCTGAAATGTTATGTATTACGAATAAGAATTGTTTCCGACGCCGACATTACGTCGGGACAAGAACGGGCATGGCTGTGTAAGCATTCCCCGCCCAGTTCACCCGCCGCGAGACGCAAGCACCCCCTTAAATATATATTCCTACCGTCGATACGGCGGGAGAACTGGGGGAGATAAAAGTGTATATGTAATTTCAAACGACATACACCTTACGTCCGAATTGGATCTGATCGTTAAAGTAAACAATACATCAAACGAAACTAAAATCCAGTTTGTGAAATACTCTTGATTTTGTACGGGACAATTCGGTCCGATCCGCGACAGTATTGACCAAACTCAAACAACTCTCATAATTTTCTACAGTTTTTGTGAGAAATGATAATAGTGTAGCGAATTGTTTGTACTCCGTGAGTTTTCTACACGATCACGCTTCGCTTTCGCCTGTCCGACCCAATGTGTAACAGTAACCTGGAAACTACCGAGCGCCCCGGTGATTATGTTCAATAGGCTAACTCACACCGAAATCCCAGCAGCGGCAGGTGCCGGCTCGCGACCTCTTTAAGGATCTCAAGCGATACCGTAGTAGTAAAAATAAGATAAAGCCGGAAATCGCGACACTAACTGCACGCCGCTGCCATTTCGGTGTGAGGTGAGCCATTTCACGAGCCCGTCTAAGTGTCGGACGTACACGATGTCACGCGGTGTATCAAAACTGTCCGAGACCGCAGAGGCTTTCGTTTGCACATTGATGTTTGGAATTCTAACAGCACAACGAGTCGATAGTTTGTAGGACTATCTCCGTCCGCGCTTTCAGGCTGCGTACATCTTAGGTCGCTCGGTGTTATATTATTAGTTTGCGCCGGAAACACGCCGTTTATTTGTACACCGTCCAGCCTTGCCGGCTCGCGGGTCCGACGTTCGAACCAAAGAGCCGGCGGACGGTTCGGCTCTGAACTTGCCTTGCACATGTTTCTTTGTTGGTGTTGAAATTTATTTTAAAGTTGTTAGTTCCAGCGGTGTGGCTTTGATTTCCGTCGGTACAGTAGTACCGGACTCGTTGTTAAGCAGTTGAGGCATTTCTTGTTGGAATACTTTATGTAGCAATTTATTTCCTGACGAAAGATTTTGTAATCAAATAAATGATGGCTATTTTCCTGTTTGGTTTCTTTTACGTCTTAGCATTTCGATTATTGCGAATTAAATAAATGTATATCTTAATGGAGATGATACTTTTAGATGGTATAACATTTTTAAAACTGTTTCAGAAACTAATAATACGTAAGAGAAAATCTGTTTAAGTATTTTTTTTTTTATGGAGAAGACTGTAGGAGGTAGAACCATGCTGCGTGACAGCCGAAGGCGGCCCGACCGGGGACGTACCTCTCGCTCACTTAGCCTTAATCGTGATTGATTTTCGGTCGCGTTTCGTGCGGTTTGTGAATAGCATGTGGCCGTTTGTATGGTGAAAGATAGATAATGACTTTAGTTCAATATACAACGGCCCTCTTTGTGAAAGTAGCTAACCTTAATAAAGTACAGCGATTTAGATAATCCGACTACGACATATACATTAAATTCTCATTGTGCCTTGACAAACCAAAGTCAAGTTTGACGTATTTTTAAATAAAATAAAATTTAAGATAGCAAAGTTTGGTATGAGAATTAAGTCGGCATGTTTAAAATGTTAGGGATATACATGGTGCTCAATCACTGCTTAGCCGATCCGCTTCTGGAGGGGTTATACGGCGCGCATGGAGGGAACAAGGTGACGGTGTGCACGGCACAGGGGCGGGCCTGCGAGGGCGCGGCCTGGGGGCGCTACTGGGTCGTCACGAGAGACAGCTGCCTCCAGGGGGCCAACGCTTCGGATATAGACATATGGAGGGAAGATGTAAATTGTTCTGAGGGTTAGTAGTTGTTATTATAACTCGAACACTTCATACAAGCACCTTTGTGGAAGGCAGTCCATTTTTCATATCTTTCCTCACTCCCCTTTTACCTCTTCACGCTCGGCGCCCAAGCAATAGATATGTCGTGACTGATTTATGCATAAAATTAAGTAAGTTGTAATTAGTAGAAGGTCCGGGATGGATGCGAGTGGCAGATCGGTCATCTTGGTGTTCATTGAAAGAGGCCTGTGTCCAGCAGTAGGCCGATGATGATGAAGTTATAATTTATAAGAGACTGGATGTTCCCAGCTGCTTCACGAACATGAACAATGAAATCAATTTTTATGTTATTCCAGATTGTAATCTATATCTGTGCCCTGTAAATTTTAGCGTGAAAGAACATCAAACAAATAAAATTTAGTATGTAGATTTGTAGGATTGGCAAGGTGAGGAGGTTTAATCTGTCCATCCCATTGTGCTCTTGATTTGATTTGTCTTGTAGTCTACTTTTATGTTACTGCTGCCATATGTGGACAGTTTCAATGAAGATAGTTTTTAGATTAAGACAACAAATATTCTGATTACTTCCAGGTTGGACCACTAGCGGGTCCAATGAATTGTGCCCCATATGGTGCAGTTGTACTACAGTACAACAAGCACAGTTTAATAATAATATAACTAAATAATCTCTATCTGTTAATTGTGTGTACTATAGTTTTAACATAATAACTATATTTAGCTCATGAAGCAAAAAAGAGGTTGTCACACAACAAAGCAGTTGTTAGATACAAACCTTCAAATATGGACAATGTGGCACTGCTTCGGATGAACTGGCCCTATGCTGAAGATCCATTATCAAACCAAACTAAAGGAGACTTACAAACGAAGTATATAATATCATTTTAATAATTTAAATTTATAAGTGACTTATAAAAATGAAAGAATACTTCATTTAAGTAAGAGGTAGTGCTATGCTGCATTGCAGACGGATTGGTGCCGATATGACTGGGGTGAAACCCCTCACTCAAATGAAGTGTGGTTTGTAATTAGCCAGTAATCCATTGAAATTGTGGTGAAGGAGGGCAACACCTCTGAATAGTTATGCGCATTTAGTGTGCACAAAGTTTCAAGTATTCAGATTTGTAAATAATTTGCTGGCATAACCAGGACTCCAACTGCCTACACAAGAATGCAAATTAACCTACAGCTTCATCATAAATGTATGTACATACTAGGAGTAACATGGCGGGGGGTACGGTGCCTCTTACACAATACAGTTTTAAAGTGACAGCCATGCTGTCACATTTTGTGGAGTGTACAAGTTTCAAACGGTGCTAATCAAGTTATAATCATTTCAGGTTGGAACTTTATATTAGTGAAATAGACAAACCTCATAAAAACATTGTAAACTCAGAAATGTACTATACTTATCAATATGCCAAGAACCACACTTCACCAGTGAAAATATTCCTACTTACAGTTATTCTACCCTCAGCTGCATTTATGGTGTTTTTCTTCTTTGTTATTTTTTTTACTGGTTCGAAGAAAGGTAGAGTTAATTATCGACCTTTATTACCTGACATAAATAACTAGCATTATGGCTCACATATTAAGAATGCATTTAAGTTATTTCAAATTTATTTCCTACTGTAAAATCTAACATACACTAAATAACAAATGATTAAATAGTCTTCATTCTTTGTTTTCTTTATTGAGTAGCCTTTTCCATACTTTGACTTTGCCACGAAGTTCCCGAAGTCTCTTCATCTCCTCTTTGAAGTCTTGATGTTCATCACGGAACAAGCCATACTCTCGAAGTTTCAACATGAGTGCGTGGGTTTCCACGTGTCGAGGATAGTAATGTATAATCTCTTCGTTAGTATGCAGTGGTCGCTCCGAGAAGATCTTCACCACCTTCATCGATTTAGAGTTGGTAGGAATAGCAACTTCACCAAAGATTCGATTTGACAATCGTTTCATGCGTTGGGCATATGGAGTTGGAGCATTAATAAGCTGAGCATATTTCACATATTTTGTAGCCATTCTGTTTTAGAACTTTTTATAAATAAAATCGCTAATATATTCGACCATGAGAAGGTCAGAGAGGTTATACTTAAATTTTCCGCTTAAGCAGATATCAATATAGTTTCATTTTTCGAACTAAATTTGTTACGACAAACAATCTAAATACTAGTCATTCAGGAAAAAATATTTTGTTATAAGTATTTACAGTATTTTTCAATGTTAAACTTCTTATGATTATCGTCAATGTCAATTCTAAACTGTCATTTGTCAAATGGTCATGTTGCCAGCATAGTAATGATATAGAATTTCTATAGAAAAAAAGCGATGGGCAGGCAAATATCCCTTTCTGGACAAGTTGACGGCGAACGTCCGTCTTGATTAATAGAGAAGTAAGATGAGAAACCATCTTTACCTATCGACTAAATGAAGGAAAAAGTGTACCTGAGCTACATTTTTTTTTCGACTTGGACGGACGCGTTTATGTGGGTCAAGTCTGGGCCCTGGTACAGTGCATCAACGTTTTAACGCATCGGGGCCAGTGCGGGGAGGTGTACGGACTTCACATTCACACACACACACACATAATGTGATCTATGTTAGGCTCTAGTTGGTACTGCTATATCCCCATCACTGTTCCAGCCTTGTCGTGACGGTTGGGCTTAGTAGCCTGGAGTGAACTCAGGCAAAGCCAATTGAACCGAGGTGGATCATTGTACCCCACTTATGAGAAGAAGGTGCTTAAAGATCTGGAGGAGGAATCGCCCTCGGTACCTCCCTTATAAGAAGAGGGGACCTAAGAGCAACAGGAGAAGGCGCTTTTGCGCACGGGGCAAGGGGCGAGGATGGGAACCTCACCCCATTGCACTGTCCCAAATTCGGCGGGGTTGTCCTGTAGTGCGGGGCAACCCCCATCTGTGGAGGTGGAGTTGGTCCCTTAGGGGGCTGACTAGTCGTTGAGAAGCCCTGACGATTTGTTGTTCCGATGGTTTTTGTGGTTATTCGGCGCTATCGTGTGCCGCTTCTCACACACCACTGGACCCCGCCCAGGGCCGGTGAAGGCGAGCTAATGCGTTTCCCCCGCGTCAACAAAAAAAAAGGTACTTACTTTATACTTCGGAAACAATCGTTAAAAATAATATACCCAATATTATTTCTAACGATTGTTTTGATGTGTGTGTGTTTGTTGGAAGTCACTGCGCACAGCGAGACATCACATATAATGATAAAGTATAAAAAATATAACTAATTTTTTTTTAGACTCTCCAATACGACAAGAGCCAGTGGTCCAATAGCCAAGTAGCAGACTCGACCAAGATTTCTCTCGATCACAACACTGGCGCAAAATAATTGCTGTACATTCGCGTTTCAAGACGCGTGTGAGAGCACTCCCACACGACACCACGACGGCAGCGGCACCGTTGTTTTCGCGGCCCGTCTGCATTGCTCACTCGAGGATTTATATGAAGCCTTTTTGAAAGATTTTGATACCTTTACCCGCCTTGTCTATAGTAAGCGATAAGGCTAGACTGGACACTTCCATCGGCATAGATTGTTGGGTGGGCATACGTTACTTTAGGAATGCCACTGGCTTATCAAATCACATCACATTAACAACTTACGATATTAGCCAATCACGTCGCCAGAATGACCATCCGTCCATGTAGCCGTGCCAAGACGTCCCACTGCTGCTGCTGCCGACGTGGAATCGTGAGAAAGCTGCCCGATGGTCCGGTTCATACGTTATGGTAGTGGGGATGGAATAATGGAGGGCATGTACAAATCCGTGCGGATTTTTATTAGTCATCAACACTAGTTTGACTCCTTCCTTAAAAAACTATTTTTGTATAATTCTGTATAAATATCATAAATTTTACGTACTAATAAATAACGGTTCTCCAATTGATTTGTGGACGTATTGCCCGATGGAGTGAAAGAGCAGTCTTGTTACAGTTTTGCTCGCAGGCTCCGCCCATTTGGATCATTACTGACTGGTAACGTGTCTATGACGTCCTACTTTTTCGTACATGCAGCGTTATCGTAAACAATACAAGACTAACGTCACGTCAAAATAACTCGCTATACATTTCAGTGATGTAATTTCAAGAAATAAAAGATTATAACACAATGATTAGTATTTAATTCGAATAAGATGTCCCTGTAATAGGTATGAGATAGTACATAAGACTTGGCGATGGAAATCGGTACCCGATAAGTGTTAAAGATAATTAAAAAAATCCGCGAACAATTCGAATGATAAGCAAGTAGTGAGTAATAAGAGCACTGTACAATTTTACAAAGAACTTGCATTATAAGATGGCTACAAGTAGGTAATTATAAGATGGCTACAAGTAGGTAATTATAAGATGGCTACAAGTAGGTAACTTCTTATCTAGTAGCGGTACATAATTATGATATACCAATCAACATACACAACAAGTGTTAAAATTTATAAATGATTAAAGCTTATTATACTAATGTAATGAGATTCCTCAATTTAATGAATATAAATCTTGATTACTTATATACATTATAACAATAACAATTGTAAAACATATCAACTTTTGTCTGCATACTTTTGCCAGTACGTTTATACTTCAACGTCATTAAACTAAACCGTTTATGTGAAAGAAATTGATTATAGCAATTAAAATCATTATTACAAAAATCCTTATGAGCATTCATAGCTAAAGATTTATATTAATATTTAGAGATTAATAAGGAGATTAATGAGCGTGATTGTCTGAGCTTTCTGAATGAAATATGAAGACGTATGCGTTGTGCATGCAAAAGTTGTGTGCGGTGCACGTGCGTGTGTAGCGTCTCTACTCTAGCGCACTAACGTGCACTAGTAGTGATAGTTAACTAACATCGTACAAGTATAGTCTAGGTGTTGTTCAGCTACATCTTTCGATATCGTCTTTATTGAGCCAACCATAGAGTAGTGTCTTCCTTTCACTGGGATCAGATTTAAGGTAAGCTGTGTCTGCGGCATAATTAGTTTCTCGTTTTTGGCCGGAAAGCGCGAAAAGTACCAGTATATTAGCCCAAGCTGCATGGGCGTTGTCATGATGCTAACGAGCGACAGGTTTATGCTATACAACAGATGAATAGACAAGTGCATTTTTGAATTGGGCAAAATTGGAGAAAGAGACAAAATACTTCCAAGCGAAATAGCTATAAAAAATTAACTAAGGAATCAAATTCACCCAACTTCATATAAGTGAGTGACAGGTGCGCCAACTTAATACCATAAAATGTAAATCGTTTTAGCAGACGATAACGATAGCGTTCACGTGCGTCGTGTGTAGTGTATGCATTACTTGGTGTGTGTAGGGTGTGCAGCCGTCTGAATGTGTAACGAATACTTTCATTTGCATGTGTAGCGTATCCATTCACTTGTATGTGTAGCGTGTGCATCCGGTTGTGTGTGTTGTGGTAGCGTGTGTCCTAGTTAGTGTGTAGTGGTAGCGTCTGTCCTAGTTAGTGTGTACAGCGTATGCGCTGTGTTCACACGGCAGGCGTTAGCACTAGTGCGGCTACCGCGGGTGGTAATGTAACAGGCCGTTATCGAGCGAGCGGCAAACGGCACTGGCATTGTCGTCTTCCAGCACTGCGTCCGGCGAGCAGAGCCAGGGGTCGCGTGTAGCGCGCTGCCACTCATGCAGCCGCTCTCGCAGAGCAGACTCCAGCGCCTCTAGCGACGGTTTACCTGCGGTATGGTAATGCTGGTTACAAAGAGATTGAGAATCGCGCTCATCAACTCCACGGTTGAAATCATTTATTCTATCATTCACATTTATGATATGTAGGTACCCATGTAGTACTTCCATTTATTCTATCATTCACATTTATGATATGTAGGTACCCATGTAGTACTTCCATTTATTCTATCATTCACATTTATGATCTGAAGGTACCCATGTAGTACTTCCATTTATTCTATAATTCACATTTATGATGTAGTACTTCCATTTAATATATCATTCACATTTATGATATGTAGCTACCCATGTAGTACTTCCATTTATTATATCATTCACATTTATGATATGTAGGTACCCATGTAGTACTTCCGTTTAGTGATCACCTAGGACAATGGTCCTACCGCATCCTAAAAAAATATAAAATATCTTTAATTTCACGTTGATGAATATGTTCAGGTCTAGCGAGCTGTTATATGCTCAGTAGAGTTGTGTCACCGTGCAGGTTTCTGGTCTCCAGCGGGTCGGCGCGCAGGTCGAACAGCTCCCACTGCGGCCGGTAGTAGTACTGTTTCAGCGTCTTGTACCACGGCAGCGGCTGCTTGCTGCGCGTACGGTTCAGGATGTCCTGAAGCACAACACTTGATATGGTGCCAGAACTTCTCATCGGGAATACTGTTAAACTAATCAGTGGACGCAACAATACATCTGATTCCGGAATTACGGACTGAATCTTTTAAACCTGGCCCGACTAGCAAGCTCCGCTACGCTTCGCTACCGCCTAACACTTCGGTGTTAGATTATTCTACATGCACACCTATAATAAGTTCAGTAGTAACAGATGCGGACTCTCTACTGCGGTGGCCGCAGGTTCGCAGTGGCCTTTTTGTCGTAGTTGCACCTTCTCAGTTCGAGATTTTGCAAAAGCATTTCTCATATAATAGTGGCCTATAGGGAGGGAGGAGAGAAGGTGGCCAACACATCTGCATGACAATTATGCTTATATGCATTGGTGTTGGTAGTCATCAGAAAGCAGCGATCGCTCGTTTTTCCTCTTTTACAACAAAAAAAAATTGATTAGCTAGTGTGATAGGCCTGCAAAAGATAAAAATCGGATTACCTGGAATGTAGGGGACACGTAGAGGTCCTGGTCGATGGGGAAGGGCATGCCGTAGTTGAGGTTGTGTATGAGCTTGTGGCTGCGCGTGCGCACGGCGCGCATGGGGTAGTACATGGTGATCTCGTGGTGCGTCTGCGACGCGAACACCGCGTCCGACGACGACGGCGCCGGCTCTGTACAACGAATCAATCATAGACACACGAGATAGGGTCTTTGTATAATATATGGGGGCAAAAGAGAAGTCTCGTCTTTGATACCTGTCGATTGTCATCATAGGCAGTGACTGTTCATAAATATCTGCATATATTTATATTTGTATGCAGGCGTGTTCCACTCCATTTCCCTCCAATGAGGGGGATCCTCAAAACTTCAGACCTGTCACTTTAAGCCGGCATCATGTGACACAGAAAGGCTGTCCTCGACCCAATTGAGCTGCAAGTTGTAATCCCGCACGGCACTATGTCTCACCTCTCCATCTCCATCAAACGGTACCAGCGTGAACAATATAACATTAGTGCTGCAAACGCGTGCAATATACAGGCGCACCCCCAAGATCATACGAGATGACTGTTTACTTACAATTTCCTTTAGAAAATTTAATACACAATATGAATAAATTTGTTTTAAGAGAGTGACAGAATTAATCGGAGTAGGCACAAGCTGTGGTTACTTAGTAATTATTCTAAGAAAAAGTGTCGACTTTATAAGTAGCATTTTATGGCGTATTGATGTTTCGGTAGACTCTCTGGTATTCGTAAACCCTGGACTAACCTTTCTCCAACACATGCAGGAAGCTCTTAGGTTGGTCCTGCCACACGTCATTAGAGATCTCCGGCTCCAGGCCGAACCACTCCAGCACAGTCGGCGTCACGTCCAACAGGCTGACGAGAGCGCCGGACGCCTGGTTCCGCCTCGCCCCGGAGGCGGGCGAGTGCACGATGAGCGGCTCGCGCAGCCCGGGCTCGTAGAAGTTGGTGCGCCCCGCGGGGAAGGGAACGCCATTGTCTGACGTGTACATCACTAGGGTATCCGACTCGTGACCTGCCGCTGCCAACTCTTTCAGAAGTAATCCCACTCCTGAAAATGATTCTTAAGTGAAACTTTAACCAAATTCGTTATGATTTGAAGATGTGTCTATGTGTTAATATACTGGACTTGTAAATGAGATTTTAACCGGTAAAGAGTCGTTTCACCCTTGTATGGTCCTTTGACCAACTCGATGTGCAGTTGATACGGGTGCCTTATGAAAGATAAATAACATCAATTAACTATCAATGTTGAATGGAATAGCCTCGTTCTTGTACAAACATATTTTTTTAAGTCTATAATAGCAACACCAAACTAGACGTCAACCAAACGTCTTTGACGTCTACAATCTATCATTGTTTATACAATATGGCTGCCAAACTAGCACTTAGTATGACAATACACGGAATAAAATACTATTAAAAGTATACAAATTATGTGTATGTGTATTTTAGTGCGATAGTCACATTTTGGCAGAAATTTTAGATAACATAATAATAGATGCAAACATAATAAGTGTTGAAACGAAATAAACGCATACTGCAGTAATTATCTCAGAGATGTGCATACATATTAATGTTAGTATATATAGATGCTGAGATAAACAAACCTTGGTCGAGTCTGGACATGGTGGTGTACTGAGCGGCGATGTCTCGACGAGCCGCCTCTGTGTCCTGCGAGACGGAGTAATAATAACTCGTTGAAATAAGAGGACTGCACCCTAACTTAATTCATTAAGTAATACCATTTTTTAATTCATCATCATTATCCCCCTTATCGGTCCACTACCGGACATAGGCTTTCAATGAACGCCAAGACAACCGATCTCCTACTACTCGCATCCATCCCTGCTACTACACGGAGATCGAATTCCCATCAGGTGGACGGTCGACCAACACCTACCCTAAACGCCTGCACTACAAAGAGTTACTGGCCCATTCTGTTCTTCTGAGCGTTGGACCAGCCCATTGCCACTTCAGCGAGCCTATTCGTCGCGTCATATCGGATACTGTAATTCTCCGCCTTGTGACTTCGTTACGAATTCTGTAGGACAGAAGACACCCCACATAGCAAGGTCAACAACTTGCAGACCAGTCCTAAATTAAGAGGCCATGTTTCGGCCCGGAGATCATCACGAGGAGAACGCATCGGTTGAAGACCTTCATCTTCAAGCTCTACGATATAGGCGACGTAAGAATGTGACGAAGCTTCCGGAATGCTGCCCATCCCAACCGAATCCTTCAAACTGCTTCCTTATCGAAGTTATATCTACCTAATTGCAATATATGCCCGAGGCAGACGTATTCGTCTACGACTTCGAGAATTTCACCATCCACGTTGACCGGCCTGGGGAGAACGTGTTCGTTAAACATGACCTTTGTTTTGTCCAAGTTCATCCTAAGGCCAATACGTCGGGAGGATTCATTTAGGCTGTGCAACATTTCATACCATCAATCGGATCGGCGACAGGCAGCAGTGGCGCCGATCGGAAATCTAATCTGCGTTTGCCAATCCGCCCGCTCAGCGTGGCAATAATGAGCCTCCAATGGATGACAGCAGTAAAATTCGGCCCCTAGTTCCCGGTAGTTCCACTAATCCTGGCCACGGTAATGGTTAAACATGGGGTGCTAAGAATCTCAGGGCTACGGATCGCTATCACCGACTTGACCTGGCTACGTATAACGGACGAACGCTCAGGCTAGATAACCAGCAGGTTATCTAGGTATAATCCAGGTCAAGTCGGTGGTTGAGCTGGAAGTGGAACTGCGTTAAAATCCGATGGCACGCTCTGGGGCTATCTGAAGTATGAAGACAAGGTGAGGCCACCATAACTCTGCCATCAGGTCACCTATTCCACTTCAGGGAAGGCGACACTCCATCACAAGGCGACGTGGGATTCCTCGTGAATAATTCCCTCGTAGGCAACATCAAAAATCTCTAGTGTCGGGTAGGGTGACGTATCTCATACTTAAACTCAATAAGAGGTGATCAAGCCTTAAAGTGATACAAGTATACGCACCAACCTTGACACATTCAGATGACGACGTGGAGAGTACCTATGAGGATGTCTCAAAGGCCTTACATAACACCTGTAAGGCCCACTCAATGTTGTTACGGGGGACTTTAATGCCAAATACGAAATGGTGTCGAATCGAGTCTGGGACCATATGGATTCGAAAGTCGATATCGCAGGGGGCAAATTCTGATAAATTTCCTCAAGAAGGGGGCCTCTACTTAATTAATTCCTATTTCAAGAAGAAGCCCCATAGGAAGTGGACTTGACAGAGCCCCGATACTGTGACAAGGAACAAGGTTGACTTTATTATGACAGACCGAAAGCATGTTTTTAGGGAGGCTCTCTGAATGTAGACTTCCGTCGCGAGCGTGTCGGATTAGTACAGTCGACGCTCCGACCTAACTTCCGACTTATCATGGTAGGTTCAGAAAAAATCCAACTGGAATAAAAAAACCGGTTTGATGGATACGTCGGAAGTTACAATGGAAATTGACGAGGCCATGAGTGGCGTGATTGATTCCATGCTGGACGTGGGTGAAGGATATTGTAGGAGTAAGTATACGAGCGGGAAAGCTAAACTCTCAAATGAGACGCTTGGACTTATGAGGGAACGCAGAACACACGAAGACGTTACGTAGCTTCTACGTCAAGCAACTAATACTATAATACTCAAAAAACATAAAATAATACTCAAATACGCAACGGGTTACCGAAGCGCTTGAGCAAAATAGAGGGTCGAAGGTTTTTGTGGAGAAGCTTGGAAGGCATCTGACAAAGGTTAGAACTGATTCTGGGGTTACCGTTTCTTCTAAGCCTGGGGTAACTGATAAGTAGCATTATATTCATATTACGAACTCTATGGTGTTTGATCTCTTTTATGCCTTTTTTTATTTTATGTGTTCGTGTTCCTAATTTGAAAGTATTGGCCATCATTTAAAAAAAAATATTTGGATGTAATTCTTATGTTTTTCTTTGATTGTCTTCTTAACTTGTTTCGGTTATTTTGGGGAAAAATTGATAATCTCGCGTTAATCATGCCACCAGTACGAAGGCACATGGATACAATTACAGCAACCAGAGCCATAACTATGATTCAAGAATGACGTTCTCAGCGTTACGTGGGTTTGCAGATGGGTTTTCCTCGAATGTATGGAATCGCTTTCAAGACACTGGCAGTGTTGCCAGGAGACCTGGTTCAAGTAGAGTTCGCATAACAACGACTCATGAGGATCCGTACATTCAACTAGGTGCTCGTCGTGATCGTACAGTAACGGCCCGTAAGTTACAACACCACCTACGAACGTCAAGACGACGAGTTGTTCGAATTCTTCTGAGCAGGGTTCAACGTGCAAACCGATTAAGATTCTCACGTCAGTATTTGTACTGGGGGATCAATCAGTGGGGCGAGGCGCTTTTTACAGACGAGTGCAAAGTAAAATTTCTTAATGATGATCGGCGTGTTAGAGAATGAGCAAGGGGTCTACAACCAACAGCAGCTGATTGACGCTTTAAAAGATGCTTGGGAGGAGATTCCAGATGACAACGTCAGGAATTTAATCCACAGTATGCAGACGAGGCTTCTAGAATGTATTGCTGAGGTAGGAGGACATACTCGTTATTAAAAAGAAAATCCAAAGTGACAGGAACAGTAGTTTGTCTCTTTCCGGTGATTTCTTTTGTCCATGTTTTTCATTCAAAATGGCCAATTTTATTATGAACATAAAAAAACAATTCATGAACATTATTTTAAGCAATTGTTAGCCTATATTATAATCAATAACATTATTTTGTAATTACAAAGTTAAACGAGTTAATGTCTTTATTATTTTCATAATACATAAAAAATCATAGTGGTCCTTATTTTGTTTTGAGTAGTATATATATACTTTTATTTATTTATCCAGTCATAAACCTACTAAAATAATAAATACGAAAGTTTCTAAAGCAAAAATGCGTTATGACTTTTTTCATTTTCTTCTGGGGCCAATACGTCCAGTAGCTTTTGCGCAAAAGAATAACAAACATACAAAAAATAACAAGCTTTTAATTCCTGTTCATCACATATCTACTAATAAAATAAATACGAAGTGTATAACATTAGTAGGTTGAACAGAATTGAACATCACTTTATGATTTTCCTTATCAATCTTGTAACTGTTTGTTTTATTGTACGACACAGTAATACATGTGTGCACAACACACTTATCTAATGACGCAGTTCTTGTGAGTAATTAAACTGACAGTTAGTAGAGGCCACTTTTTATCATTTTAAAATGTTTGTTTCTTTGGAAATAAAAGCATTTTGATGTTATGTCAACGTTTTAAATCTTGTTGTCCCCTCCAAAATTGAACATTTTAAATTATTGAAGGCAATTTAAAACCAGATTGGAGCTAAGTTTGATCTTCGATTTGAGAAGAGAAATCTCTCTTGTTACTCAATTCGAGTGTCGTAGTGTGGTCTAAATTAGACGTGGGCCAAGTCTTGGCCTTCCCTGCATGGCTCACTAACCTACGGTCAATCCAGACACTTATTTTGGCCACCGCCATGACGAGATTTCCCGGCCTGCTTTTACATCTAGGGGAAGCTAATTAATCCGAATAGGCTGTTGTTTGTACCTTATAAAGAGACGGGACAAAAGAACAAGTTGAAACGCTTTCGCACACGGGGCCAGGGATGAGGATGGAAACCTCACCTCAGAGAGTTGACAGTACTTGCGATTTTAGTGGATATTCGAATCCCCTGTTATGCCACTGTCCCAGGAATCGCAAATTTGTATAATGATGTAACATGCTCTAAGAATGTATCCGCCGTCTAATGGCGCAGCGCTCGCATGCGCGGCGTATATGCAGCTACGTGCTCAAACTGTTGTTATAAATATTGTCTACAGTGCAAACAAATATTCACGGTCTACACTTAAATCATATTATCTACATACATATAGAATTTATAAATGTTGTGGCTTAGGCTGATTTTAGTCTCACGCCGACGGCACGCGCACCGTCAGCGCTGATGGCCGAGTTCATATAGAACTTTTAGGAAGCGTTTTTTGATGACGCGTAGCTATCAGTCGGCGCTGACGATCGCACGAGCGCCTCTGCGTTCAATGAGCGTTTTAGTGCTAAGCGGAGCGGACTTCGTCAGCGCGTACAGTCGCGTACTGATGAATAATTATATTATGTTTAATTACTAATAATATGTCATTTATGTTATTTTTTTTGTCTTACCTATAATATGAAACATAACAATAATAAATACCTATGTTGTTTTCTTACCTATACTTTGCCATGATTACACATAATTATAAAACGAGTAAATATGTTTTTTCTTACCTTAAAGTCACCATTAGTCGTTCAATCGGTGGCACGATTCGTAAGCTGCAATGGACCAGTTCATCCTGTATCTTAAGAATTTACTTTCGTCAGCCCTCAAAGTGCCATATAACAAGACAAACTCTACTGCAACGGCTCTCTGCTCAATCAATGGATGAACTTTTATTTTTTTGGGATACATAGTACAAAGCTGCAATAATTAATACACTCCGCATTTTGTCATCGTCTGTACGGTAAGGCGGTCAGTACGATACTAAGACGAGCCACGCTGAGCCTCAGCGCTGACAAACAACAAGCTGAGCTATGAGCGCTGACGGTGAGCGTGAGACTAAAATCAGCCTTAGGGCTTCGTTAGAACTTTTTTATAGCTTAAGGAGAGAAACTTAGAGACCCATTTGGCGGCTACTAATGTTGATCGACATCTGCATGGTTATGGAAATACGTTGCCCTCCTACATCTAGCCCAATGCCAAACCCAAAAAAGTGTGTGTGTACCTATGGCCTCTTAATGTAGGACTGGTCCGTAAGTTTGCGGTAGCTCAACGGGCTACTGAACGTACTATGTTTTGTGTTTCTCTGTCCGACGGAATTCGTAAAGAGTCCGTTCCGTCATAAGGCAGATAACTAAAATGTCTGATATCACGCGACGAATAAGCTCGTTGAAGTGACAATCTGAAGAACAGATGGCAGGTGATGGGCCAGTGAGATTCTGGAGTGGAGGCCGCGTTTAGGAAAAAGAAGTGTTGGTCGACCGTGGGAAGACGAACTCCGTGCAATAGCCGGTCCAGGATGGATGCGAGTAGTAGGAAATCGGTCGTCTTGGCGTTCATTAAAAGAGACCTATGTCCGACAGTGGACCGATAAGAGCTGATGATTATGATAAGTTATATATACTTCTTTGGCATAAAATGAGAACAGCTAAATTTTGACTTTAGCTAACTTCCGGGAATAGATTTTTTCGTGGTGGTGTGCTCGGGCATCGTAAAAAGTTATCCAAATATTTTTCCTTGGTACGCTAACAGAAGTATAACTTAAAAATATAGGCCTAATTCAGCTGCTATGCAAATTAGTCTAAGCGGACGCTTAGTGGAACGCGCCCTTAGTAATAATACCTGAACATGATATGGCAGCTGCACTTCATCCCACTGGTAGTACCACGGCGCCCAGTCGGGGATGGTGCCCATGCCCGGCTCCCCAGAGCCAAACCGCTCGCAGAAGGGGCCGAACTGCGGCTCGCTGTGGCCGCAGCGGTGCGGATCGTGGAAGGCCACGTATAGGAAGAACGGCCTGAGAAAAGGCACACGTTAAATGAAAAAACGAGTGTGCTTTAGACCACACGATCGAAGTAAAACTTCTTTCAATATTCCGAAGTCTGAAACCGTCCTACCGGAATAGGTAAATAACAGAGAGTGCACTTATATCTGATGATATTCCTGCGCAGTTGGCTATAGAGACGTTATTATTAATGTACGAAGCGTATTTGCCTAAAAAAGACGAAAAGAAAATGTGCACGCTAAACACAAATGGTAAAACAGAGAGCTCCTTTATCTTTCCTAATATACGAAACGCAATTCACCCTCTCACACACACTCTCTCTCTCTCTCTCTTTCTCTCTCCATCTCTCCATCTATCTATCTATCTATGTATAACGCATCGGCATTGTGTGGATGTTCATGGGCGTCGGTAGTCGTAAAAAAAGCACCGATTGCTAAATAAATAAATAAATATATTAAATAAAAAAAGCATTGTCAGAATACCAGACCTCAAGAGGAGCTGAGTTTCTAATTCTGCTCGCCCTAATTCTAAGCAATACTCCCTAAATATGCGTAAAACTTGAAACAAGTTTACGCATATTCATATGGGGATGTTCCGCACATCCGTTCCCGTAAAAATGGGCGCCGATGGGTCGTATTTCTACATTAAAAAAAATCAAAAATTCTTGCCTGAACCATTCTGTCAAGGCAAATTTTTTTATTGATAACCTTAATTTTCTTGTATGTCTCTAGAGAATAGAATCATTGTCGTTAGTAAAATGATTCTATTGTGGTTTTAACCACAAAGTTTTGGCCACGTACATCGTGTATGCTTACGTATTATGTATGTATATGATACTATATAGCTCAGGTAACGAACTAGCCCTACATCATTGAGGAAGTTGGTATACTGCTTATGGCAGGCCATGGGCACTCACTTGTTCTCCCTGTCGGCGGTGGCCAGGAACTCCCTGGCCAGCAGCTTCATGTGCGTGATGTTGCGCCCCACCTGGTTGATGTGGTTGTTCTCCTCCGTCTGCTCGTAGTCGAACCTGTATACGCCCGCGGGGCCCACGTGCTTCTTACCGATTATACCTGCCAGTGAACAAGCCGAAGTCGTATTTCTCTCGGCGCGTTTGAAGGAAGGATGAGAAAAGCCCGAAGGCAGGTGGGAATGGAGTGCATTGCAAGATACGTACACTCAGCATTGGGTGGCAACACGAAGTGCGCTTGAAATTATTATTACATTGAAAATTTTTACGATGGACACACTGACGAAAGGCTATTTTGATTTTTGACAAGTGTTTTACGAGAAATAATATTGGCATTCATTGACATTATCCATATATATGTAATTTAGGATAAAGAAGGATAACTTCCCACTTTCTTGTATAGCAAAAAAGGGAAAACGATAAATTGGAGCCTTTTCACGACTACTGACGCCCATAGACATCTGCGTTATTGTCTTGCATCTGCAGGTCCGTTACCCAACTTTCTTCTTCCCCTTCAATAAGCCAACGGCTACTCACAAACCTGCATAACAATTATGCGGATGTTTATGGGCGTCGGTAGTAAACAGGAGGCTCCATCTGCTACATAATTGTGTAGCAGCGATGAGCCGAGGTAAAAGCTCCTAAAGCATTGTATTTATCACCTGTGTATACCCCACGGGCCCGGAGCATGTTGGGCAGACTGGAGACATTGTCGAAGGAGTTGAAGTGGTGCACCGCGTGATGCAGCCCGTACATGCCGTTCTGGTGGCTGGGCGTGCCCGTCAGCAGCGCCGCGCGACTGACGGCAACAGGCATAATGACACACTTCATAGTATTTATAATATCGCCTATTATTTCCAAAAATAACTTTATTTCATCAATTTAATGAATTCTTATTCTATGACAATTTAATGTGGCGCCAAAATGTTAGATGTGATGGCGTCCGCGTTGACATTACTTTTAAGTTTCAGTAAAAGACGACTGATGTAAGCAGGCTGAATGATAACTGGCCGAAACGACGAACTTAAAAAAGAGATAGGCAAACAAAATTTGAACGCCAAATTTGAATTTATTCGAACTGATAGAATTTGTGTGACGGACCTAGAACTTTCTCTGCCTTAAATTTTCTCAATAATGGAAAGAAACGAAATTCGTGCGGTGATAAAGTTTAACGTTTTGAAAGGGAAAACACCAACCCAGATTAAAGCCAAGCTAGACAGTGTTTTAGGTAAGACTGCTCCTGCATTGAGTACAATTCACACCTGGGTAACTGATTTTAGACGTGGGAGACAGAGTTGCGAAGACGCCAACAGGTCTGACCGTCCAAATGAAGCCACGAATCCGGACATGATCAAAAAGAGTAAAAAAATCGTTTTGAATGATCGGCGCTTAAAGTGGAGGCAGATAGCGGAGATGGTAAGCATTTCCTATGGATGCGTTTTTAACATTTGCGAATGAAATTTTTTCGCGCGATGGGTGCCGCGTTTGCTCACTGTTAACCAAAAGCAACGTCGAGTGGACGATTCGTGGGTTTGTTTAGCGCTGCACAAGCGTGATATTAACGAGTTTTTGCGGCGTTATGTGACAATAGATGAAACATGGAACTGAAACAAAAGAACAATCTAAGCAGTGGACTGAGAGCGCAAAACCTGCGCCGAAGGAAGCAAAAACGGCCGGCAAAGTGATGGCGACTGTTTTAAGGGTTGCACGAGGGATTATTTTAGTGGATTATATGCGAGGATAAAAACAATAAATGGAGAGTATTATTCTAGCTTGCTGCAAAAATTATGTAAAGAAAACCGAAAAAAAAACGGCCTCATTTAACCAAAAAAAAAGTTTTATTCCACCACGACAGGGCACCTATGCACTCGTCAAGTGCCAAACTCCATGAATTGCAGCCTTCCACTTATTCCCGAATCTCAATCTCAAAAAATATTAAATTTACTTTTTTGTAGGCAATGTTGCAGGTAACTGTTACTTATAATTATGTCACGTGAGTATAACTAGTAGTTAGTACCTCGGGGAACAGCTGCTGACTGATGTGAAAGCGTTGTTGAAGATGACGCTCTTCCGCGCAAACGCATCGATGTTTGGTGTCTGACAGATCTTGTTGCCGTACGCCCCCAGCTCGAAACCGCCATCGTCAGCTTTGAGAAGCAAAAACGCCTAACGTTAATATCAAGGCAGGCCTCAACAATCTTAAATCTTGCTCGCGGCGGTAGTGTCATCTTACATTAAGCTATCTCTGTCCCCACTTTTTTTACGTGTGAATCGAACACTACATGTCCGCAGTTCCGGTTCCGAAGCTGTGTGTCCATAATGGATTGTTCCGGAAAAAAATAATTGGGTATAAGGAATCTTCACGCGTTAGTCGTAAATGGCGGGCCACGATATCTTAACATTTTGTAAATAGTCAAAGCGTGTTCATTAGGAGTATGTGGTTTGATAGATTGTAATCTGCTTTATTTAGCATCTACTACGAATTTACATGTTTAGCAAACGAGTGGTCTTAATGTATTAATTCTGACTACCATTGCCCTTAAACACGGAGTTTGCCAGTGTTTGTAGACGAATTTATACGATATTTTCAGTAGTCCTTCCGGTCTTTCAGAAGTATTACAAAATCATACGCAACACGTACACGTGTCGTAAAAATATACCAAAGAGAAAAGTCCAAATAAAGTTCCCTATGTGTGTCTAGCAGGAGATTCTACCGACCTATATGTTACGTTGGTAGAATCTAACCTATGAATAATCTACGAAAGTCGCCACAAAAGTTTCAAAGAATGGCGCGTTTTGGCAATTTGGTTTACATACAAGAAACAATACTGCGTGATAACAAGGTGGCAAGAGGGCAAAATTCCACAGGCCCCGCCCCGAAAAGGGGAGGACCGCACGTTCAAAGAAATGTGCGCACAGGTAATCTTATCAATCACTGAATTTGAACGTTTCGGTACTGATCATGATGGGTGTTCCGTATTCGGCACCTGTGCACTCACAGATTCTCAGCGTAGGTAACCAAAAAAATTTAAATATGTACTAGGTAGGGTACACATGTGTTCAGTACCCATCTACATGATTAAGTTTAGCTTGTTTTGTAAAAGAGAAAACATATTTTATACAAAATAACAGACACGTAGTTAGCATGTCAATTGATTACTATTTTTTAATTACACAAGTAGGTACATAAAGTCATGTTCTCAATCTCGCTTAAGCAAAAATTACTAAATCGTAATATAGAAATTTTTACTTAAGCAAGATTGAAAATATCAGTCAACATCTGTAGTAAGTGGTTTCTATGTGATTCATATAAAGTGGATAGGTACTATATTTACAAAATAAAATATACATGCTACTAAAATACCTTCATTTATGATACATTTTTAAAGAAATACTTTCTAAATTGATGTGTTGGTTCACACAATTTTTACGTAGAAAATTCATATAAGCAAAGACACTAATGGATAAAAACTTACCTATTATTAAAAGGACGTTTTTCGTTTTATCGGATAATACGCTTTCAGTCACGAATAAACATAACAGCACAAAAATCGTGTTGCGAGATAACAGAAACGCCATTATTATTGTAAATAATACTGTCAATAACTCGCCATTCGCCGAAGTCAACTGTCCAACCGCCAACGTCAGCGCACTCAGGTCAGCTGAGAGGCGAGAGTCGTGTGCTCGGAGCTGTCATTTGACGTGTCCAAGCATTGCAAAAAAATTATATTGCTGTTCCGAAGTTAGAACCGGTGTTTTCGTTCATAAAGTGAAAGTAGTACACACAAAACAAAATGGCCAAAAAGGGAAAAATCCTGTTATTGTTCGACGTTGATGGGACACTTACCAAACCACGACAAAAAATTACAGAAAACCTTAGAAGTTTTATACTGGATAAAGTTAAGCCGGCAGCTCATATAGGTCTGGTCAGTGGCTCCGACTACCCAAAACTTGTTGAACAAATGGATGGCGAAGAACATACAAATTTATTCGACTATGTATTTTGTGAAAATGGTGTAATGTTTTACAAAAATAGTACATTGATTAAGTCTGAGAGCATCTTAAGCTGCAAAGGCGAGAAAACAATTCAGAGGGTTATAAATTTTGCTCTTAGATACATGTCAGACATAGAACTTCCAGCTAAAAGAGGCAACTTCATAGAGTTTCGGTCCAGTATGATTAACATTAGTCCCATAGGCAGATCATGCAGCCAGGCAGAACGAGATGAGTTTGCGAAGTACGACGCAGAGCATAGTATTAGAAAAAAGTTTGTGGAGGTTCTTCAAAAAGAGTTTGAAGATACAAAGTTATGTTTTGCTCTTGGCGGTCAAATAAGTATTGATGTATATCCAGCTGGTTGGGACAAGACATTTTGCCTTCAGCATATCAGTGATGATCACTTTAGTGAAATACACTTCTTTGGAGACAAAACTATGCCAGGAGGTAATGATCATGAGATATATAATGATGGCAGAACCACTGGCCATACGGTGACTTCACCAGAGGATACTGAGAAACAACTACGCCAGTTATTAAATATAGACTAAGGACAATCATTGATGTAGATGATGTAATATTTTATATATCTTAAACCCTTCATGTGCTGTTTGTAATGAATATGCCATGGCATATTCATACATATATGAGAACAGCTCTGATGCAGCGTTTATAATAAATATACAGCTTTGTTGACTGTAAATATTGTTTGCCAATTTCCATGGGTTCATTTATTTATGTCTTGTTTTGAGGGACAAAAAATGGCTCATAATCATGAAAACCTATGTTAGAAATGTGTCCATGGATTACAATGAATAACATTGTGTAGCATTTAAATAAATATGATTTACAATGAAAATCTTACGTCAACAACACATGTTGCTAGTTCCTTAATGAGGTAGACAGTAAGGAGCTCCACATAACATGATCCTTAAATACATGCCTTCTCTCATTCGTTACATCTTCTAAACTCATTGTATCTCTTAAACTACCTCTCACATTCCACAAATAAAAACATAACATATAAATATGTTTTTATGATGTTTGTCAGGGCTAATTGCCAAAACTATTTTATGGAGCTTTTGAACACATGTAACTTTATCTAACTTGAAATATAGAGTATATTTTGATTTGACTAATGTCAGCTATTAATACAATAAAACTCAAATACAACAATTTATTTGAAAATAGAATATATTATGTCAAGAGTAAAGATTCTTATAAGAATATTCAACAATGGTACACATAGTGTATAATCTTACATTAAACAAAATATTAGGGATTACAATTATATTGGGAATGACTTGCTTTTGTTATATTATTACTTTTATTGTATAATGTCTTCTTAGAATGTTGTGCAATTATTATACTTAATATAAACACATACTATATGAAGCTCTGTGATATGTGTGATATGTCTTACTATACAACGCTTAAAGAATTATTATAAAATATTAGGACATCCCCTTAATTCTTAATTAACTTTATAAAAATATTGAAGTTCTTTTAGAATACATGGATACATTGTTAGTTTTGACTATCACTGATGTAACAATTTTCTTAGATAATATCATAAGGTATAACATGGACATCTTTGTCTAGTTAGTGCCTTCAATGTCTGGACATTCAATCAGGAATATCCCTTACATGTGTGATGAATGATTCAAAAATATATACATAGTGACTCTAAATAGAAATTTTGATGACATGTCTTATTCCTATTTCAACCTGCTTCCACAAGAGCTTTTTAAATATACGATAAAGAATGGGGGGAGTGGAACATATGTTCATGTATGGCTTTTTTAACACATGTCAAAACAGCTCTTGCACGAACAGGGTCTTATTATAATTATATCTTTTGCTGATACATATTACTATAACTGACATTATACAACTGTGTAATAAGTGCACAAATACTTATTTTAGTGCTGTTTATGTGTGCAGTAATACACATTGAATCAGATCTTGTTAATGGCCTTTATAACTGGGCTTCCTCTTTTCCATAAAGGACAACAAGCCCTCTTGCCTGTCCTTAGTTGGTATATTTATTTCGTAACATTTTTGCTCCACCTCATAACCATCCTTTAAGCTGAGCTGGACTCCCTCGTTAATAGCCTGTTTAGCGCATCTTAAAGCTATTGGTGCATTGCCTATAATTTCACGGGCTATACTTATTGCCTTCTCATATGCAGCATTTTTAGTTTCATTTTGTGGGACCACATGGTTGACAACACCTGAAATATACATATATATTTTATTGTAATCAGCAATTAGGTATCATCTTTGCAATCTGTCGTTTTTAATATTATTATGGTGGCTAGTGAAAATTAAGTTTCAGACTTGAGTCAGTTCAACTGCTACTGCTGGGGTGTATTCAAGAGAGTAATTTATTACTTCAGAAATCAGAAATGCTATGTAAATTCCAAATAATTGATCAACCAATGATAACTTGCTAATGCATTTGATATACTTTAGGTATACAAGGATGCAAATAAGGAGTATGTGGGACATTGATTTTAACCGACAATAGCTTCTCAAATGTGCCAAATATTGTCAAACTGAAATTGTTAAAGAACAATAGCTAATGTTGATGATCAAGTTAATTTGATGGCTAGCCATTATTACTACTGAGAAGTAGTGTTGTAAATTATGTACTTATTCAAAATAATGCTCAGTGATTTGTGTCTTTATAACTCCTTTTTTATACATATTGTATAGATACTATACATAAAAGGGGATTTGTATTTTGAATAATATCAACAAATTATCTCAACTGGGGTTCAATTTTTTTTTTAGGTATATCTAATTCACAAAAATGAGATTTTTAAAATTTAATATGATCAGGTGGTAGGTAACTACTGCCGCCCATAGACACCTGTAGAACTAAGTTGGGCAGGCACATTGCCGGCCTTTAAGATAGGAAGTAGGCTCTTTTCTTAAGAAGTCTAGGTCTTCAACATTGGTGCATGCAGTAGGAAAGTGTGCCTGAAACGGACAGTTTATGGACTTTGGGACATCAGGGTGGTGATGGTAGATGAAGTTCAGCTGTGATGTCTGAAAGCAAAGTTTGTTGTACCAACATAACTCTTTCTGTAGATTTTGTGTTAATACTATTTCAGGCTATTTTTAAGTTAAACACTGGCTTACCAAGGTCCTTGGCTTCTGTTCCACCAACAATTCTTGATGTAAATATAAGTTCTTTGGCAATATTCAAATTGACAACTCTAGGCAGTCTCTGTGTACCACCGGCACCAGGAATCAGCCCGCGGTTGGTCTCTACAAGTCCTAATTTTGCTGTATCTGCTGCAACTCTAATATCACAAGCGAGAGCCAACTCAAGGCCACCCCCCACAGCTACACCCTCAATAGCCGCAATGGTTGGCATCGGCAAATCCTCAATTTCAATTAATGTCTCTCGTAAACCTCTAACAAAAACAGCAATGTCATCATCATTCATTTTGAACCTTTCTTTTAAATTGGCTCCTAGAAAATATGATTAAATTTTATAATTGTGAAAGTGATACAACATTAACAAAATTTGAATTGCCTGTTGCCATAACTCACCTGCACAAAATATATTTGGCACCATACTGTGAAGAATGACTACAGATATTTTCGTATCTTCTATAAGAATTTGATTAACCTCTTTCATAGATTTAATAAGGTCAAATCCAAGAGCATTTCTATTCCTTGGACTATTTAGACCATATAGGGCTATACCTTTGTCATCTCCTGTTAATTTCTGGAATGCAACAGGATTAACATTTTCTGTATTTTCAATTTTCGTAGAAAGTTGACGAATATTCTGGATTCTACGTATGTTTTTAAACATTATTACTTTAGGAAGCCTGGAAGTCAACATTTTTTAAATAACTATGAAAGAATTAAATAATAATCTATCTATGTATATATGCAAGATGACAATGCTCTGAAATGTTATCAGTTTATCACCTCAAGGTGAAGATGTCAACATTTAAGATAAATGTTTTACTGTACAAACCTTACGTTATACTCAGTACAATACGTCTATATAGTGTTGTGCGTAATACGCATCTTCCAGGAACTGACAACTGTCAGATAACAACTGATGTTTGTTTCGTGTTTATACTCGGTACGTCTTCGCACTCTTCCCGTTGCCGGGTCGAGGGGGGTTCAGACCGGAGCTCAGCTCCCTACTGGAAATGTGTTGTTCGAGCCTCGTCAATACGAGGCTGTGGTTGATGCGAGGTCATGTTGACCTCTGAGTGCGTATGCACATGTGTTTATGTGCNTTGGTATCTTTGTACGAT
>JAFELO010000521.1:57399-89257 GCA_017140195.1 Eumaeus atala | reverse complement strand
TCTTCAAAGTGGGCAGTCTGCGCGTGAACACTTCGGCGGCCTCACGGTCGCCGGGCGGTCCAGTTGGCGGTGATCTGCACCGAAACTTCAAAAAATTCTCTTCAAAATGGTTCGTCACGCACTGCAGTCGCTTGCAGACTGTGCCGATCCCGTGTTTATACCTACTTGATACACACTATATACTGTAAAAGTGGAGGAGGCAAGCCCGGTATGTAAGGATCGTGTCATGTTTCGCTCCATTCTCTCTGCTAACCCCGTTAGGGAACTGGCGTGATGATATGTTGTTGTTGTTATATACTATAAAGTTTGTAAGGTTTGTATCACAGATAATTCATATATACAGGAGGTGAGTATCTTAACTAGAGATGGTCGACGGGTGATATAATAACTCTGTAGTATAAAATAGTATTATGTATGTATCGGTTATAGCAACTATAATCCACTTCATATAACATGGGTACTGTGTACATAGTGTTGAGTATGACATACAATAAGCGGTTAATTTTTCCCGGACAAGACGTCAAAATCTAAGGGCGGCTCAAAATTATATGTTGTACCGCTTCAAATGTTCGTCGTGCGCGTCTACTCACCCGCCGTAGCTTACAACTATAAAGCGGGAAAGAGACGCATGTTACATTACGCGCGCATTTGAATGTGTTTTGTATGGGTACTGTATTAATTTTAAATTTGATTAGTTTTGAATATCTTAATTCTATTTTTACATATTTCCCCAGTTTATTATTAATTGACGCTTTGTTGAATTGTAAAAATATATTTTAACGATATAGTAATATTTTGCCGTCCTTTAATGATAACTACTATTAAGTTGGCTTGTCAAGCAGACAACACAATCTAATTGTTATTATTTGTGTTTGTATTTTAATTTTGTTACGATTTTTTGTTATGTTCGAATTTAAGTCATTTCGTGTTCCGATTATCACAAAAAATTACTTATATAATTGATATATTTGAAAATACTTTTACTTTAAAACGAAGTAGTTATTATTATAAGAGCCAAGACTATAATTGTACGCCCAACTTCCGCACGCCTCATTTGAATTGGGACACTATAATGGCTCAGTACAAAAGTTAGAGTAGATAAAGGGAGACTCTTTTCTTTTTTTTTTACGGAGGGACCTACTACTGATTGGCGGCGCTTGTCCAGCCTTAACAGTTCGAATGACTACGAAAGACTTTTTTGACTCCAGGTTTATGGAGACGATAGGGGGACAGACCCCCCCTCTTTTCCTGCAGATGGGAAGAGACACACCGTAATTTTATTGTGGGTGTTACCCTATGGTGATTATTATTGGGACCGAAAAGGAGGAAACGATCTCCCTCCCCACTCCCCGTTTAAGTTGCGGTGTCGTGGATAAGGATAATTGAGCTCGTTTAATGTTTGGCTTATCTGAGGAGGCCGGCCTCCTCACCCCCCCCCCTTTCTGATGGTAGGGGTTGATTTGCGCTACAAATCGACAAAAGCCGTGTTCTTGATTTATTTATTATTATTAGAGCTCTCTACAGTCGCGTTATTTTATTGCTACAAATCTAAGCTCTCAACTTACGGATTTGAACCCGGGCTCGTTTCCGTAAGCGGTGTGTGAGTTTGTTACTTTGTCAGTCATATGTGTTATATCTGTGTCACTATATGTGAGATTTCAACGCTCGACCGGTAAGAGCGGTGTTTATAATATTGGTTCTAGCAGGAGACATGCATTTACGCACCATCCAGCCTACACAAGGGGGCCTGAAGTGTGTGTCGGGTTCAGGTCGTGAAACGATAGCTACTACCGACTAAAACCTGCTATCCGTAGGTGGGCCCTATTGGCTTTTTACTGCGAACGGCTGATAATTATTTACTTTACTTTAATAAGGCTAGCATTATTGAATATCGTATAAAGCTGAACCCTTTCTGGTGCAATTTCATTCAGCCATATTCAATCCGGCTTATCATTGGCCAGTCACAAAATAAAACAGCCCTGTTTTTGAAAGTGGCTGGCCGTAATGAAATACTGCTTTTTATACAAAACGACTGCGCCATATATGTCAAATTTTCCGACAACTGTCTTGTCTGCAGTCATCGACGGTATAACCTATAGACGTCGCATGTCACAAGTTCTACGCACAAACGTTTTAGACAAGTCGCTGAGGTAAGCGGGGAAAGGAAGGCGTAAAAAATTCAATATGACCAGCCAGCTTCTCGTGACTAGTGTTGAAATGTCCGTAGTGCTTGTCGATAGTATATTGTATGATGTTTGATGAGTGTTTACTACACTGATGCGACAAAGAAATTAGATGTATTCTTTGGCTCAAATCTTTCCTGGAATGTTATTAATGTAGGCAATATTAATGACATCTATCGTAAGGTTCACTTCTCAATTTACCCTTCGAAACGTCTTCAATATTCTTGCCCTTTTCAACCAAAATCTCACTTGCTCAGACCATAGTTCAACCGATCATTGATTACACACATAATATATGTTGTGTGCTACAATTGAAAATTAAAATGAATTAGAGATAGAGATTTTTAGATTGAAAAAACCTGACCGTGTGTCTCAGACTTGCAGGGTTTGCCAGTACAACAATGGAGAAATTATAGAATTTTTCGTTTTCTCTTCAATATTATTTTTAATTCCTATTCTCCTTCCTATTTACGTTTCGCTTTTCGCTTGCCCATTTAGACGAGACTGCAGGACTGAGAGATGAACTCTTCTACATATACTACCCCACAAAACCGATTTCTTTTCTTACTCCTTCACTTAACTCTGAAGCTCCTTGCCACCTAAGTTTCATAATTTCAAAAACAATAAAAAAACGAGTGAAAGAATATTTTGTGAATGATGACTAATGTGTTTCTATGTTATTAATTTATTAGTAATGATATGATGTTTTGTAATAGTGTTATTTTTGGTGCAAAGTATAAGCGAGTGCAGGTGTACGTTGGTCAACATCTATCGCATTATAATTTATATGTATATAGGTGAGCGTTGGTGTTTGTTCAAATGGCTCCTATGGCGATCTCCATTATAGGTAGTCCATAAGTATTGAGGTCTATAGTTGTAGGCTATAAACGATTTGTATGGAAAAAAAATCTCCTAAGTGGGAAAAAAATCTGATTTTTCCATTTCTGCCGTAATTTTTACGATCAATATCTTGGATTTGGTAAACGCTTACTAATAATGGTAAAAACAGCGTCGGGATTGCAGAACTTAATAGCCTTCGTCTATTTTTGATGCTTATAAGAGAATCTTCCCCAAAATGTAATGAGCAGATTACGTTGTATGTTGAAAGAAACCAATTGCTACATATGCATTATCGTGGCATTTATCCACTTCTATTTTATACTATGGTCTTTTGGATACGTATTTAACATTAAGAACTTATTAAATTATATTTTAGTAATTACTTAAAAGGTACAATGCTTTTAACCATCTATAATGTACCAATGCAATGCTACATTGCAGCTGAAATGGCTATCATGACTCGGAAGTTGGCTTTCGGACACATGATAATTGTGTAGAGATGGTGCCATGTTATTGGGTTTTAGTTTTATTGCATATTGTGACTCATTAACCTGTAATACAATAATTTATTCAAGCATAACTTTTTCTCATTTCAATCACATTATTTAGTGATACAGCACTGTTTATACGTCACAATTGTCAATGACAAGAACAGCAATAATTAATTACATTTAAAAGAAAGGGAAGGATTGCTAAAATAGTGTCAGTGTTTCCAGCGTCAGTTGAAATTTATACACATGAAACTAGGTTATCTATGAAATGTAATGCTATCTTCTTTGATATTAGACTTTCTGCTACTTTCTTCACACCATTTTATTGTACAGGAAGGCATAATGAATTTTATTTAATGATATATTATAGTCTCTGTGCAATGAGATAATGTTGACGGGTCACGAAACAAAACTATACTAAAGAATATTTTGATTTTTTTTTTTCGGAGGGACATTGTGGAATTTAAATTATATATATAATTTAAATTCCACCGTAGTTCACCCAGCATTAGACGTCTATGGGTTATAACGTCGGTATCTACAGTAATTTAAATTCTCTTTGCTACAATAAATAAACGTCAAAAACATGTGTTCTATTAATCCAAAATAGAAGAAAAAACTAAAATAGTTTTAACATTTTCTCCAAAGTCCTAATCCCATCTGGCGTTTGGACATTAAAAATAACATTTTTTAATTCTTTTTCGAGGTCTCTAGTTTCTAGTTATGGAATATTATGAGTGTAAACTTGATTCCGATACAAATGTTAGTCTGCAACTGTATCTCTACAAAAATGTTCAAAATATTGAAGAAATTAGGAGTAACATCATAAAAGGAATTTGGAGCTGTGCAGTTATTAAGCCTACTTTGATTTTGGATCCCTTTCAAGTGGCAGTGGCAGCTAATCGAGCAGTCATATCTGAAAAGTCAAATGCTTTAGTAACCAAGACTGTTTATGCTGAAATTTTATATAACTTATCTATAACAAAAAATATATCTCAAAGTCTGAGTAAATTTGGTATTGAAAAAGATAACATTATATTGTTATGTTTTCTTAAATCTGGGAATAACACAAATAAAGACGATATACTGAAACAAATAGAAGGTGAACAGTGTGATATAAGTGATTTGCACCATTTAACAAATATCAAAGACTTGAAGGCCACATACAAATTAAATAATATTAAGGGTGATTATAACTTATTAGATGTTATAGTAAGCAGAATGAACACAAAGAGTTTTGTTTCCTTCTAGTGTTTTTAATTTTATGTTAAGAATTAAAATAAGTTTTATTGAATTGTACTTTTCACTTTTTCTGTTTCAAATTCTCATATGAGTACCTAATATTAATAAATACCAGCAGAGAACATTCCAGTAACTTGTTTAATTTTTTGCTCCAGACTATCAAATATTGATAGTACTGTTATCTCAAAAGTCAAGAACCTAGTTAGCGGAAAGTTGTTTGCTGGTTGATTGATTATTGATATTTTATATATAAGTGAGGATGAACAAGTTGCCTTTTGATGACTAGCAATGGCATGGTATGGTATGGTATCTTTATATACTTTTTTACCGATAGACAAATGCATATCAATTGCCTCAAGAAAGCTAATAGATAATGACTTACTATTGGAATAGGCTGAACTATTGCAACATTGTCTCACTTCTGGTTAGATGCTGTGGAACAATCAATTCTACAAACAAGTAGATGGCGTAGCGATAAGTACACCAGTGTCCCCCGTTATCGCAGACATTCTCATGGAAGCCTTTGGGACTGTCGCCACACAATCCTCACCAATATCACCAAGGTACCACAAGAGGTATGTTGATGATATTTTGACAATTCTACAGTAAGATGAAGTGACAGTACTCCTTGGCCATCTAAAGAGCATAAACTCCAAAATTCAATTTACAATGGAATTAGAGACCAATAATTGTTTAGCTTTTTTAGATGTTTTGATCATTAGCAATCCCAATAATATATTGAGCCACACAGTGTACAGGAAGAAAACTCCTGTATGAGTTGTCGTTGTAGTGTTATTGGCAATTCTTACCACTCTCCGACACAGTTATCTACGTGGGTAAATTCTTATTTCAAAGAGCACGAGATATCTGTGATGAGCAACACCTAGACAACCAGTTAAGCAAGTTCTGCAAGACAACAAGCTTCGATTTCCCCGTGACAGATACCAAGTGATGCCAGCCACCGTCAAGCGCCCAGCTGCAATACCATCGTACGAGGGTGGATCTAAAAGTTCTAAGCCCGACCAAGAGAATGAAAGAAAAGTGAATCTAAATTTATTTTTATTTTTCGACATAGTCTCCATCTAGTTCAATACATTTCTCCCACTTGACCTGCAACTTGTTTATCCCCTCGAAAAAAAAGATTCCGGAATCGTTTACTGCGACTATCACCTCATCTTTGGTCGAAAATTTCGAGCCACCCAAATGTTTTTTAAAATTTGGAAATAAATGATAATCCGATGTGGCTAAATCCGGCGAATAAGGTGGGTGGGGCAGCAATTCGTAGCCACAATCATGGATTACAGACATTGTTACAAGCGAAGTGTGAACACGTGCATTGTCTTGATGAAACAAAACTTTCTTACGCAACATTCCCGGCCTTTTTTCTTTTATTTCTTCCCGGAGTCTTCGTCAAAGGTTACAATAATAACTAGAATTTATAGTTTGATCTTTCGGTAAATAATGTACAAAAATAATGCCCTTTGCATCCCAAAAACCAGAAGCCATGACTTTGTTAGTCGACAAAACGACCTTAGCCTTTTTCGGTGTAGGAGAGTCTGATCTTTTCCACTGTTTGGATTGTTGCTTTGATTCAGGAGTATGGTGGTGAACCCAGCTTTCATCCATGGTAACAAATCTAGACAAAAAGTCCTCGAGATCAGTCGCAAAAAGTTCCAAACAGTCTCGCGAAATTGTGTATCGAACTCGTTTTTATGCAGCTGAAAGCAACCTCGGGACCCAGCGAGCAGAAACCTTATGGAACCCCAACTCTTCCGTTGTGTACCCGGCCATAACTAATGTTCATCATCTCAGCTATCTTACCAATGGTCAAACGTCGGTCACCCAGTACGAGATCACAAATTTTATCGATGTTTTCTTTCGTGGTAGAGGATGTAGGCCTTCCACTCCTAGGATCATCTTTAATGCTCTCACGACCGCGCTTAAACTCAGCTACCCACTTCTCGACACTGGAATACGATGGAGCAAACTCCTCCAAAGTGCTCACCATATCTTGATGGATGTCTTTTGGTGATAGGCCCTTTTTATTGTGGTACTTAATGACTGCACGGTGTTCAATTTTCTCCATTATTGAAAATTGCGTCAGATTGCTTCAAAAAAAAAAAAAATCACAGAAAATTTATATTCTGCATCTATCGGAATGAAACTGCGCACAATAAATCAATATGACACATACTAACAAATGACGGTAGATTTAAAAAAATGTCATAGCTCCATATAGGTTAGGCCACGAACTTTTAGATCCTCCCTAGTATCAATCGTAAAATACCATACATAAAAGGGTCATAGACAAAATTGGCTACATTCTCAAGCGAGCTTCAACAAAAACTTATTTTAAGCTGCCAAAAAAAATCAGTCACCGTCGCGTCATAGAATCTGCAGTCTATGAATACACTGAGATGGGTCCCTGTTTTTATTCATATTGTTTATAACATTAGATCACAAATTCTGTAGGAACACAGATTCCGTCCTTGATTCGCGTGGCTATTGAAATTAAGAATTATGGGGTACTTTTAATGACTAAGTAAAGCTTCTGAAACGTTGGGATCGTAAGATACTTAAAAGCGCGATAAAATCTGTTAGTCGTTATATTATAGTGTGTTTGTATCATAATCCCGCCGTGTTATTTTGCAAACATGTCTGTTGTCTTTGTCTGCCTCGTGGTCTAGTGCCATAATCGAGAGGTCCTTAGTTCGATTCCCGGGTCGGACCGAATTGTTATTGGGACTTTCAATTTCTAATAACAGTCCGAAGTTAGGAAGTTGGCGCGACCGCAAGCAAGCAATGCCGCATCTAACATAATACTGTATTAAAATAATGATTGTGACGTCAGTAGTTTGTGAAGGTTTAAGGGGCCCTTTTCTATTGATTTATATTTGGAAATACACATTTATAATAAAAACACCCGCATTGTGTAATATTATAGTTTTAATATAACAATAACAAATATTATTGTAAAATGTACAATTAATTACAAAAAGCAACATTTGTCGACACTCTTACACTATACACTGTGAACGCATAATTATTTTGTTCCTTGTGTTCTCCAACATGGCGCCGACGCCACAGACCTGATGTGCTGTTTGTGATTTGCCCAACAATAGATACGTTCGTTGTTAGACATTGGCATCGATATAATCTATTATATCGATAATGGTAACTATGTGCATTTTTTCTAGTCAATTTTGACTCGATAGTTATTTATCACAAATTTTCCTAGATACAATCAGAACAGATGTAGGCCTATATTACAAATATATCATGAAAAATTCGACAGCCGGTGCTGTTATCATTTTACCAATAAAAGAAATAATAATCATAAAAGCATACGATTTACATTAAATATAACGTCCGATTAAAGTTAAATGGGCAGCGCGAATAAAGCTGTTATTTACTATACCATTGGATTGAAATTGTTGGACTTAAAGGACTTGGTTCCTAGTGTGACGTCACAGCGTGGTATTTCGTCATAAAATCATATTTGCACTGACTAGTTGACTCCACCATCAAAACTTTAAAAATTATAAGAAAATTAAACAAAGGAAGATAAGAGCCACGGCTATTACGGAGTAAAATAGGAAATATAACAGCAAAAAAAAAAATGAAATTCAATTGCATGTAAAAACATGATGGTTTAACACCTCGTGCTCACTTCCATTGCTTTACTAGAGTAGATAGACTTAATTGAAATAATTTTAGACGTCACACAAGCATACCAGTTCCACACATTTCAACCCGACGCCATTTCTCACTCTATACTTATGTTTAACATTATGTGTACATTATCTACATACGTCACAAAAATCCGTAACACTATTCGCAAACACTATTGCGTATAGAACACAAAATTAAGCTGCTACGTTGTAACTATGGCAAACTAGAAACTGTTGATTCGTAGGAACTTTCTGATCACTAACTGCACTAAACCCCATTAAATTAATACTGGGTACAGAGCCACTGTACAAACATACTGTACCTCTCACATAATTATCATAAGGTTCCCTCGTTTCCCTGCCCTCCACACTAGTGTAATGCAATGTGAGTGAGATACATAATTAAATGGGTAGCTACAGATAATTAAATATCAACTCTTAAACGGTTAAGTAATAATATTGCACAATATGAATAATGGTAATAGGGTCACCTTATTTCTACCGAGTAAGTACACTATGTCTTAGATAAATGTGCCTCGTTCTTGTATTGCTTAATTATTTTTTTATATTATAACTCGACATCGTGTGGTTCCATATAGTTTAATTTGTTTCAAATGAGAAAAATAAAAAAAAGATTTTTCTTGTGCCTATAATAGGTAGATACAAAATGTATACAAACAGTAGGTTGTATATATAGTAACGATTCAGTAAATTTTCTTGTAATCTCTGAATTACATTTAAATGAAATACATTTCGACATTTATATATTTTTTTCGCATCTAAATGTCTATGGCGTCATAAGGAAATTTCAAACGTAATGTGAGCTCTGTACCCGTCATAACTGATATAGAACACAACAGAGCTACAGATAGCGGCGCGTAACTTGAACTACGATTTTGAATGCGCAGCACACGCACACGTTAGGGGTCTCAATGGAGGTGCGGTGTGAGAACGACGCGAGGGGCAGGGTGTAACCATGGTAACGCTGAAACGATAGCAGGCGCAGTTATGTGATGTAACTTTAAACAAAAATTTCACTCGTAACGCTCACGCCTGATCCGATGTAGCTTCTCGGATACTGGCTGCGGACAATCGCGTCGATCGGACCGACAATCGCGTCCTAACGCTTTCAATGTTAGCATAAATATCACAAGGATAAGTGATTTCCTGTAAAGTAAAATAAAGTGTATGTCTCTATGGACAAACCATTTGTGGAGAATTCAATTTGTTATTTTTGAATCTGTGCATGTCGATATTTATATTAAGAATAACTATGTCAAAATAACATAATATTACAATGTCTTTTGATATTATCAATAAATAAATTATGGAAAAAGAAAAACACTTTTCTTATTTTCTTTATAGTTTCATGGTACCCCTCAGGTATGAAACTTAAATGTTCAGACCTAACAACACTTCATTTCTAATTTCAAAACGATTGTTACACTACACTAAGAGTGTGGTCACGATAGTATACAATATATATTTGGCTAAAAATTTGTATTGACACCACAAAATATTAGTTATATTTACTAAATTCCAAGACAACAAAAAAAGAATGTCTAGTTTTAGTAGACATGTAAGCCAACTAAAACTAGACATTCCTACAAGGTACGGTTTGTCTTTTCGAACTCGAGTCGGTTAGAACTATAAGAATATTTCTGGAAGCGAAACAGTCTTCAGGCGCGTTGAGCATTTTATGAGTGGACAAAAATCATGAGAGCATGGAAGCACGCGGGGCATACTCGCCTTGTAAACAAAGTTTTAAGTTTTCTCCTCTATTTCGGTTATGCTTTTACAATTTACTCGTTGCTAGCAACATTGCGTGGTATGCTACGGTTTTGTCACAAGAAAGCGGTAAAATTACTCTCGTAAGCTACGGCGACAACGACACATAGCATGTAGATAGGTCGTTACGAAAATGTTATAAAGCTACTATCAAACAGCTTTACAAGCGCTCGCAATGGCGAGCTCGAGGCGTGGTTCGAACATCGTGACGTGACGATGACGCTGATTCTTGTTCATTCAAAAAGTGCTCAACGCGTCTAAAGAAGTTTTCAATCTTAAAAGCATTTGATTATGAAATTATGACATAATCAAATGCTTTTAAGATTGAAAACCAAATGTTTTTCTTATGACCTTTTTACAGTTCATCTTTTCGATAAGTTTAAAAGAGAGGATCGCGCTGATAAATAGTTTTATTTTGAGGCCCTTCTTTATATTTGAAAATGTATTACAACACGTGTGGCCAGGTCACTACGATACGTCACAGATTATGTTGAGCAACTGCAAGCGCATTGCTCCTAAAACAACAAGCATGTGCAGTAATAGGGTGCACGAAATATGAAGGCAGCTGAAGCATGTACCGTAACAGGGTGCATGAAATATATAGGCAGCTGAAGCATGTACCATAATAATGTGCATACAATTTAGACAAAATAGGGAAAATGAAAGAATCGCAACGGCGTTATAGTAAACACAGAGACAAAGAAGGACGTGCTTAACCCCGGGGCACGGCTACTATGTATCATGAAACTGTTAGTTTACTATCGAGTACTGTTGTATACAACCTGCAGACACGACCAATTGTTAATTAGTTAAATGTATTTAAATATTTCACGATATTTTCCAGTGGCTATAACAAGAAAGAATGACGAGATTAGTAGTGCAGACAACGACTGAATCCCGGAAATAAAAACACGACGTAACATAACATCTGGCATATCTCACACACACACACACAATGAGCACACGCTCACAGTCGAGCTCGAGCCGCCCCAGTACGCGTGGCTACAGCTTCCGCTGTTGCACTTGATCGTTGTCAGTTATTTGCGGTGTGGTGCTCAGCGATTGTCCCGTACAAAATTTATAACATTTTTGAAGTTACATTTCTTTTGGTGCGTTAGGGGAAAATATTTTTTTTACGCCAAGTCACGAAAGGCCGACACCCTGAATGAAGCTGTAGTCAACATTTAAGTTTAAAAAATATGCTAACAAAGTGAAAGTAAGGACAGCCACGTGCTTGCGTGAGAGCTGACAACTGCACGCACGCTCATTATTCATTCAAGTGTTTCTCAATACAACTTTCAATACATTATTCATTCAAGTGTTTCTCAATACAACTTTCAATACATTTATAAAAACCTTTTTCTATTGTTAGTGTCGCCTTTTCTACACACGTAGAATAAGCGAAGAATTTTTAGACATATTTTTCTCGTGTTACGCCAAAGAAGTATAACTTCGAACGCGTGTACATGCATACACACGCACTTTTCTCTCTCCCCTATACGTATGTACGTATGAGGGAGAATGAAAAGTGTGTGTGTGTACTCTCCCCTATACGATGTACGTACATACGCCTTAAGTTTTTCGCAGTTGTCTCTCTGTATAGGTTAGTTATTAAAATATTTTTTACTTGTAACAAAGAAAAGTGAACCCGTACAGCTCCGCCGTCCTCGTATTGCCCATCGTTTAAATTACATAATTGCATTGGTATGATCAAACTCTACGCCAGACTTCAAGGCCCCGAGTCAAGACCTCGCCCAGCGAGTTTTTGGCAGCGCAAAAGAAATATTCACAAATTATATCTAAACTATATACAGTCATCCAATAAAATGCTACCGTCCTTGTAGGCGTATCCAGTATAAACTGAATCTTTTGAATTCTTTTTACAATTGTTACTATTTGTTATATTTAACATAAAAACTTTTTAATATTTAGTAGTAAAAATTGTGCAAAAAATATACAAATGAGAAAATCATAGATATCATGAATTTTCATTAAGTGACAATACATTCCAACCGTATACATCACATAACGCATAAGCCCGGTCGCCGAGCAGAAACAATTCACCTGTCCTTCTCGCTCCCGCCTCAATGGAATGCGTCTCGCTCACGAGGCTAAATGTATCCACATTATACTGAGACGGGAGAGAGGGGGACGGGTGGTAACAGGTACGGAATCGTTTCTGCTCGAGGACGGATCTCTAGTTCACATAAGCCAATGTTATGATAGCCGCCTACTGGAGATATAGCTCATTGCTTTGTACAGACTGTAGATGTGCAGATGGCGACAGCTGCCTGCTTCCTCTGGCTCACGTAACCTTGAACATTTAATTATTTATTTGGAAAAATATTTGTGTTAAAAAATATTAGTGTAAAAAGTATTTGTGTTCAAATATTTGTGTTAAAAAAATGTTAGTGTGAAAAAATATTAGTGTTAAAAGATAGTGGTGTAGAAAAAAAGTAGCATATAAACTACGGAGATAGCACGACAACGATTACGTTTATGTATTCACATAAATCGGTATAATATTTTTTATCAATCCCTCTTATGCTCGTGTTAGGTACCTACTTATTTTATATTGTACGTGAAAACTTGCAATTGGCCTTTTATATACATTTCTTTTCCGGTTATAAATAATACATTAGCTGTGTGTTTACTAAAATAAATAATAATCTGTGGTCTTATCACACCACGTTAGCCTAGCCTGTGCCAAGTGCCTTAAGGAAATTTAAGTATGTTATATATTTAAGATTTTTATTATAAAGTTCATATAATACACATATAAACATCCATGATCTAGACGGGCATCGAACCCGCGACCTGTGGCGTAACGTGCTCGGCATACCCCCTTACATTTCCACTGCGCCAATCGGTCGTCAAATGCGATATCATGAGATATAGAATCAGCAATATGTGTACAGACTTCTACAAAGGGCTAGAGTCATTTCTATAGAGGGCTAGAGTTTCAGGCCGTCATAAGAGCTCAAGACAGTCAAGTCGTATATTACGCGGGGAGCACTTCTAGATCTACACGTACCCGTGGCGGCCGGCCGCTGCCTACTGGAAGGGCAGCGACAGGCCGTACAACGACGGTCACCGGCGCGCCTCCGACACGTACACCGACACCGTCGAGTCCTTGGAGCCCACGCCCATCGCGCATCTGCACAGGTCGACGTGTCAGCACGTCTCATGTTAAACGTTGCGTATATTAATTGCTAGGTAGGTGCAGCAAACGTAGCAGAGTTTAACACGACATAGCTGAAATCACCCATCTGCGTAACCTCCATGTGGATGTTTAAAGGCGTCGGAGGACACTGCTCTGACGGCTAGATTTCTCCCATAAAAATAAAACTATCGCCTGGAGTTCGTAGCACAGCTACGTGGTGCTACGAGTGAGCGTAGCACACGTGTCTATGTTCTCATGTCACGGACTCAATACTGACGTGTTATCAAAAAAGGGCACAACTAACATTTTTGGAAAATGAAACTGAGTTAGATATATATTCGGAGTCACGAAAAAAGGCCTGTCTATTTGTAACTAAAAATCCACAAAAATCAGGCTTTTTGTGGATTTTTAGTTACAAAATTAACAGAGATAGCAAAAGTTTAAAGGGCACAACTGCACCATTTTTTTCAGTTTCATTACAATTAAAGGGCTCATTGTGAGATGTGACTTTTATTTCACATTTTCATAACTGACGTACGTTAAATATTAAAGGCTCATCTGGCAATGGTGCTTACTTTTTACACCAACACCTTAGCATAAAATGTAGGAAGAAAAGTCACAATAAGCAGTTATGCCCATTCAATTTACCCATACACGTTAAAATTTAATATAAAAAACAGCACATTGGCGTTTGTGCCTTTACTACTAAACGTCTGTGGAATATTGTGTGTATTTAAATTCCAATTATTTACAGTGAAAAGGCACAGTTGAAGTTGAAAAGTGTCTTTTAATCGTAACGTTGTAAATTCTTACCCAAAACTTTACATCGAAGAGGTATAACTGGTTATATGTGCCTTTTAAACGTAATATTGCTCTTTTAATGTTAATTTTTATGTTAAGGTAAAAAGAAGTATGATATCCTTTAAGTATATCCATTAAAATTAAAAATATAACATGACTATCGAAGTATACATACCACACAAACGCAACTTTTAACATCCACACAATTTCTAAACAAAAAACATTCTAGAAATGTTTTTTTACCAAAGTAAAAAAAATATTTCAATCTTGATGTTCTCAACATTTGCAAAATGTTAGTTACGCCCTTTCCACTTCGACGGCAGAATGCTATGTCGACTACGTACTTCCTACACACCCCTGCACCACTTCGCTTTCAATTTAATTTTACATTTCAACTTTCAAATCGTTATAATGCTTGCGCTATGGTTTGTAGCCTCTTATCTATCCTTTCATCTTAGGCTTTAGTGGAAAACACCAGATGGACAGGATAGTACACGGATGTAGAAAATTAAGTTCTATTCGTACGCCGGTGATGAGAGCGTAACATTGTCCGCTGCAAAAAACGGTTAAGTTTTCACTTTCATTCATGTTTTGCTACTTTTTCCTTCAGTTGAAGTGAGTAAGGAAGTGGGTGTTCTTATATTATAGAGGGTAAAAGCCCATAGACATCCGTATAATAGGCATGCCAATGTGTTGTCATCCTTTCCTCCTCCCCTCCAAAGGTTAGCATGTAACGAGACACTTATTATCTGTTATTACTATCGTTTAGTATTACGGTACGGCATGGCTACATGTCAGTCCTAAGACAAACTAAGTGACAGCCGACCTTAGTGGGTGGAAGGTGAGGCAGGAGACGGGCCCGATGCGCGCGCCCATGAACCCCTCGTGGAACTTGATGGTGTTGAGGTGGCCGCCCTGGAGGTCGTAGATGCTGATGCACTGGTTCACGGAGCCGCTGCAAGTCACATCCATCCGTTAACTTTAGGAACACTTTAAAAATCAGTAATTTTTGTATATTTTTTAAATATTTATTTCGAGACCGTTCCTTTCTTTATTTCTCAGTTCTCAGTCACACTCAAAAGGCAACAGAAGATGTATATCATCACTAGGTAGTCCGTCTGTGTGTCAAGACGCGGCACGTCATCTGTCTGTCTGTTAACGCTCACCAGGAACGAGTGGAATGATCAAGGTGAAATTTGTGTAGAATCCCGAAGTTTATGTCTTGTCTTGTCGAAAAAACACGAGTTTTTTCCGTTTGTAAAATTGGGTTTCTTTCCATACTTTTTTATACGTACACTTCATAAAGACTGCTTACATAAACCTCCTTTACCAAAATTACAGAGTCTAAAATGTTTGTTATAGCAGCTTGTACATATTATAGATAAAAATTGTAAATTATTAAACAAAATTTTAAAAAATGTTGCTTGTCAACTCAGACACGTGACTGTAATGTATTACTTGAAAACAAACATGATTTGGAAGTGAAAGGTGCGTACTGTAAGCACAACCAAGGTAAGGTACTACATAGTACGTTACATACCAGGCGAGCAGGTCCGCACGCGGGTGCACGGCGAGCGCGGCGAGAGGCGCCGGCGCGCGCAGCACGTGCAGCGGCGTCAGTTTGCGCGTGTCGTAGATTCGCACTTCGCCGTCCACACTGAATAGGAATAAAACACGATTTGAAAGTAATCGTTTTACCATTTGTAAATCGTACTAATTACAATATTTGTATATGACGTAATTGTTATAGTTATGTTGAATTCGCGGTTCGCAGCTAATAAGTATATTTACTGAGAGAGAGATATTTCAATTACGTACATCCTAACCAGAAGGAACTATTTTATTTCTACGAATAAAAGCATTTTATAACAATCCAGTTCGTACATAGTGCACTGTTCAACCATTCAACCATTGTGACAAATATTTTTGCAAATAAAACTTATTATTTATTTATATCGCTACCAAATTTCATCCAAATATGTCCAGTAGTTTTTGCATGAAAGAGAACAAACATACATCCATATTCACTTCAACTTTGGCAATTAGAATATTAAAATAGGACGTGTATACAAATTATTTAAATTGTATATAAAGGCTAAAAACTAAATATAATAGCTACTTTAGGTGTATTTTATCTTATTCACCTAGTTTAGGTGTATTTTATCTTATTCGAGGTGTAGTCTAACTAGCCCTGTGTCAAGTGAACAGACGGACACGTGTACGTATACTGGTCGTTTGGGTGATGCGGATACGATTGTGTATGTAGATACTTGTGCGTGCTTGAGTTTTATAGGATAAGGGATAAACGAGCAAGAAATAGGTGCTACAGCAACTGGTGTGTGGTGGATGTCTACGGGCGAGCTAGTTGGTTCCATAATGACGTTCTGCGCGGCAATAAATTACCAGTTGTGGACTTCGGGACATGTTTATTTCATTTTAATTTCACATTTTTTGTAAGACTTCCAACCAAACCTTTGCAAATGGCATTGTGCGAGTGTTGATGTGGGTATGAATATATATCTGGTAAACACATGAACAACGTCTGCCTGAAGAGTACGTATATCTATGCGGTTGCACTTAACCTCACATGTACACGTATTCTTTAGGGTTAGATTTTGAATTGTTTGGGAAAACGTACGCGCCGGCGATGAGCGCATTACGGTCGTGTCGCGGCGCGGCGCACAGAACGCGCTCGGCGAGCGGATCCAGCGCGAACGTAGGCTCTGTGCCAGCTCGCAAGTCCCACGCGCGCACGGTTCCGTCACCGAACCCTGCCACAGCCTATGAGAGAACACACGGAGGAGGTTATATATCATCATATTCTATACGTATAATACCTACAGAAGTATGCGCGTCAGCGGTGTAATCAAGTGTTGTGCCAAACTTGTCAAAAATAATATTCTGCTTCTGTGGCGACGTTCTTCAGCCGCACACCATAGTACACACGAGTTTGCTCACCTGATCGCCGCCGCGCCACAGGGCTGTAACAGCCGCGTCGGTGCGCGTGGGCACGTCCGCCAACAACATCTCCTGGCGTACGTCCCACAGCCGCAGCGTCGGCGCCGCGCCCGCCACGCCGAGTGTACACGAGCGTGCAGCCCACCGCAGCAGCGTCGCCGGCGGCGGTGGGCTGTAGCCGCTCATAGCGCCACTTCCACCTACACATACGTATACCCAAATACATATTCGACACATAGCTTATCTGCTACGACCCGACACGACTATCGGTCCTAGCCGAGTTTAGATGGGATCATATTCAAATATAATTTTACGTCTCGATTTAGTAGTTATTTAGGTAGATATTTTACTAAATTTGTTAGGTTATAGAATGGGGTTCACCCATGCTATAAAAAAGAGAAGACGTCACAATGCTGCCTTACCTTTTGTGTCTGTCGATTTACTTTTGTTGGAACTCTGTCGTTCGTCAGCCGCGCTCCACTGCTCTGACATCAGCTGGGCCAAGCCTGAAATAAGCACCCCACCATGGTTCAAACTTTGTCGTGGCGGTGGGACTCAGTAGCGGCGAAGTAGATGGCGAAGCCAATTGAGCCGAGAGGGATGTTCTTTGCACTCCTCTTATAAGAGAGGGCTAAAGAGCGGGTGGAGGGTCGCTCTTTGTACCCCTCTTATAAGAAGAGGGGACAAAGGAAAAAAAAGGAGGCGGCGCTTTTGTGCATGTGGCAAGGGTCGAGGATGGGAACCTCTCCCCATTGCACTGTCCCAAAGTTGGTGGTCCTGTAGTGCGGGAGAACCCCATCTGTGGAGGTGGAGTCAGTCCCTTAGGTGGCTGGCTAGCCGTTGAGGTGCCCTGATGATTTGTTGTTCCGGGGCACCTCACCGAAGGCGGTACTGGTGGCACTCGCGGTGGTTCTAGTGTGCCACCCAGGACCAGTGAAGGCGATTAAATGCGTTTCTCCGCGTAAACAAAAACAAAAGGTCAGAAATAAGAAAAACACGCAAGTCACAAGAGAAATTATAAAAACATAACTAGCAGTACTCCGCGGTTTCACTCGCGCGAAATGACAATTTGAGTTTACGCCTCAATTCATGTAATCCTAGAGCGCGAAACGCTTTCAGGATCGCAGTATGCAAGAAACGTTATTCCAGATTGTAATCAAATAACCGTTGACAAATTTGGAAGAAATTGGTTCAATAGTTACTGCGTGTAAACATGCTTTGCACATCTAGGTGTACGAGTGAGCGCGTACACTGAGGGGCTTAAGTTGCATTTTCCTTGTGTACTAATTACTTCTTCATCGTTCGCAGTCGGTCGTCACGTATATCGCGCGTAACTCACCATCAACATTAATTCATAATATTTTAAGTTTTCTGTAATGATACCTTTCACACTTCTTCATAATACTTTTATTTATTGTTTATATTCGTGCGGTAGACCGGTACAACTTGTAAGATAATAATGCTATCACATACATTAGAAGTCGTGCATAGTCACAAATTTTGAGTTTACGGTAGTAGCGGCGCGACGTGATACTATGTCACGTTTCATGCCGGAAACGTGACATAGTATCCGCTAACCTTCTGATGCACCGGTGTATGGACAGTTCTTGTCTCTCAACACCTGTCCTGTCAGTAGAGTCGCCCCAAACGGCTGTTGGCGGGACTTGTATTGCTTAGTTTTGTTTACTTTTCGGTCATATGATATATAATGTAGTGTATGGTATGATATTAAGCATGTACTGACTGTAGATGGGCTGCGCGGGCGGCGGCTTGTAGTCGGGCGCGGGCCGCACGTCCAGGCCCCGCCACGCGCCCGCCAGGACGGGCTCCGCGCCGCTGCTGCCCGGCCTAAGAGCGTACGTCACACTTGTTATACTGCACATGGCGAACTTATCTGTATACTATGTTGAAAATAATTCCAAAGTGAAATTACAAGTGCACAAATCTTTTTTTAAAGCACAGGGTAACAAACTTGTAGTCGAAGCAATTTAGTGCCTACCGAAACCCATATCCGCACGTTTAGAGCCTACGCAGACGTAGTTCACCTACACCGTCAGTTCGACGGACGTGGTCCACACGCTACCTGTATATCGCGACGTTGCCCGCATGGGAGGCGACGGCGAGGAGTGCCCGCGCGTGCGCGTTTAGGTAGGCGAGTGCGGTGATGCGGCCCCAGGAGCGCTCCCAGCGCCCCACCATCAGCTTGGCGGCCGTGCCCCAGTCCCATACACTGCGAACAGACATTTTTTATGAGATAGGGCCAGACGCACAGGTGGATAGTGACTACCATCGCCTTGTCTTGCCGGCCTTTAAGGACACACACTTCATTCTAAGATGAAAGAGTACACACATGCTCACTAGTTGCCAGCTCAGGCTCAGGCCCGACGCACACTGTCAAACTCTCCGTGTCAGTGAAAAATGTTATGTGGTGTAATGTTCAGTGATGTTTTTATCCGTCTGCCTGTTTGTATATCTGTCTGTCTGTCCGTCTGTAGGCTTGTCCATGTGTTTTTTAGTTCATGTACTTCTCTGACTGTCTTGTTTGTCCGTGTGTGCGTACCCGAAGTTGTCCTTGGAGGCGACGGCGGCGTGCTGCTCGTAAGGGTGGAACAGCACGACAGCGGGTGGCAGCGGACACCGCGAATGGAACGCCTGCGTCTCCAGCCGCGGCGCGCGTCCCGCACGTAACGCTGCAACAACACAACCTCAGTGTATATCGACGGACGGACCGACAGCGGGAACCATTTATAACCCATTGATGGAATCCCCACACCACGAGTTCGGCAAGCATAGCTAAATTAATCTGCAGAAAATAGAAGGAACATGAAGTTATTTCGCCCCTAGTCTTACGATTATAGAGACAAAGGGTTCATATAACGTCTGGTTATATGGATGTTTATGGGCGTATGTAACATCTCAACTTGTTGTCTCGTTTACTTACTGCGGGCGTACTTTTAAAGACCCCGTCATACCTCGTGCCTCCCTCCGTATGCTGGCGTTTCTGGCTCGGCGCCATAGCCTCTCGTGGTAGGCGGCGCTCTCGCAATCCACTTGAGGCGGGGGTGGGGACCCGGCGGGCGTGGTGGGCGGTGCCGCAGGTGGCGTAGATGGGGCCCCCGGGGACGGGGCGGAGCCGCAGCTGCATCCGCCGGCGCCGTCTCCGCGCGCGAACTGCGCAGTCGCCCACTCCACGAACTGTGTGCTCACTATAGGTTTCTTCAGCGACTGACCTATAACCAACAAGTACCGTTAGTAGGCTGCACACAATTTAAACGCCTGAATATGACGAGTCAACATACTATCTCCAAGTGAATATAATTAAGTAACTAGCTCAATTATATAATTTGATTTGCCTGTAGCCGAAGTGTTTTAAGTTTAGTTTCTAGGTGGCACGATGGAGTGCGTGTAGAGAAAGTATAGTTAAATCAATAAAATCTGTCCGAAGTTGAAATAGATTTATTATAGTAATTTTGTTAATTATGCTATTATTAGGCGAGCGTGGTACTCACTGGAGGCGGAGGAGGTGGAGTCGCGGTCACGCGCGCGCACGCTGTCCTCTGATATGGTATGCGGCAGTGACGACTTGCCGCGCCGGGGACCTGCGGGCGTGATATAATTTAAGGTAGAGTTCTCGAATCTACTACTGTGCCAAATGTGTCGTTTAAAGAAATTTGTAAAATCATATTTTGAATATGGTTTTTTTGTACCAGGCAGCGTGTGCGTGCGTGCGTCGCCGGCGGAGGCGCGCGTGTTGGGCGACGACGGCTGCGACATGAAGCCCGATCGCTCCGGGTCAACGCTCTCTGCCTGCCAACCAGCACAACAATACCTATTAATTTGGTACATACATTAAACTACAAGAGAAAACATCGGGATGGAATCCGGATTCGTACATTGTAATTCAACCTTATATATGATTGGATCTAAGTCTTCTGGGTAGCAGGGGTAAAAACGGGCACCCTTGTGAAATCTTACCTACATTAAGGTAGCTCTATATAGCGGGATAAGGCTAGGACGAAGAATATTAGGCGAAAATCAGATATTCTACCGTTTTAGTGTGTGAAGACAGACCGGCAACATTGTCTTAGCGAGGCCCAATTTGTATTTTGAGTTGATGGCTATTTGTTGAGTTGATGGCTACCTGGTTGGCGACGTATTCGATGATGTCCTTGGCCATCCTGGACAGCTCGGGGTGCGGCTCGCGGGCCATGTCGCTCAGCGTACTCCACAGCTTGCCGTACACCGACCCGAAACCTACATTATTCAGATAACAAAACATTCTTTACTTCCTTCCGAAGCCGGTGGTGGCGGATAGTTGGGCTGAACAGGTTGAGCGCGTGTGATAGCGACGCCTATGTCCAGTAGTAGTGCACAAGAGGCTGACGATGACTTGCAAAACATTCCTTGAACATCTTATAAACGTCTAGCGAGCCGCCTCACTACCATGTGTCATGTCAATAACATCATATTCCTTATACTGTGTTAATGTAGTTTATATTTTTAAGACCACGCAGCGCTTACAGGCGCACTGCTCTCATACTTTTTTATATCCTATACTTTGATCCGAGTTAAATGAACAACATATTTAACGTATTTTCACTGGATAAAACCATTTACTGTACTATTTAGAATAGCTTCGTAAAAGAGGAGGTGATTTTGTTTAATATATGTTATATCTACTAAATTGTGAAGTATTGATGTCCTGTTTATTGCAGTATTATTGTAACTTTTACGATTGTAACTTATCAAGTGTTGGATGAAAAATGCCATGTGTGTGTGCATCAGCAGTTACCGATAGATGGCAGTACGAGGGGCGCGGGGCGCGCGAAGGGAATCGCTCGCGAGCCCGCCACCAGCGCGTCCTGCCCGGGATCCACACGCGCCCGCCCGCGCACGCTTTCCCTGCGGACACCATCGAGTTATCGAATTTTACTTTAAGCGCAGAATTAATAATACGAGAACTTGTACAATTTATCCTGCGTTGATTTCTCAATGACTGGATGGTTCATACATATTCAAGAATTTCTTAAATAATGCTGAGAACTGCCGGGCTCTCCGCAGTATGACGAAAAGAAAAGTCTATGTATAGTATGTCAGAATATTTAGTTCATTGACCACTATCTAGGGCGCTGGTGATTGTGAATATGTTAGTCTAGATATGTATACAACAGACGACAGCGCATACGTCACCTCGTCCCGAAAGCCGGAGCTCGCAACTGGGCGCATGCAGCGCGTGCTGGAGTGGCTCCACAAGACGACGTGCTATATGTCAGCAAGAGACGCTCCATGCCGGGGCGGTTAAAGTTCAGACGCCAGGATGTGTCTTGGGAATCCCCAGTCGTGTATCTCGGATGCAGTATCGCGCGCTGCGGATGGGCTCACAGATGGACCGAGCGATCAACCAGGTGAGAACAGCCCGCGCTTTGCTGTGGCCGGTACTAGCGTCTGCGCTTCCTACACGACGAAACTGGGGATATGCAAGACGTATGGATCCGGTCACGCCTCACTTACGCCGCCCCCGCATGTTACGCGCTAACCTCCCAGACCCAGCGGAACATATCCCTACGGGTCATCAGGGGAGCCGGTCGCTACGTCCGCAATGATGTGATCGCGCGTGACTTGCGGATAGAGTCGCCGGAGGAGTTTGTGGTTCGATTGTCGAGCGCTATGTTCAATAGGGCAGACAATGGACCGCATGCTCATCTACGTGACCACCTGACGGGAGACCGTATCCGCGTGAAGTCCCCCCCACCCCACCCCGTTATCCACCAAGCGGACTAAGGACTGCGTGTTCGGCGATCCGGTCGAGGATCACACATTCACATGCGTAACACACCCAAATCACTACTCACACAACAACAGTCACAACACGCCATACAACACACAGGCCCTAAATACGCGTACATTCGCCCCCTGAGCCCATAAGCCACGATGGCAAACCCGCAATAAATATTGCGGTCCCGTTACCGAAGGGATAGTTGTCCCCTCGCGATCCCACCCGGGTTATGAGGTTCGCCTCGGTGCCCGTAGCCCTCGCAGATCATCTGAGGAGTTTCCAGGAGTAGTAGTAGTATACAACATTCAGCGGGGAAGTTCGCTCCTACTCCCCGCAGCAGCCTGGACATGTACACAGTGCACATGACTCACTTGTCCCCCCGGCGCAGTCGATCCTGCAGGTACACGGCGATGAAGTGTTGCTCGAATATCAACACGATCCACTGCAGCGCTGCAAACGAAAGCCGGACTCACTGTCTGTAGCTGATACACGTTGGTACATTATTCACACATAAGTAGACACATTTTTAAATGTTGTGCCCTGTGGTTTCACCTGCGTAAAATATATCCCGTCATTTTTTCGGGATGAAAAGAAAAATTGTGGGAGCGAGATGTACTTCTCATGTCTTGTCAGCCTATTGGGGATGCAATTCAGCATGCCACTGCCTTATATAAAATTAAAACAACTAAACATTATTTCAATGTTTTCTTATAAATGACAAAACATTTACGCTTACCGGCGAGTATCTCTTTGCGCACGAGTGGCGACGTGTCCACGGGCAGACGTGCAGCGAGGTGTACGGCCACCTGATGGTCGAGTGCGTTGGCGTGGTCGGTGCGCGCACGCGCGGCCGGCGCGAACGTGCCCAGTGCGAAGGCGCACGCGGCGCGCACCTCGGCGCGCGGGTGCGCCAGCAGCGCAAACAACTTCTCGTGCGCCAAGTCACGCACGCCGGCCCAGCGCGCCGCGTCATGCGCGCGCCACAACCGCCCCAGCGCCACGCACGCCCACTGCGCCAGCGCGCCGCAGCCGCAGCGCCCCTCCAGCTGCTCCAGGCAGGCAGAGATCAGCGAGCCCTGCAGCGCCGCCTCCTGCCCCGCGGGGTAGTTGTCCACTATGCCGGCCAGCACGAACGCCGCCAGCGTACGGTGCTCGCTCTGTAAACAACCAATACGTTTTATTAAAATATATATACAACACGCTCAATTGGTGCAAGCCTACGTTTGTACTATAGTGCTTTGTCGAATGCTTTTAAAATAAAATATTTTAATCACTACCAGCGGTCTAAGTTGGCGGTTGGTTACAATGGCAGAATGTTTATTTACTAGTCAGGTCTCGAGGGCGTAACAGTCAGACAGACAACGCAACGACATACTCACATCCACTGTGGGGTCCTGCAGCACGGCCACGAAGTACTTGTGCCCCTTCGCGTTCACCAGATCCACCTGACAACTCTGCAATTGATAAAAACAAACGAATTATCCTAACCGTTACTTTGAAAGTAAGTTAATTGAAAATCTATGCAGGATAATTTTATTTTCATAGCATAAATGCTATAACAAAGTAATGATAACGAGCAGTTGAAGCCCTATAAAAACTATATAAACATACGCACGAAAAAAGATTGTGCACATGCGTTGTCATTCCATCTCTCCTAATGGGCCACCGAAGCTCACGGGCCAGTTACGCTCCAATGCGTCAAGATCAATAGAGATGTATGGCTATGTCACAGCATATTAATAGAGTAAAGATGTTTAATACGGGCATGTGTTCTTCGCTCACCGGGTCCACGGCGATGATCTTAGCCCAGATGTAGACCATGGAGGCGCGCAGGTCGCTGGCGGAGGCCTGCAGTAGCTTCAGCATGTACGGGAAGATGCCCACGGCCAGCACCGCGCGCACAGCGCCCGGTCCCAGGGACAGGAAGCGGCACAGGATCTGCAGCGCACGCACGCGATGCAGCGTGCTCAGCAATACCTGCGTCAGTTGCATGTCCGTGTACGTCAGTCGCGGGCGTATGCCCATACGCCCGCGACTATACAGCGTCTCTAGACACCTATACGTGAATGGGTGTAAGCCAGTACATTGGAGCCATTGAGCAGTCTATTGATGAAGACTGACGCATAGATATCTCAAACATGATAAAGAATTCAAGCCCTTCTTCATCCCCTCTCAATGGGTCACAGGAAACTCTGAAACGTTGCAGCATAGCTATCAGTTTGTGGCGGTCTAATGTGAGCGACGGTCGCCTGTCCGACCGTGCAGACCCGATTCGGATGTAATGGCACTATATATTACTTTACACTGCGCTGTACGGCTAAATGTGCACCCTGCCCTAGACACAACTTTGACGGTCACAGCGCACTTCTACATATCTCATGTAGAAGTTACTTAAGAAAATATATGTTGGTAAGGTTTGGCGCATGTGTATGGTGCTATGATGTAGCGGAAGATATCTAGATCGTCTATCATACTAGGGGGCGTGGTGAGGTGCTGCGGGGTGGTGGTGTATGGCAGAAGCTACCACCCTACCAGTGCCGGTTGGACACAATTACATATATTTACAAACATCTTCTAGTGCCAAATATTTTGCAGTATTGATATCTGACGCATTTCTCTCTTCTATACGTCCTTCTATGCCAACAGCACAAACAAAAAAAACAACAAAAGATGATATAAGTAATAATTAACTTCGCTTGCCTCAGCTAGCCCTACACTCTGTACATATTACCTGTAGCACCATAGGCAGTTGCATAGGCGGCGGTCTTGCACCCGCGCCGGGTCCCAGCCACAACCGGAATGCGGTGAGCTGGTCCCTGAAGAAGGGCGCATGCTGGTAGGGAGCACCGGCGGCCAGGGCGGGCAGTTGCGCCAGGGCTAAGTCGAGCGTGTGCTCCCAGGCGCCCCACAGCGCGTGGCGCGCCAGCGACGGCAGCGCGGGGGCCGACACCGGCGTGCAGTTGTAAGACCTGTGCCGAACCAATAATTTATTAATGCTAATGTAACATCTACTCAATGAAACAAGGGCCTGGTAAGGGAGATCCACCGATGGTTTCAGTTGCCAATTAATCTTCATCAAGCTCGATTCACGTTTATCTCTATACAGAATGTTACAATAGCCCTGTTGTTTCTGTCAAGGACATAACCAGAAAGGATACTAAATTCTAAAAGTGCATGTCATTTAGTAGTATTGTTCACCTTAAAATTACAAATAAAATGAGTTAAAATGTCCCAGAGGCTTGATATGTTTGGTGGACCAACCATTGGACATGTTCACGATCCCGAGTGTACTAGAGAGGCCATGAACTCGTCACGTGACAGTTCGCTGTGGTGGCGTGCACTTGAATATAATTTTTAATATTTATTTATTTAATTATTATTGCTACTGGGCATTGTAAAATTTTTAATATCCATTTTTTATTCCAGACTACGTAAATCAAAGAAACTAATTTGAACACTTTTGATTTTTTCGTTGTCATTCCTTTTTCATTAATTATTCCAAATTTTCGATATCTTAGGCTTGATCACGCCATCGATGACATAAATGTGGTTGTCTGTGTGCCTTTGCCTATATTTTATCGTTTTATTGTAGACTGTGAAATGTCAAATATGTCATGTTAAATTATCAAAACAAACCCCACACATGAGAATGCATAGCTATGAAGCAATAAAAGCATTTGATTAATACTATGATACTGTGTTAAGAGATACTACTTACAAACTAATGGTTTGTCTGTTATTATTACTTGACATTTTTGGTATTTGCTAATGTCACATAAAATGGTCGTAACTAAGCCTAGACAGTTGAAAAATTAAAATAATTATAAAAATGAAACGAGGACGAAAAAAGCAAAACTGTTAAAATCAATTTCTTATATTGGTCTATGACTGCGAAATCTAGAATAAAAATAGGTGTTGATAAATTGTACAAAGCCCATTGCATTGACCAATGTTTGATTTTATCGAACAAATATTTTATGTAACGGTATATCTATAAACATGCTATACATACAGTAACAGGGTTTTTGTTACACGCTGTATAATCAACACAGAAACGTAGTCACAGTTGGGGCAACAAGAAATAAATTGGCAATGACCTCATGATCCGGTCCGCCAGAAGGAAGTTCCGACAGAGGCTGGCAGTGAGCAGGTCAGCGCGGAACAGCTGCTGGAACAGCTCGCTGGGGAGGGAGGACCAGGCGATGGTGTCCGTGATGGCCGTGAATATCCAGTTCAGCTCGCCCAGCATCGTGCGGCGGTCCGTCACCTGCCCGGGGATCCTGAAACAGAGCAAGAGTCATTCAAACCACAGTGCAATACGCATGGCTACACATATACACATGGCTAGCTCGCCAGCGCCTTACACATAAACCACTGATATCTATTTATGGATAAATGACACTGTACCTAACCATTGACGCCTCTTGAAAAATGAAATATCAGCGCCGAGTTACAGACTTATCAAATAAAATATAACTTAAAGCGTACTTATGTCAACAATTTTACGGCTCGATAACAATAAGTAGTTAAAGACTTCAGTGGAGCCCACCCATATTGGCACATCCCCTGATCGTAGGATGTTTATGGCCATCGATACTTATTAAGGTTTGGCGTTATCGTTGGCGCGTACGTTACAAACAAAACAAACAAGAAATCGGCATTATTAAGGAACTACAATAGGTACAACTTATAACTATCAAACAGACCTGCAATTCATGGCACAATCTCATAGCGCCGCGAAACTGTGCTACGAGTGTGCGTAGCTCCGCTTGCCTTTGTTAGGTAGCACGTTGTAGACTCGAACTCGTCCTAGAGAGATAAATATTCCGTGCTGTCGGCCGCTACGGACTGAGGTGGGTAGAACGTGTGTCCACATGTCGATGACGTCTGCGCGACACTTCGACGAAGGCGGCGAGGTTTGCGTGAGTGTGCTGTAGGAGGCCGGAGGTGGGGTGTAGGAAGGCGGGGCTCACTTGTCGATGAGATCGACGAGGTCCTGGCGTGCGACGCGCAGGCGAGTCCGCAGCACGAACCACCGCACGGCCATCTTGACGGGCGTGGTGAGGCAAGCGGTGAACAGGTCGGCGGGCAGGTCTGGCGACATGGGTAGCGCCTGCCCCGCCGCGCACGCGCCCAGCTGGATGCAGTTGCGGTATGACACGTGCGGCTCCGTCACACTCTCGCCGGAGCGGGATAGCTTCTGCAGACATACCATTGCTTTTAGCGTATATCTTACGCATGTCGCATAACACTCGAAGATACGCGTAGCATCTGTAGAATTGCAGTTCACAAAATATTTAACATCGCTGGCCTCCCGTTGGTCTAATAGTCTGTACATTCGTCACGTGCATTTCTGTTAATGTATTACTTGCATAGAAGTTTCATACAAAGCTACCATGTTTGTAGCCAAATACTATGAGTGCGCGCAACATTCTACGTAGTAGAGGCAAGTGAAGCTACGCTTACTCGTAGCACTGCTACGCTACGAACATGTGCTACAAACTGCAGGTCGCCGTCATTTTATAGGTTTAATTTCTGCAGTCCCTACATTTCTTTTTTCGAAACTTACATTACTGCGATGCAGTTAAAGCGTGACGACATGACAGGAACATTTTACATATATAATAAACAGACATAGTTTTAGGGAAGGATCTGAAGTGACCAAACGCATCTGCGTGACTCCTGGTTGTGCGTTCTACATAGAATTGACTTTATACAATAGAAGATCTGTAATCAGTAACCAGTAGACATAAATAAGAATGAGATACACATGTACCTCGTAGTCGCGCTCGTGCTGCTCGGCAAATTGCTTGAAGTTGTCGACGATGACGCCGGCATTGGAGCAGTCGTACACGTACAGCGACGGCGCGCCCATCCACGTCTGCAGGTCGTACATGGAGAGCGGGATGTACTGCGTGTACGCCTGCGTACGGGGCTTACGTCAGTAACAGGCCACATTAGTACAGACCACGGCGTGTATGTCTTTGTGCAGCAGTGGACGCCTGCTGGCTGATTGCGCAATCACAGTTAACAGTCACTATGGAGGTGCGACCATAGAGATAATATAAATAAAGAAGGGAAGCCAGCCTATAACACGTCCGTCTAAGTGAAAAGAAAAAGCAAGTGTGGTTGTATCTCTGTCTCTTTTTATCATTCTCTTCACTCTGCGCAATGCGCATGCGAGTACATAGACAAAGATATTTCTGTATAAACCAACGCGGACACTCGGCGCCATGCGCCTGTCTATGGCTACCCTCCTCTATCTATATCATCTCTACGGGCGCGAGGGCAGCGGTCCGCACCAACACAGCCTCGGACCATACCATATACCAGCGCTAAGATAAAAATACGAGCTTAGCACAATCGTATTTGTATACTCTTAAGACCACACGAGGGAAGTAAAACGAAACACTAACTTGCGAGCGGTGTAAGCACATAACTCCTTTCTCTCCTTTTTTTTCTTTTGCCCTAAACTAAATACGATACGTGACTCGCACTTTCTATCTTTACTAACTTATATGTCACTGACGTCTGTTGGCCTCATTTTCCTAACGTTCTCGTCACACTTACTTCCCAGTGCAAGCGTACTTAAAGAAGTTTATTCGAAGTGGTGTTACCCTGTTGAAGACCCAGATCTCCCCCTGTGCGGTGGGCTTGGGCACGCCGTGGCCGTTGTAGTGGAACAGCACTCGCTCTTCTTTGGCGTTGCGTCGCAGCGAACAACACAACTTCTTTATCTGGAATTGCAGATATACACTCAATCTTATAATAAGAATAGCAAGACCCCGCCATTTGCCACCATTTTGTTTGATACCGCCGTAAAGTGACATCTTCAGTGTCGCGTTTCGTGCGGTTTGTTAGGAGCCGTTCACCCATTGGGAGGGGGGAAAGGAGGGCAACGCATCGGCATAGTAATTATGTGGATGTTCATGGGCGTCGGTAGTCGTCAAAACGCTCGATTGTTCGCCTTACCCCTATTCTACAAAATGCAAATTATCTTCTCTTTTAAAATGTGACATGTGCTCAGGCCCATCAGAAAATATTTTTATGCTATATGTTATTTTAATAAGTTGGGGGGGGGAGCCTTTTTACGACTATTGATTTCAAGTTTCATGAAAAACTGTTAATGCATAGAATGTACATCCTCCGAACGAAGGGCTCCATATTCTAGCGACGTCTGCAGATAATGTTACCGTGAGTAATTATGTTTAATGTTTTGAAAAATTCAGTTCAGCTACTTTTAATGCCTACCGTGACTATAACGTTTAGGTTACTGTTAATATGAACTGACATCAATAAACCACCGCACTAAAAAATTCAAAATAATCATATTTTTTAATAACATTCGGGATTCGAACGAACGATCGAAGCCTTTTTAGGGCTACCGACACCCGCATAATTGCCACGCAGATGAGTTATCCCCATTCGTCCTAATGTCCAATGAGCTACTAGCCTCACACAAATCGCGTGTGCGAAGGGGACGTGGGCGAAGGATATTGTAGGAGTAAGTATACGAGCAGAAAAGTTAAACTCTCAGATGAGACGCTTGGACTTATGAGGGAACGCAGAGCACACGACGCGTTACGTCTGCCCATGTCAGGCTTCCTTCTAAGCAAATCCGCAAACTAATACGCCGAGACCTTCGCTGCTCAAATACGCAACGGGTTACCGAAGCAATTGAGCAGAATAGAGGGTCAAAGGTTTTTGTGGAGAAGCTTGGAAGAAATCATCTGACAAAGGTTAGGACTGATTCTGGGGTTAACGTTTCTTCCAAGCCTGAGATCGAAACTTTCTATAGCAAATTATTTACGTCGCACGCTCCTCATCCCGATACCCTGAACAACGATTGGCGGGTGCGAGCCTAACACGACATTTGTCAGGCGGTCTTCCGGACGTCAGAATGAGTGAGATGAGTGTAGCTCTTGCGCAGCTTAAAGGGGAAAAGTCTACGGGGAAGGAGGGAATTATAGTCGACCTCCTAGGGCAGGAGGCGAACCTGTGTTACGATAGCGAAAAAATATTTTTAATTTTGTCCTCCAGCGGGACGTACCTCCCAAGACATGGCTTGGAAGTGACGTTGTTTTGTTTTTTAAGAAGGGTGACAAATCACTTCTTCAAAATTACAGACCAATTTCACTTCTTGGCCATATTTACAAGTTGTTCTCAAGAGTCTTGACGAATCGTCTCACCACAAAGCTTGATGAATTCTAGCCACCGGAGCAGGCTGAGTTCCGCACCATGGACCACATTTTCACCATAAAGCAACTTGTACAAAAGACACATGAGTACAATCCGCCGTTGTGCCTTGTCTTTGTGGACTATGAAAATGCGTTTGACTCTGTCGAAACCTGGGCTGTTCTGGAAGTTTACAGCGATGCCAGGTCGATTGGCGATACGTCGAAGTATTACATGACGCTGCTTTTATGTCCGTTCTGATTCCGGGAGGTCAAACAAGGCCAATCCAATTGCATCGAGGAGTGCGACAGTCATTTCCCCGAAACTGTTCAATAACGTTTTGGAGGACGTCTGTAAAACTGGGTGGAATGCGGCATAAATATTAACGGCGAGTACCTTTCACATCTTCGTTTCGCCGACAATATCGTTGTGTTGGCCGAATCGTTGCACAGCCTAAATGAATCCTCCTGACGTATTGGCCTTAGGATTAACTTGGACAAGACAAAGTTCATGTTCAACGAACAGCTGGTCAACGTCAATGGTGCTATTCTCGAAGTCGTAGACGAATACGTCTACCTTGGGCAATTATTGCAATTAGGTAGATATAACTTCGAGAAGGAATCTGATAGTCACATCCTCACGTCGCCTATACCGCAAAGTTTGAAGACGAAAACCTTCACCCAATAAATGACTGTAAAAACATGGCCTCTTAATTTAGGACTGGTCCACAAGTTTGCGGTAGCTCAACGGGCTATTGATCATCCTATGTT
>JAFELO010000521.1:41433-54687 GCA_017140195.1 Eumaeus atala | reverse complement strand
ATAACATTTGTAGTGTTACCTCTTCGCTGGTGGGGTCGAGCGACTGCTTGTAGCGGGCCCGCGGCTGCCAGCGCTCGTACTGCGACTGCAGCGCGTGTCCGATGCTCTCCAGCGCCTTGGTCGGGGACATCGAGTTGGGATCTGAAAGCTCGCTATACTGAACAAACCGCCCCTTGACTTTCAGCTATATATAACTAGGTTCAGTAAGATGTAGTATTGCAGCCGAATTGGGCCGGCACGGCCGGGGAGGTAACCCTTCGCTCTCATGACACCGCCGTGAAGTGACATCTACGCGTTTCTTGCGGATTCTGAGCAGCCGTTGGAGACTAAAACGAGGCTGCGTAACGTAATAGTAGCATATTACATTTTTTCACGCAGGTGCATGGCAATAATGCTGTAGTAGTTAAATAATTTCGATTGCTCATTGCCAAAGCATACGCCATACATTTTTATAGCATATGTTGACTATAAAAAGGTTACTTTGTAGGATACAAATATACTAGAGTATGAGTATAGTAGCAGTTCGGGCTTGGGCACCGCTCGCTACAGCAACTCCTCCTGTGTCGCCAGCATCGACAACGGTAAACATTTAGTAGTAATAAGATGCCTTCTCCGTCCCAAAGGGCTACTGAAAACAAACCAACCACACGAAACGCGTTGGTGTAGCTGTGAAATTTGCGGCGATATTATATGAGAGAGTCTTCCCCGGTCTTGCTAGCTCATACGGCTGCAAAGTGTCTTATCTAAACATATTTCTGCGTCTTCCTGTTGTCAAGTAATTTCTTATTACAGCATTATCTTTGAAATAAATTATCTTTTGCACTATTGATCTGGGACGTAAACATTTAAAATGCCTGAATATGTGAGTTGCATCATCAACGTCAATCGCCGGCAGACGTCCACAGCTGGATTTAGACCTCCCCCAGGAAGTGCCACATGCTACATGTAACAGTCACATGCTGCGACCGTGAGCAGATCGTCAGATAATACTACATATTATATGTTAATGTAGTTCCGGTCAATACTAATGCAACAGTAAGCAACATACCTATCCAGCATTCCAGGCGGGCGCACGGCTCTGTTTTGACTACATCTGGTGGATCCACACCCACATTTAAACACAGCACCAGGGCTACACAGTGTGTCTTGTACTGTAATAAATTATGATATTCTTGTAGTAGTAATACATCTCATGTTAGCCGAGCACTGTATTTAGTGCAGTAACGACTTCTGTTACAAGTACTAGACAACACACAATATTTACATTTAGTACAGTAACGACTTCTGTTACAAGTACTAGACAACACACAATATTTACATTTTCAATTTATTAACATTGTCAATATAGAAATATATACTTATAATATATACTACTCAAAACAAAATAAGGGCCACTAAGACTTTTTGATGACTCATGAAAATAATAAAGACATTAACTTGTTTAACCTATGTAACTACAAAATAATGTTATTGATTATAATATAGGCTAACAATTGCTTAAAATAATGATAATGAATTGTTTTTTTATGTTCATAATAAAATTGGCCATTTCGAATGAAAAACATGAACAAAAGAAATCACCGGAAAAGACAAACTACTGTTCTTGTCACTTTTGTTTCTTCTTTTTAATAACGAGTATGTCCTCCTCTCTTAGTAATACACTTCAGAAGCCTCGTCTGCATACTGTGGATTAAATTCCTGACGTTGTCATCTGGAATCTCCTCCCAAGCATCTTTTAAAGCGTCAATCAGCTGCTGTTGGTTGTAGACCCCTTGCTCATTCTCTCTAACTATTCGTTTCAATTGGTCCCACAATTGCTCGATCGGATTTAAATCCGGACTGTTAGCTGGCCATGGTAATACCTCAACATGAGACCCTTCTAGGACAGTTTGGGTTGATCGAGCTGTGATGCCCCACTATGAATCCAGGCCCCACTCTGTGTCACGGCTGTGCAAATGGGATCACTTGAGGCCTGATAACGTCCTCGATGTAACGTTCTGCAGTTACGGTACCCGAATGTAAAATGGTGAGCTCGGTTTTACCGTGTAAACTAATCCCACCCACCCTGCTCAGAGGTCAACAACTCGTCGTCTTGACGTTTACTAATCTTCGTTCCATCGATTACACATAGTTTGCTCACTGACACGGGTACCCGTCGTCAGCCGCAGCTGGTGTTGTAACTTAGGGGCCGCTACTGTACGATCACGACGAGCACCTAGTTGGATGTACCGATCCTCATTAGGAAACTCTACCTGAACCAGGTCTCTTGGCAACACTGCCAGTGTCTTGGAAGCGATACCATACATTTTGGACAGCTCTTCGAGAAAAACCCAACTGCAAACCCACGTAACGCTGAGAATGTCCTTCTTGAATCATAGTTATGGCTCTGGTTGCTGTAATTGTATCCATGTGCCTTCGTACTGGTTGCATGATTGACGCGAGATTATCATTTTTTTCCTAAAATAACCGAAACAAGTTAAGAAGACAATCAAATAAAAACATAAGAATATCATTCAATTATTTTTTTCTTAAAATGATTGTGTCTACTTTCAAATTAGGAACACGAACACATAAAATAAAAAAGGCATAAAAGAGATCAAACACCAAAGATTTCGTAATATGAATATTATGCTACTTATCAGTTACTTTCAGTTTAAATAAACTAGTGGCCTTTATTTTGATTTGAGTAGTATATATGGACAACCAACACTCACCACGGATAATCCAGACAGGCTGCAACACATGCTACATGAACTGAGCAGAATGAGTAGCATGGTAGGACTGTCCGTGAACAAAACCAAGACAAAAGTGATTACAAATAGACAAGAAATTGATGTACAAGTAATTGAATATGTAAAGAATCATACATATTTAGGCCAACTTGTTGTAGGCCAAGGTTTAAAAACCAAATGGAATAAGAAATAGATTGAAGTAACACCAAAGCTTGGAAAAATTTCTGGTCTCTAAAAGAAATATTGAAAAGTAGTGAATACAAGGGCCAAGAATACAATTTTAACATTTGTATTCTTCCTGTCTTAACATATGGATGCCAAACATGGGCACTGACACAAAAATGCAGTTAAATTAAGAATATTGGGAATCAAAAGGAAAAATAAGAAAAGAGTGACAGAACTGGGAATGGTAAAAAAATTTTAAGACATCACTACATAAGCAAGACAACTAAAGTGGCGATGGACAGGTCACATGATGAGGGATTATAGAGAAAAATGGACGAGAACCATAACCAAATGGATCCCAAGATGTGATATCAAGACTAAGAGAAGAAGGCAATGGAAGCAATGGGCGGACTTTAGGAAGGTTGCTGGACCACTCTGGTCAAGATTGACTAGAAGGAGATGGAAGGGGCTGGAGGAGGCCTATGTCTCTGCAGGACACGCTGATTAGACAATTGTTGTTTATTTTTCTTTACAGTATGTCGTAACTTTTGTGTCAGGAATAAAGGCTCTTATTCATTTATTTATATATGCACAACCATTACTCTATTATGTTACTAGTGTGGTTGTAATACAGAATATTGCAATAAAATGTAATATAACCATTACTTTTCTGCACTTGTGAGTGAAAGAAAAGAAGGGTCTGGTCCCTGCCGCATAAGTTCTATTTTACTCCCAACCCTAAATAAAATGCATCAATAACTACAACACACACAATCCCCATAAAAATAATTGTTAAGTATCAAAAATTAAATCTAGGTGTATTTTTTATGTCCATAACATGCTGTACATAAATTTAAATATATAATTAAAAATCTGGACTTTATTTAAAGTATAATTAAATAAAAACAAATATATATGAGTTGTTCATATCATGTATGATAATGTGGCTCATCTCCGTGACCTTTAAGGAGAACGCAACATACTCGTGAGTCTGTGGGTTATTTCTCGATGTGACCTATGTTAATATATTTTGCCCTAAGATCGAGTACAGACATTACTTATTTTTTTATATTATAGAGGGACACACAAGCAGTCAAAGCCTTTTCATTACTTCCAAATCTAATAAACTCTCTCTCATAACCAATGAGCCACTGGCTATTCACAAACCACACAAGAAGCAAGAAGAAAGTTGTCACTTTATGGCGGAAACATGGTGAGCAGGGGCAGTATCATTTACAAGGCCCTTAACTTGTGAATATAGATTCACTTAAAATGAAAATAATTGCTTTGAAGTTAAATAATGCCAGCACAATATTTAGCTTTTATTCGAGCATAGTATGTTTATCAAAATAATAATTGAATACTTTAAAATTTTTATTTATGTTACTTGTATAACATCCAAACAAATATAATATTTTGAATGAATGAGTAATTTGCTAATAACAAACCTTGTTTACTTTTATTGTCACTGTACCTTTCTGCTAATGTAAGGTTGTAATTTATATTTATTTTGTACTCAATAAAGCTTTGTTGATATATTCAATAAATCTTTATAGATGTCTATGTTTATGAGAATGTTACTCAACACAGTAAAATTATTTTTATGGATTAATCTCAGTCTATCTTAGTACTTGGTCCACCATGATTGCTGTAAAGCTTCTGAATGTTCAAATTGAGAACTAGTTAAATAAACCATGATAAAATTAGAAATCGAAAATACAAATGTATTTATCAGATTTTCACATGGTTTTCACCCATGGATAGTGATTCCCGAGGAAGACTTTAGTGTATTGTTTGTTAACACTACAATCAAGCAGCATTCATGGAGCAAGGGGAGGATCGCTAGTGTTACATAATTTTCAAACTATGTGTGAATTAATACATGGAATTTGTTCAAGGCAATACTTAATTTTCCATCTGTTACATATGCTTATAATACATGTAATCATTAACTTTCTTATCAACGTCTACTTTTATTGAAATATTTTATTATTGTAGCAAGTGGACAGGAATTTTCGAAGAAGTATTTAAGTATTGTATGATATATTTATTTTTAATAGAGTTAATATTGTTAGTTTTATTTTTGTATGTCTTTTAAAACGTGAAAAAACGACCCCTAAACGATTGTATATAAACTTACACTCAGTATGCACCCTTAAAGCTCTAAGAACCGACACAAGTGTGTTTGTTTTCAGTGGATAACGATCTTACTGTCCGCTACGCAATTAACTAGTTAATTAAGCAAACATTTCACCGTACCTTTTCTTTGACTCTCCAAGTATGCTCCTCACGTTCTGCGCCCTGTATAGGCTCCAAATGCCTAGGCGTGTCATAACTTAGGGGAAGATCATCTTCAAAGTCCGAAGAATCACTGTCCACTTGTACACTATTATCCTCATCTTTAGCCGCAAGATAAGGAGGCATATCTGTCATTTTTACACAACACTATATTAAAAGTCTTTAGGTTTGAAAGTGTTTATCTCACGAAAACACTAAATAAAAACATTGTAGAACCTCACAAAATCATGTGTGCGTCCATTTTTGAACACCACATGGGAATAAACAATAAATTCTTATTCCGTTTTACGTAGGTACCCGTACTATACGTTTACGTTTGACTTTTGTAGTAACTTTGCTCCATTCATAAATTTAAAATACTAAGTACATACCAGGAGCCTACTGTGTTTTTTAAAACATACGAAATAAACGATACGAGAATATTAACAATAATATTTAGTATTTCATATATATTACGCGAATTATGCTTTATTACATATATTATTATTTAAAATTGTAAAATATTCAATAATTACCATTCACATATTAGATTAGATTTATCTACTATTTTAAGTATCTAGTAGTTTTATAGTAATTTACAATATGCATAATCTCAAACATTTAAACAGTTATGATTTGACACAGCAGTTAGTGCATTTTGAGTAAATATATTACTAGAGCTTGCAAATAAATACTTCAGTATAGACAATTTATTTAGTGAAACCCCTCTTTACAAATTAAAGATTTAAATATGCATAAATTAAATGAAATAATTTAGAAACCGGCGATATAATGACCATTACCTTATGAGTAGTTCGTTTAATATAATTTACATATGTATTATTACTATACCTATGTACTTAGTAACGTATTGTACATTTGGGAAGTTATTTTATTCCCTTTACCAATTCATTGATTTATAAAATGTAATTAAAATTGAAGCTACGTCTGTGTATGTACAGACTACATAACAGTAAAACTTCTCACATTTCCCTATTAGTAAGTAGTAGAATAGGGTAACATTCTATTAGAATATTTTGTAGTGTCACACATACCGGCATTAATTCTATAATTTAACAAGCATATAACCGAATCGATTTATTAAAATAAAATATCGAAAGTCAATGAACACCAAAATTAAATATTTTTAATTAAGAAATGTAGTAACTGAAAGAAAATATGTGTGTGCGTGTGTACTTGTTCTATGGTTTATTGTACGTTTGTACAAAAAAGAAACCAATAATGGAGAAAGTATTTAATACACTGAAATTTTATTATAACGCATTTTGGTAACTTTTTATTAAAACTAAAATGTTGACTATCAAACTTCAGTGACGGTTTTTCTTGATGGCGTCTGCGCGCATCGAAAAAAAAATACTCTTATTATTTTTCCGTAAAGGTATAAATTTAATAAGAACTCATTAATATTGTATTACAATATTTACTTTCCTATCGGGGAAAGAAGACAGATAGCACTAATTAGGACAACTGTCACTGCCTGTTGGCATTTTGTATAAGATGACAGATGTCAGATAATTCCAACTACCAGAAAAATAAACTATCAGGGGTAAAAAGTATGCGCAAATAGGTGCGAAGGTTTATGTGGGAGCATAGCTCCCGACACGATGTTGTAATGATGATAAACTAACCTAAAACCAAGCTGGCAACAGAATTAACTGGAGACATCACATACATCATGTTTGTTCCAATCTGAGATCTGTTATGAGCAGACTAACAGTTCTGAAGTATAAAGTACTCTGTTCTAACAGAAGTTAATAATACGTGTGTTTAGATAGGTTAAATTCTACTATAATGATTGTAAATAACTACCTACTCTTATGCTATTTCTTGAATTGATTGTGAATATTCACAACAAACATTATTTAAAGGAACTTATTAAAAGGAACAATTGAAAAAAAAAAGTGTAAGGCGACTAGACGGATAAGTTCAAAATAGTTTCTTGTACTTTCTACCTTGTGTGGTAAAAGGTAAAAGAAACCCTAAAGATTAAGATAAAAATCGAAGTTTTATAAATCGACCGGAATGTTCCACATTTACGAGGGATTCATTAGTTTTTATTATCATAAATTAATAGTAAGAGAACCATTGCCCGCTCACACGAGACCGGCGCGATGTGATATCTACATCTACGCGTTTTGTGCGGTTGTAGTGTAACCTATGGGGAGATCGGGTGACAGACAGCGTGACGAGCGTGAGAAACCAAAAAGTTTATTTTCATTGAAAAAACTTCGCGACATCCAAGGCAATCGCTTCATACGTTCTGAATTTTTATCAATGCAGTTTTCAGCCAGTGCTGTGATTCAGTTTGGATAGCAGCAGCTGGGCCATCAGATCCACGTAGCTGGATTAGCGTTGACGTGGTTAGCTGGTATATAAATCAAAACAAATGAAAGTTTAAATGTTTATAGCAAAATGTGAATATTGCCGCATTATTTATCTCGATGAAAACACACCCACACACAAGCACCATTGGCTATGATATAACAGGACCAATTAACATAATTATGTTTAAATATAGATTACAGTGTACATTACATTATATTGTTTTTATAATATATTTATACATTAATTAATAAGGTTTAATGAGCAATACGCCTGCCGTTAACCCATACAGGCCACAAAATATTGAACAACTTATAAAAATATGCCACATAGATTAACACAACACCCTCTTCTTTACGGGTTACAATAGAAGTAAAAGGCTTTTATATAGATAATTCCATACAAGTGTCACTCATTAATTATTAGATGGTGCTGTTTCTTTGATTTTTTCTAAAAGTACAATTCCGTAGTAAGTATTCCTAGACCAATTTACGGTGGCCAGTAGCCAAAATCTCAATAGAGACAGCTGCAGAGACAAATGCACATACAATCCCTAATCTTTCTGTTCCAATGGGACGGTACGCCGAGACGACGGACACACCGAAAGGGAACTGGAAATCTAAGAAAATTTGTCCAACTGAAGTTTATAAAAATAAACAAATAAAAATATTGGATGAAGATACAAACTGGCCACATCAACGAATAAAACGGAAAGTACTCGGAGAATAGTCATAATTCAGAATGGAAGGGCATGATGGCTAGCCAACTGAAACACACGGAACAATTTACAGTTCTATTCGTCGCTCTCGGGTCACATTTTCACGGTGGCAGTACAAACACAACAACAGTCACTTTTCGTCTTTCCCGGCAGACACTCTATGTGAAACGAGTGTCTACAGTTGTAAACCACTAAGTCTGACGCGTTGGACAAGTCCCTGATTATGATTTTTCCCGTACAGACGGAGCAATGGAACTCATCGGTCACAGAGATACCCCTCTGCTGGTTCAAAATGAGTTTCTCGTGGAGATCGAAGTAGTTTCGTAGTGTGATCACTTTGCAGGCTTCCTGCACGGACATCTGCAAGTGATAGTCGCACATCATTTTCGCAAGCGAGTCCTTCAAATCTTTTATTTCACAACCGGACTGTATATTCTGTATCAGCATCCTCGGATCGACATAATTTCCTATTCTTTTGAGCAACATGGTGACACATTCTGGTTTATCGACAGTTTGTTTGATAAGATCGGTCCACAATTCCTTGTCATTGTGCTCTTGACAGAAGTTGATAGCCTGATTGATGTTCTTTAGCTTTTCTATTATTATTTGTAAAGCCTCCCTCGTATTCCCTATCCGGCCGAGCAGAAACACCATCTCCGGATAAAACTCGTTGCTTTGACAAACATCGAGTGCTTCCTGTATTGGATAATTGTTGCTGCTCTTCAGAAACGGAAGGAGTTTTTCCCTGGCATATTTGGCATACAGCTTTACAAGTTTTCCCTGATATCGGCCATTAGGTTCGACTTTACTGTATGCGTCTAAATATTTGAACAGATACATGTCATCGTTTTCAAGTTGCTTCTCTATAGCTTCAACAGGTACTTTATACTTTAGGAGTATTGAAATGGCTTTATCACAGTCGAGAGTCATCAAATCATATATTTTATCCTGTATGACAGAGGACATGTCGTTCATCTTGATCAACTTAAAGACATCTTTGTGTTGCAGCTTTAAGTATGTAGTCAATGCCCTGTCATACTTTTTTTGATAACAATAGAGTAACGCCAGTGCTTCTAGATAAATGTTTCTATCATTTAGACTGAGGTTTGTTTGATCCCTACTATCATTGGGCTTAGGCAACAGATGCCCCATAACTTCATTCACAATAACGCCAGTTTTATATAACGCTGGGCTCCATTCCTGAACAAGTCTTAAGAATCCTGGAGGGTCTTTTTTGAGGTATTCCAGAAATATTAACTCGTACATATGTGAACTCAGCGGTTGTTCGGGATTTCGTGGTACATATGAACTTATGGCTCTTAACTGATCAATTGCTGCGAATTTTAATATCTGGTTCTCCCACAATATTTTGTCGTTTCTACAAATTCGTGCACACAAAATGGCGGCTTCTTCGTACAGTTTTTCCGAAAGCAAATGATCGAGATATTGCACGCCCACCGTCGTTACGGAGTGCTTTGACGTTTTTCCACCATTATCCTCTAAAACAGACAAAGCCTTTTCGAATCTTCCGTGTTCTGTGAGCCAAGTCACTTTATCATCGATATCATACGGGTTCGCAACAACTATATCCTTTGGCGATACTATAAAGAATCTGTTTTCTTCAATGAGAATTTCCAAATAATAATCATTACAATTATATTCCTCGTACCCCCGGATGTTGAGACTGTCTGTGGAGACTTCACAAAACTCGCAGTCCTTATAGTCTGCCACGGAGAGCACGGGTCTCTGCGATTTTCCAGTTTCTGCATCTCTTTCCTTGAGAACTCCGAGCAGCACTAACTGGTCATCGAGTGGTCCAAGACCACTAATAAAATAATCAGTTTGGAATGTATAAACAGGGTCCACTAAATACTCGGTAACATCCCTTGTTTGCAACTCAATTTGGCTACGCTTTCTTATTATGCATATTCTAATAGTGTCCACCCATCCGATCATTAGCGTTTTAGGGGCTGACCAGAGGAGGTTGCAACGGTAATCCTCTATGGGGCGATTAGGAGATTTCTCCCACTGAATGAGACCCAGGGAACACCTTGCAACGAGGTCATAGACTCGTACCCCTACCTCGCTGGCCCACGCCACAAACCGGTCGTGCCACGCTATCGCTTGGACATAGCCTTCGCATTCACATAATACTGTACTCCGCAGTCGATTCAAAAATGTCTTCTCATATAAAGTCAGTTTATTGTCACCTGTAAAATCAAAATATTTTCAAAATTATTTTCACAATTAAGGTAAAAAAAAAACATTGTAACTCTAATAATGGTTCTCTATTCTTTTCTGGCGTGGATGTTAAAATAATGTTCTTAATTTTGTAGACCACATTTCCAGTACATCAAAAATATTTCAATTATCACCTAAATAGAATACTTTTTATTCTACTATAGCTACAGCAAATAGAGTAGTATAATAGTATATAATAATATATACTTGTATAATATTTAATTTTTTTTTTATTTTGCAAAAAGATTATACAATTTTTCTTCACACAAGTTTTGGTTTTTTTTACTCCAAAATTTGAAAAACATGAATATTATATTTAAATTATAAAATAACGTGATGATGACCATATTAATCTTGGCTTGACTTTTTTCTTGGAAGCGGTATGTAGAAAATTAAAAGAAAGCCTCTGACCTAACAAGAATTGACTAAAATTACTGATGTTAAATGAAGAGTAGCTCGAGACATGTGTCATTGTAAAAGCTGTTACTTAGTGCCTCAATCCTGAGCGAGACATACCCCACCCCAGTTGTACTTTTTTTTTTGTTGACGCGGGGAAACGCATTTACGCGCCTTCACTGGCCCTGGGTGGGGTCCAGTGGTGTGTGGGGCTCGCGGCACATTATATAGTGCCGGATACCCACAAAAACCACCGCGAGTGCCACCAGAGCCGTCTTTGATGAGGTGCCCCGGAACAACAAATCATCAGGGCACCTCGACGGCAAGTCAGCCCCCGAAGAGACCGACGCCACCTCCACAGATGGGGTTGTCCCGCACCACAGAACGACCCTACCGACTTTGGGACAGTACAATGGGGTGAGGTTCCCATCCTCGCCCCTTGCCCTGTGCGCAAATGCGCCGCCACTTCTTGCTCTTTTGTCCCCTCTTCTTATAAGAGGGGTACAAAGAGCGGCACCTCCTCCTGCTCTTAAGTCCCCTCTTCTTATAGGAGGGGTACTAAGAGCCGCCACCTCCTCGGTTCAATTGGCTTCGCCCAAGGTGTCTCGGATAACCCCAGGCTACTGAGCCCCACCGCCACGACAAGGCTTGAACCATGGTGGGGACCCCAGTTGTACTGGCCCAATATGCTTGGAATCCAGAATGGCACTTTATATTACTATGTAAGAGGTAGGGTCATGCCGCATAGGAGGAGGTAGTGCCATGCCAATAAGGAACAGTTAATGTCATGCATAGTGCATAACACTAGATCCTCCTATGCAACAGAATTGGGCCAGCATGACCTGGGAGGTGCCTCTAACTCACTTGATATTCAATCACTGATTGTCAGTAGGCAGTGGCCCATTGTGGGAGAGGTGAAAAGGAGGGCAATGCATTGACATAATTATGGTGATGTTCATAGGCGTCAGTAGTCATCGAGAGGCTCCGACTGCTCGTTTGTCCCCCTATATTATAAAAAACTAGTGACACTATTTTATGACAAAATAACTAGCTATTCATTCGTTCATTTTTATTAATTATTTGTTCATAGTACATACATTTTTGTTCATACATTTAACACTGTTGAGTACTTCTAACAACTACCTTTATACTTCCTCTTACAGGAGAGTCCATGCATACACCATTTCATATAAAGAGACATTTGTTACACTTTACAGTACTTCTAAATGAGACTTTAAAAAGTTCTTAGTCTTCTAAAGCAGTCTTTTAACTTCAAAAAGATTAGGTCATCACCTTATAGGCACAAGCTTAATAGATTTTGTTTCTTCGTGAATACTTGAGTATTTCTATTAGTTTATCTTATTCTGTACTTGTGATTGGAAATGGTACTTTTAATTTTTTGATTTGTCAAACAGTGTTGGGTTACAAATTTTATACAAAGATGACAGACCATAGTGGCATAGCCTTTAGGTAGCACACATTACAATCAAAATAAATTATTTCTGGTTTTTGTATCTTTCACTTTTAAATGACAAGCATAGCAAAAAATAGGCAGGAAAATCATGTGAAATAGTAATGTAACAACCAGCATGTATTATCGACTCATTGCTTTTCATGTTGCATATTTCATCTTCAGGAGTAAACTATGGTCATGTGTTGGTGCTGACACAGTTTTCTAAGTATAACATTGTTGCAGAAGAAGTCAGCTTGAGGTGTTCCCGAGAGAGAATTAATAAAAAAAATTATGATTGATTTCTACTATCACAAATATTTTGTAAGTTATTTCAAGATTTAGTTACCTGTTAGGAATCTCCTTCCTGAACCAGATTTAAAGTAGTTAGGGTCTAAAGCAACTGCTTTCATAGTCCTTCCTAAAGTTAGATTGTGTGTGTTATCAGAGGTATATAAGCCATATACTAGAACTTTTCCATCATCCGAGCAGCTGGCTATGTATTCGCCATTGAGGTCTACGGATATCCTATTAACAGCAATGGCATGAGCTTGCAAATCTTTTTGGTTCTGGTCTTGTGAAATAGGCACGGTGTTTCCGTCGTGATCCAGTAAATGAATTACTCCCCATTGTGTTCCTAGACAAATAAATTTGGTGTGCACACTAATGCAGCTTACAGCATCTTTTAAGAGTATATTCTGGAGGTCATTACCCATTCGATCATATTTCAGTTTGGGCTCTTCGTCAGGGGGCAGGCTATCACAGCTCTCTAGATTCAAGGCCATATTTAACGTAAACTGCTTATACTTGTATTGTTACATGCTCAACTATTAGAGCGCAACACAAATAAAAATAATTAATGACTATTTGCTTTGTTAAATTTTTCAAAATATTTAGATGACTTTGACGTTATGTAAATGACATTGTCATTA
>JAFELO010000521.1:30126-41326 GCA_017140195.1 Eumaeus atala | reverse complement strand
AGATGGCAAATGTAGTCTGTTGTTCACACTCTGTCTCTCTCTTGTTTCTGTTTCATAAGTTACTCTCTGCTCAATGTGCATGCGTAGCAAAATAGATAGATAGAGATAGCAAAGGTATAGGTCATTTTTTTCAAAACGTCCTATATAGTAAACTAATAAGATGTACTTCCGGTCAATGATAATGTAGAGTACTAGTACTACTGCATCACAGTAGTGTTGGACTGTGTGAGCAAATAGCAAAATGAAATGAATCGTCTTAAATAAAATGAATGAATATTAAGAATAGTTAATAAAGTTAATATTTATTGTTATTTAAAGCATAATGTCAATGTTTGTTAGTGCACATTTTGCCTCTGTCCTCTTTCACTCCTTACAGTAGTGACGTCAGATTCATGTGTTTGCTAGCAATTTAAACATTTACCCCGTACAAATAAAGAAATATTTCTTAATTATGAATAATTAATACATTGTCTTAATTATGAAGTATCGTGATGTATTAAGTTGACGCGAATGTTTTACTGTAATAGTAAGTATAGTTTAGCTTACACCGCTTTTTAGAAGATAAGTACTTATATAAATGGGGTATAAATTAATACACATGCCAGTAGCGTCTAAGAATCAAAGACTTTTTTAAATTAGAAAATATATTTTGTGTTGAGTGTCATGGAAATCTTGTGTTGGTACGTAAGCTTTCAAGACTTTCGAATATCGCATGCCATTCGCAAGCTCAAGCTTTCAACTATAATATTATACTTTAGGAGTGTTCCTACATTTTGTTTGAAGCATGAAAAAAATCGAATAACGAACAGCAAGAGAATAGGTACAATTTTACAAGATTTTTTAGTACCAAGTTTGGTTACAAGCAAGCCTTGCTGCAATGTACGTACTTAGGTTTTATTAATGGGATGTGCTATATAACTTGTTTGATACGGGTCTAGTTTTAGTACAAACAGGGAATTAGAAGGAGGGGTGTACTTCTATGTGTTTCTATGTGTAGTGAGTGAGTAATTCTCACTCACTAAATATAGCCACAAAGTGACAGCTGTACTGTCCCGTTATGTGCGCGATGTGAGTAGCCAATAACCTATGGTATTATGAAAACAAAAAACTAGGCTCAATTATTTTTATTGACCTCTAAAAGGAATTAAATTCGTATAGAATTTCCCTATGTTATCTTCTTTATTTGCAATGGATTTTTCAGCATAATGTATTCTCACATTCAAATATTTTTTACAAATGGTCTTGATTAACATAAGGTAATGAATATTTGTGTAATGATCATGACGTGCTTCGGCAAATAAATTAAGCCCTATAAATTTTTCAAGCATGCCCGAATCAAAAAATGCAAGGGACCTTTCTTGCTTTATTCATATATCAGTCATAGATAAAAATCTGTTGTTTCTTGATTAATAAAATTCTTATATCTTAAATTATCTACAATAGTAGACAGCTCAACATTTATTTTTGTTCAACCCGGCGACATTTAGCTACCAACGCATCTAATTTCTTCTATCTTATTATTGCCAGAAGCGTTCGGCGTTTTAGTTTTGAAGCGAGTTTCTTTTTCCTAGGAGTTAAATTGATTTCCAGGCTCGATTTTCTCTTGATAGCTCGTTCCTAAGACAAACACGTCTAAATAAAAGGTGCTTTAAATAATTAAAATATAAATGTTTATAAATTTAAATAATGAGATTACTATTTATTACCTACCGATAGTACACGGAATATCCTTACCAATCATGGAATTAAACATGAGACATAGAGGCAGCAAATGTTAACTCCACAGAGCAGTCTTATGTAAGTTAAAGAAAGTTATAAAATATATACAAACAAGGAATCGTATTTTATCTTATCCCTAACTTACTATTACTTTTAAAAATTAAATTATAATATAATATATGATTATGGTTTAGTTTTGATATACTCAAATATATCATGTAGTTTATTATTTTGTAATATGTGATGTTGCTATGACCATAATAAATAATAAGGCTGTCGAAATAGGGCTATTCTTTTATATAATTGTAGGTAACATCTTACTTGAATTATTAATACTGAGTACGAGAATGGATTTAAAAATGTCATGCGTTGCGTTTTACGAAAGCAACTTGCTTGAAAATATTCTAGTATATTTCCGTTTCTAAATTTTCACGTCCAATTGATTTTATCTAGGTTTTACGTAGTTCTGGATTTTTTGGATATCTATAAATATAAAGCAGTTAAATACAGGTTTGGCCTATATATTGGGTGAACAAATATTGGTATCACAAAATAACTCTAATACGACAAAATAAAAGTTCACAAGAAAATAGCCGTTAACAAGTAATAGAAATAGAAATAAGCAACCTTCCATGTTTGGTCGGTTAGAACATCGAAACATTACTTAAATATTGTATAAATTTCACCATTTTCCCGTGAGTTTTATGCACTAAAGTAGTAAATTAAGCGTAATAGTGGTCCGCATATATTTATTTTCATAAAAACCTTGAATGTGGTATTATCATACTTACGAATAAAATTATATTTTTGTATTTACCTTCACTACGACTGTTACAGCTGCAGCCGTTTACAACACAACAATGCACCATACTTCTCGAGTCCAAAATCACGTAGAACAGAAAAACAACAAGGTTTTTATGATAGCAAAAGCACAATTATAGAATTATTGGTCGACCTCAATCTTTGTTGGCCCTAATTGTAACTGCCCACTGCCAAAAACCGATACTTTGTCAAAGACAAAAAAATAATATTTTTGTCTCTTTTTTTCTAACATAGTATTTCGTATAAGTATATCTCGCGTTCTCATGCTATTATTATTCCGATTTTAATTCTAGATTATACTTTTCCTTAGTTTCCATATGATATTTTTGAAAATAGATGCTTTAAAAGAGCTGTTACATTAGTTGTTATAGTTAGTTTTACAATATAGGAACTGCTAATTATAAAATTTGAATGAAAATTATTTATAGTAATAAAATGGACGCAGAAAAAACATACTTTTCCGACATAAATTTATTGTTGTGTTTACATTACTTATAAATTTTTGCTAATGCGTTGTATAATACATTACGTAATGCGCATCGTGTTTAATAAAGACAGACATCTTAATTGTATATAAGTTGATTCAGTTTGAGACTTGTTTAACGAGTAAATATTTGATAAATTTCAGTCCATTAATTCGCGTCCCAAAATAGTCCACCCACCTCCCATTGCACCCAAAGAAAGTATGCCGTAATGTCAAATTTCAAATGTGGTATAATCTGTTCCCTAGATTTTCATATTTTATTGTATTAAGAGTAGTATGTAAGAATCGCGATTTTCGTGTTTATAATTTAGGACACCTAAAAAAATGTATAATATGGTTTTTCATCCATTCCTTCTGTATTCATCAAACACGCCGTGCAGACGTACATAGCTTTTCTTCTCTATCTATCTTTACCTCTACGCTAATATTTTTTATAAATTGCGCGGATCTTATCACAAATTACTTTTTAAACTATCGAGTACAACGACTCATGTTTTGTACATGATTCAAGCTTTCTGCCACTTAGTTGCATGTCAGTCTAGAATTGACCGATGGCATTCTGGGATTCGCTGGCATTATGGGTTTCATTTTTGTCTACAATTGGATGATATTGATTAACAACAAAATTGTTGATTTAAAATATGTATTCGTTATATAACCTTTATTATGGGTATATACATTATACTTACTGCTACTATTTTGTCTTTGTATTAATGTGGGTACTCCTAAAATGACCACACAGACTTTTACAATCCATAATAATGAAATAAATCACAAACTATATATAAAGAAATGAACAGATTACATTTACAAATATTTGCCTTTTATTGTAAAAAAAAAGTAGAACAAATAAAAGGCCCGCGAATTACACTTTTTGAATTAAGTATTCAATTCAAATTTCAAATTACGTAAATTACTTAATAAAATTTTTTATGATTGATTTCAACTTCAATGAAATTTCGCTACTTTCATACAATTGATTGGAGTAAGCCAAAATATAAACTTTCTGTCCTATAGATTAAATAAAAGATGAATAGAAACCAAATATATATAAATGAGATAAAAAAACGTTTGTCTCCTTTCGCCCAAACTGTTTTAGTTAATTTGTTAGAATATAAAAAAGGTTAAACGTTATAATATTATTTTGTCAATAATTTATTATAATTCATTGAAATAATTTTAATTATATTTACGTTTCAGAAAATAACACTTGTAAAATTCCCGTAAAATCATTTGAACAGACGGAACAACGCAGTAAAAAAGTATTGGTGTAAGTACATTTTTATGTTACGCGTATATAAATACGAAAGATTGGTTCTCAATCATGTCGAAATACTGATTTTAATAAAGTATCATACATAGTTGTATGTGCCAGAATAATACATACCTAATCTGCAGAAATACTACCTTTTGCACGTGGTATTGTTAGAAGTCCACCCGGACAGAGTCGGAGGCAATAATAAATATTTAATATATTCAGAAAATAAAAATGATATGTATATTTTATTCTTAGATTTGGACAACCAAGTAATTTACCAGAAAGGCAAGTTTCATATAAGAGTTGCACGGATTTGCGTAACATCAAAGAAATAGAGAACACCAATATTTCAACATCTTTAGATTTGCTGTCACCCATAGATAACTACCCTGAAGATATATTCGTGAATACTAAACACGAAGAGCTCGAATCACCTAGACTGGAGATATATCCAACGACTTATGCTTATAGTTTGAATGAGATTGTTGGTATAAAAACATGTGATCCGAGGGATAATAGCTCAATACACTGGAATGATTTACTTGACAAAGACTTTTTCAATGACTTCAACGATCACGATATTACAAAGGATGTAATACTCCAAAATTACAATAAAACTAAAAAAGCAAACTTTTCAATTATGGGTGAAAATATCTTCAAACAATCTGAACCAAACGGAGTGTTATCTAATGACCCGATTGCAAATACAAACACTGCATTAAAGCGTATAAACGCTACGCCAGTAATGAGTAAAGCACAGAAGGCTAAAAAATTTGAAAATGAGAATAAACCCATTTTCCGGAAAGAAAAGTACACAAAAACAGTAAAAAAATGGCTATGCCAGACCGATAATAATGTAGAAAGAGTAAACATTGACAACGGTAATGTTAATACAGTTAAGGAAAGTAACAGAACAATTACCAAGAAGACAGTACAATCACGACTGGTCAATAAAGGTGGCATAATGAAATATGCTAAACCCAAAGAGGCTGAACATATTGCTAAAGACCCTAATGACAACATAAATGACCGATTGCCAGGCCCAAATGCAAACTCTAAACCAATTACAAACGGCACAGAAGCCTCCAGTACTAACACCTTAAAGAGTATACACGAAAACGTTAAATCCTTGCAAAATTCCTTTGACTGTAATGATAAAACGAAAAGCAAAGCGTCTGGCAACACAAAGACGAAGGAAACGAAGATGAGGTCAAAATTTGTAGCACCGGTCATAACTCCGTTGTCCGTTCGCGATGTAACTTATAATGTACACACATTATACGAGCTTAATGTAAATCATTACAGAGATACACTGCAGAGTTTAGATGCTGCTGAAATTGTTATGGTATTGGTATATAGGTTGGTAACCCGTAAGACTGATATTTAATGTTGTTGAGGTTGAGATATGAGAGAGAGGTATGAGGAGGAGGTGATTTATTTTGTACATTTTCACTTGAAATCACGCTCCTCTCTTCGCTCGATGCCGCCGTCTGCTGTATGACCACGATGAGTTCATTTGGTGGACAACAGCATAAAAAACTTCCGGAAATAGCTAGGTACCCAAATCTGGAAGTAAGCAGAGCGTTACTACATTATGCCGCCATTTGAATCCTCACAAGCTGCACTAATTGCTAAAGTGCCCCGTTTGTTCATACTACATATAGCTGAGCTCTAAAATATGTTTATATAAAACAAATGAACTGTACTAGTCTTAGTGAATATAATTAAATGTTCTCGACAGTAACGGTTTCAACCAGCTCAACGCCCAACACGCGAGCTCCGTGAGCCCTGCCGAGGGAGTCATGTTCATGATAGACGAACAACATTACTATATCAAACAATTGAGGAACTGCTTTGAGTAAGTCACTATTTTCTTTGCTCCACAGCGTAGATCTTTCAACGTGAATGAAAAAGGTAGATTTTCTGAGGGTGCAACCGCGGGGCATAGCTAGTTAATACAACATTACTTAAGTTTTTAATTTCTTAGTAAATAGTTGAGAATATATCTGGACACTTTAGTAGAGGGGATCATATCAGACGCTGGTGGCAACTCTGATGGACGTACTATATACGACACTGTTGTGTTGGGGTAGCGCCACTTTTATTAGACGATGATGACGTAGTAGAACTGCATATAAACTGATGACTCAACAAAATGTGGTTTCCTAATTCAGAACAATCAGCGCTTATTTGCTTTTAGGGAACTAATTTTTCAAATCTTGTCTAAGAATGTGCTCGTATGTTTTAATGCTAAGGAGGTTATTATTTTTCTGATGACGCGCTATGATCTCAGTGAGTGCACACTGAACGTATTCGATGTAAAGGTTTGTGTAATATTTTTTTGCTATCCAATACTTTTCAATTTACGGTCTTGATGATAGAAAATGAACTATTTGCAGTTCAAACTTAGGAGTTATGTATTTTGCTATAGCAATCAAGGTTAAATTCTCCACTATAACTACCGTAGTGTACGGAAACACTACAGTACATATCTTATCAGACTTCAAGATTTGGATTCAATCTGATCTAATATATTTTAGGAATAAGAAAGTCTGGAGAGGTGCGAGGGTCATAAGCATCCGTATAGCAGTATGCTGATGGGCTATTCTCGCCCATATATTTCCCCAATAGACTTCAAAGTACAATCTCTCACAAACGGCACCCACGTGACAGTATAGTCATCAAGTTAGCTCACATTATACCGTGTACCTATCTACTTCAAGCATCAATTCAGTCTGAAGCCCCAAAACATTCTTAAATTGTAGATAGGCACAGGCTTGTTGAATCCGGAAAAACCTCCAGAAACATTTTACAAATTGCAAAAGCTGGTCGGCGTTACTTCTCAATTTACTGTCGCCACTGACTGCACACTGCAGAAGTGCGCTCGCTACATGGGTCTTCTGAGGGAATGCGGCCGCAGTTTGAGGACACTGATGACCGATGCTGGGATGTGGGGCTTGTTCGAAGGCATTGAAATGAAAGCGCTGCCTATTATTGCAGGTAATTGATTTATTGAGAACTGTAGAGTAGAGTGTTACAGACCTTAGAAAAAGGAAGGGGACATTGTTTTCAACAGATCAACATGCCAATGAAAAGCAAATATTTTACACCTTTACAGCAGTAAATGTGTAAACAATTATTAATTTATATCAAGTAGTTTGTTGATCTTAAAATATAGTAAGTATTATAAAAATCAACAAATGATAATGAGCGACAGTGTGCGTGGCAAAATGTTAAGTAAAGTTTGCAGTAAACTTAAAATTCCCCTGACACATGTGTGGTCCGGGTCCTACTACCTTCTGCACACAACACATATACGCAAATGGCTATATAGACATGGAGCATCGCGGTATATCCGTGGACGTGGAACATCTGAAGCACTTGGACAGCACTCTATTGGCGCGCATGAGGGAGGTGGAGCAACAGTGCTACCGGGCGGCCGGCAGAAGCTTCCAGATCAATTCGGCGCTGCAGGTGCGGAACATCTTGTATGACGAGCTGCGACTCGACACCAAGAGCAACGTCAAGATCCGAGAGACAATTTGCAAGGCGAAGTCTACATCTGAAGCTATGGTATGACTAAATTTAAAATCAGTTATTATTTAGGTATATAGAGTTCAGTGTTCATATTATAATTTTTTTGTTTCTGAGAATAGAAACGAGTCTCTGGAATCACCAGTCAAAAATATTGTTGAAATTATTAGGTTATCTCCCGATGATGATGGAGAGAAGTGGATGCGCGTGGCTCTATGGTCTCACTTAACATAGTATATTTATATACAATATTTCTAGCGGTGTCTGTGCTAGCTAAAGCTAGAATGACTATTAGTGCCTACTTCGTTAAGGAGATGATGAATATGTTATCCTTATAAAATGTATCTAAATGTCATAGTTGCTGTTGGTCCTGGAGACACAGGAGTAACGTAGCGATGGAAAAGAATGGTTATCGGCTCCTGTCATAACAGCCTATGTCACTATGTCTAGCTGCGTTCGCTGACCTCGGAGCATCCGCTACCGCAGCTGATTCTCGAGTACCGCCACCTGCACAAGGCGCACGCCACCTTCGTGGCCGGTATACTGCAGCAAGTGCGGGACGGAGTTGCGCGACCGACGTGGTATGTGTCAGCAGCTAAGCTATTCAGATATTTCAGCAAATAATCGGGTTAATGCAAGCTGCAGAATTCCAGTTTCTTTTTGATTGAAGTTAATTGAAAAATCCGTAGGCCTGGTTAGCTGTGGGACGTATACTCATGGCCCAACTTATGAGGTGTCTGTGTGTAGGGACCAAACAGCAGCGGTGACAGGGCGTATCGCCTGCTACAACCCCAACCTGCAGGCCATACCCAAAGCGCCCTTCAGCCTCACGCTACACCCCAACAAGCAAACAGGTCAGCTAATTACTAATGATAGATTCAAATAAAAGAATGCTCAAATCACACCGCATCGCTCCTTGACTTAGGCTCAATTCTTACCGGAACAGAAGCAGTGCATACATGAGTGGTTCTTATAGTGATATATAATTTTGAACTAATTCTTCATAACATGAATACAAATACATGCTGCAATACTTATTAACGCGTGGAGGCGACGACAGCCACAGTTACAATCTCCTCAAGGTAGCGCCGATAGCGCGAGCCCCTCGCACTCTCAACTTTGTTGCAGCCGAAGTTGATATATTTGTATGTTTGAGTGAATTCACAAAGGTAGCGGCCATTATGATTTCATATCATGGAATAATATTATAGAATTTAAAACATGTATATGTATTTGTAGTTAATATGTTACACTAATTAAATAAATAAAAATAAAAACACTTGAGAACTTGTAAAGGCCTGGCGGCCGCTCTGACTATTCGCACTACTGTTCGGGCACTCCGGCGACACTTACGGGACAGGGACACGCGACTCCTTGAGAAGGCGCGATCGTACGGGAGCGTCTCACATGATCGCGAGTGGTCTTGAGCGGTCGCGAAGGCGCGCGTAGTAGGCGTGTACCTACGTAAGTAATAAGTTAACTAACAAAATGTAACACGCACATACCCATCGTATAGTGCGAATTGATTTGAAGATCGCGCGGTGCTAACTTAGTCCTGAATTTAACAATCTTTGAAGTGTTCGGGACTCTCGTTGCGTTCCCAAATCGCTTGATAAATTAACCCTTCATGATATTAAGGGTTAAATTAACGTTTTGTTACACAAGACGATGGCATACTAATTTTAAACGTGTAACTGTATATAATATCTTCACGATCATACATACACTTACACATCAGCAATTATTGTATTCTGGTGACTACCGACACACTAAAATATCTGCATAGAGATGCTGCAGACGTGTTGCCTTTATGCCGCCTTCCCTGGAAGGCCAACGGAAAATACCAAAGACTGCACGAAACTCGAGAGCTAGCACTTCAAGGAGGTATCGTGTACGAGAGGGGAACGGTCCTTGGTGGTGCCAGTCGAATCCAGCTGCAATGAAGCAATGCCACTTCCTGTTACTAAAGCTTCGAATACATGTTAACCAAACCACTGGGGCCTAAAAGACTGTTAGGCAGTAATAATGGTAGTTACAAGTATGACATTAGGCCAAGTGTTTTGAGCGCATTTGCTATTTGCCATTGTTGTTGTCATGTCAAGCAACGCCGCTAGTGTTAAAGTTAGGAAATAAACCATGTCAAAAAGGTGGATAACGATCCACTTTATGATTCAGTAAGGCTGGCTTTATTAGATGTTGTATAACATTGGCCCTCCATAATATAAGGCGGCTCCGTTTTTGAAAATGGCTAGTCGTAATGAAATAATTAAATAATCTGACTGCGACATATAAACCAATAAGCATATACGCTGGATCTACGTGTAGGTGGGACGGTGTTGTTCCGTGACGCGTACGTAAGCCGCGACGGTTGCGCGCTGCTCGCAGCCGACTTCAGGCACGCGGAGTGCCGCGTGTTCGCGCTTGCCGCCGGAGACGATGCACTGCAACACGCGCTGCAACATCGTGACCTGTTCGCGGTGCTCGCAGCTCGCTGGTACAACTAAATTTCATAACTATATTGTGTGCGCAGTTTATATTGTAGAACAAATAGGCAGGTGAAGACTTTTGGTGACTCCCAACGCTCATAAATATCTTAATAATTAATACTTTACCCTCCTATTTCCTGTTCCAAAACGGATTACTAGACTTTCACAAAACGTATGATACGCGATTGTATAAGTATTACTTAACACCTTACCATATTTTGGATGGCTACCTCCTTGTTAGTAACTGCTCGTTTCGAAGTTTAGTAAGGGATACTTTCTAAAACTTTGAGAAACATGCCTAATTAGTAATTACATTAATTAGTCATTGGAATATCACATTTAGTAATGGCAATTAGAAAGTAGTAGCTGGTTCGGTTGTCATTACACTGGCTATTACCAATAAAATAATTAATAACACCTGCAGGTTAAACAAGTCTGAAGACGCGGTGTCAAGCGAAGAACGCGAGCGCACGAAACGCATCGTGTACGCGAGCCTGTACGGCGCCGGCACGAGGAAGCTGGCGGAGATCCTACACATCAGCTACGAGCAGGCGCTGGCGGTCCTCGCCAGTTTCAATAGTAACCCTATTATTCGCCATAATATAGTAGCACTCGAAGGCTGATGTTATTGTAGTTCGTCATTGTGACTAGCGAAGTCACATAACTCACAGAAGGAACACTCCGCTCACCGCACGTGCTGACGAGATTGTGATTAATTCTGACAATACGGCATTTTTTAAGCTTCGCCTCGACTCGTGCGCATTAATCTAATGGGCTGCTGATTTCATAGACTACCATTGATATTATTTGGACAGACATCTAGACTGCTATAATTCCCAAAAGAACTATAAAATCGCACAATGCGCATGACAGTTCCTACTTTAAAGTTTCGAAATA
>JAFELO010000521.1:0-30078 GCA_017140195.1 Eumaeus atala | reverse complement strand
TATCAGGTATACAGTCATATAGAAATTCCGAAAAATGCCTTAGAATTTCTTTAGGAACCTTTTGAAGTGTACCTACCGAAGCTATTCAGGAATGTTCCTGCATTTAAATCTCAGAAGTAAATCTGCGGAGTTTTCTAGGAACCTTCCCGTCCCTGAAGAGTTTTGGTAGGTCTGTAGTGAGTGCATGCGAGCGACAGGGCGGGCGGCTGGTGACGCCTGGCGGGCGGACGCGTACTCTGCCCCACATCAATAGCGACGACTTCGCGCAGCGTTCGCACGCGGAAAGACAGGCCGTCAACTTTATTGTGCAGGGTGAGTTCACATAGGAGGAAGGAATCGCATACGATTATGCTACTTACGGTGGATGTGGATGTGTCGATCTAGGATGGCCGTTATGACGTAAGAAGTCTATTTTTTAAAGCGTAGAAATGCAGTAACGCGCCACCACCGGACCTGGATGGGATCCTGTGGGGCTCGCGGCACATCATTATAGAGCGGAAATAGCCACGAAAACACCGCGGGTGCCATCAGATGCCACCTTTGGTACTACAGAACACGTCGACGGGTCAGGCAGTCCCCTGAGTGAGCGATGCCTCCTCCACAAAAGGGTTACCCCCCACCACAGGACAATTTTACCAACTTTGGAACAGTGTAATGGTTTTGCGAAATGGGTGAGGGACGATGAAGGGGTTCTCCTTCTGTTCTTTAAATCCCCTTTTCTTATAAGAGGCAGCCTCCCTCGCTTCAATTGGTTTCGCACAAGGTGCCTGGGTTCATCCCAGACCAGTCTCTCCGCCACAACAAGGCCAGAACCATGGTGAGGACGTAAACACCGTTTGGCCCCTTGTAAAACAGGTAGTTCACCCCACCATGGTTCAAGCCTTATCGTGGCGGTGGGACTCAGTAGCCTGGGTCGATCCGAGACTCCTTGTGTTCGCTAATTGAACAGAGGAGGTGGATGGTCTTTGTGCCCCTCTTATAAGAAGAAGGGACTAAAGAACAGGAGGACGAGGCGCTCTTTGTACCCCTCTTATAAGTGGAGGGGATAAAAGAGCAAAAAATGAGGCGGCGCTATTGCGCACGGGGCTAGGTGCGAGAACGGGAACCTCACCCAATTGCAATGTACCAAAGTTGGTGGGGTCGTCCTGTAGTGAGGGACAACCCATCTGTGGAGGTGAGTCGCTCCTTTTGAGGGCCGTCGAGGTGCCTTGATGATTTGTATTTCCGGAGTACCTCACCAAAGGCACTGATAGTACCCGCGGTGGTTTTTGTGGGTATTCGGCACTATAATATGCCGCGAGCCCCACACACCACTGGACCCCACCCAGGGCCGGTAAAGCCACGTAAATGCGTTTCGCCGCGACAACAAAAAAAAAGTAGTTTGCACATAAGTCACGATAGTCCGTTCTTGCCTACAGCTATTACGTGTACGTGTGTCAGACGTGACATAAACCGCAAAATTCAACATTTTTCATTTACTATGATTGGCGGTTCGACACAACGGGACTAAGCTACGGCACGATTTTCAATCGACTTCGAAATGGAGGAGGTTATTTAATCTGACTTTAAATATGAAGATTAAATGCACCACTGAGCTTCATCTATTTGGATAGCTGATACTGAAGTTTACTATTGATGCCCCTTGAACAAATATGATTTCCCTAGTTACTGATATATGATAGCCAATGCTCGTTAAGTTTTAATGGATGGGTATCAATTAATAGTGTGTAAAAATATTTTATTTGTCCGAAGGAAGTGTGTCACAATTGTATCACTGGTAGACGCGAATGAAGATGTATTTAAGTTAATGGGTCTCGAGGGCACATAGTTTTGTGGGCGTGTAGTCAAAATCAAAAAAATCCAGAGATATCAACTGTACAGAGATCAGTGCAGTAGTTGAGCCACCACGTGTAGGTAGTCCTGTCCACACCCATAGGCTCGGCAGCGGACCTGTGCAAGTCCGCGATGGTGGCGTGCTCACGGCAACTGCGCGCTGCACGCGTGTCGGCGCGGCTGCTGCTGCAGATACACGACGAGCTGGTGTGGGAGGTGCCGCGGGGCGAACTGCAGCGAGCTGCCGGTGAGCTTTCGCCAATCTTTTGCAGATCATTCCTGGGAATTTTCCAGAACCGTCGCCTACTAACAATCGCAAAGTCTGTCTGAATATCGTTTCTACGTTCTTTCAATGAAGGGCAATAGTCAAACCTCTTTGCAGTCTGCTCCTCACATCCAACTCAAACCAGCCGCTCTGTGCAACGTCCTGCCACTCGCTTCTTGTGCCACACTTGCCTTCTTGTGGGCTAATGTAATTTTGTCAGGCTTATCTAAGTCAAATCTAAGTTACTCCTTCTGCCAGAATACTTAAACATGTTAATAATACTATTTTTTCTATACACTAATAAAATACGCAGGCATACTTCTCTTGGTTGGGATTGGTCTATACGGTTCTAGTAAAAGATAGTGCCATGCTGCATTGCTGCCGAATTGGGCCAGTACGACCGGGAAGGTACCTCTTGTTCACATAATAGTTGATACTGCCGCGAAGCGACAGCAGCAGTTGTAAGTAGCCGGTGGCTAATAACTGGAGAGCAACTCATTCGCATAACAATTAGATCACTACTTTTCGTTTACACTTCTCGTTTGTCCCTTATACTAAAAAGCCATAGCGTAATAATAGATACCGGTCGCCCATTGGCATGTGGCAAATTTATCGGATGGGCTCCGCTGTCTCCTAAAAATAGAGAAAGTTAACCAAAAATATTATGAATAAAATAATACACAAAAAAGGAGGAACAACAGCAACACGAATGTTTTTAACACTCGCAATTAAAAAAATCTCAAATTCTCTCCGAAAATGATGAGTTTGTTCGATGAAGTTAACTTCTTCAGTTTATCTCAGGAATTGGTCCGATTTTTTTGAGTCAGCACGCTGTGACATGTAGGAGTGGAGATGAAGATGTATCATATCAAATAAGAGGCGCTAGTACACACAGACGCTAGAGTTTGACGTTTCGTGCCGGCAGATATTATAAAGTCTGCTATGGAGGCTTGCGGCGCGCTATGCGGGCTGGCGGCGAGTTTCCCAGTCGACGTGCGCTGCGGCCAGCGCTGGGGAGCGCTCACGCGCATCTAATGCTTGCCTTTGAATTACTTATTATACAATTTGGATAAAATACACGCACTCGTTTTATTTGTGTATGTGTGCTAAACAACTTGGTATATGAATCTATAATGCTTCACAGTGTGGAAATTAAATAAGACTAAGGTAATTTTGACTTCCTGATAGACCTACAAGAGATAGCGATAACAATGCGTTTTTATGGTTTCATAGCCGTACGGGAAGGCTCTACCGGATCAAGATGAGGCGTTAGAACACCGTTTTACGTCGACGCAACTTGTTCCGTGCGTGGCTCACTCAGGGCAGAGCCCGTACAGCGTACCCACAGTTCCGCCCATCGCTACTCAATCATCGTTGACGAAACTGCAACAAATTGCGACAAAATTTTATATTTACCCATAACATTGAGAGCTTTCTTGTGTTTTGGTTTGTGTCGTCTTTCAGCCACAATAACAAGCAAAGTTACGAACCGGTCTGTCGTGGTGTAGTGTTTAGTTTAATTACTTTGGGTAGCATCTTCGAGGCACTTTCATGTCCTTCGTGGAAGCTATGCCTACGCGAGGTCCCCCAAGTGAGTGATAGGCCGCTACACACCTCCGTGGTTCTATAAAATAAATAAGTGCATAAAAAGTAATTTTTAAGTCTTAACAGGAATCGAAATGGGAATCTTTTCTATCCGATAAAAATGAGTGCAGTCAAATGAATAAGTGCCTTCCACATTCTGACCGCAGCTGCTGATTGCGTCGTAATTACATCCCGTAGAGCTAACTCTGCTAAACTAGAACATTTTGTATTACTTACGTTTCCGGCTTAGTCAGGAATAGTGACGTGTACGTACTCTGTAAAATTGAAACAATCTAATCAGTGTTATTTCTACCTACCCGTAAGTATGAAGGCGTTACGATGTGTTGTTGGTTTTCTTGTGCTGTGAGCGTGAATGCCAGAACCACATGATGTATGTGAGCAGCGTGGGAAAATAGACAAAGGCCAATTACTTTGTCTTAACAAAAACACATCTCGCGCCAGTTCCCAATGGTAGGCAGATAGAACTTTTTTTGTTGACGCGGGGAAACGCATTTGCGCGTCTTGACTGGCTTAGGATGGGGCCCAGTCGCGTGAGGCACGCGGCATTTATAGTGCCGAATACCCACAAAAACCACCGCAAGTGCTATCAGTGCCGCCTTTGTTGAGGTGCTCCGGAACAACAAATCATGAGGGCACCTCGACGGCTAGCCAGCCCCCTAGCGGACCGCCACCTCCTCCACAGATGAGCTTGTACCGCACCACAGGACAACCCCACCAACTTTGATTCAGTGCAATGGCGTGATGCTCCCATCCTCGCCTCTTGCGCAAAAGCGCCGCCTCCTTTTACATTTTCGTCCCATCTTCTTATAAGAGGGGTAAAAAGTGCGGCTCCACCTCCTGCTCTTCGGTCCCCTCTTCCTATAGGCGGGGTACAAAGACCTCCTCGGTTCAATTGGCATCGCCCGAGGTGTCTCTACTCACCCCAGGCTACTGAGCCCCCACCGCCACGACAAGGGTTGATCCATGGTGTGGAGGCAGATAGAACCTGTGCAACATACTTTACTCCCGTCTCTCCGCTCTCACTCGTGTCCGGATAGCGATGTCCTCAAGTTTGTGCTCAGCGTCTTCCTTCCTTCTGGACTCCTACACAGTACATACATAGTACCCAGTGAACTATATATACTAATATTATAAATAATACAAAAGGTTTCAGTTGCTAATTTGTCCCCCTATAATAGATATTTAAAGAAAGTGAGTTCTAGTTAACAATCACACAAGTAGAAAACAAGGAAAGCATACTTTTATGCACAATTTCATTGAGCTTAAGTGTTTTTTTGAGTTTTACACATCTGTAAAACCTAGGGTTGTGCAGATGTTTATGACCGCGATTCACTAACAATACTTCAACTGCGCGATTGTATCCTTACGATATCCATCGGGCTGAAGAATCCAATAATAGAGGCTTATAAAGTGAAAAACATTTATTGATGTATATGTATATGTACTCTTATACATAGAAGTTATCACATTGTACACGACAACACTTACTTAAATCAGTGTTGTACCTCAAATGGTGGATAAATATGATCCAAGTTACCGCCCTGAAATTTAGCTGCTTCATTAGCTAAATATACTTAATAATAACAAAATCATTTGGTTTGCGAAACAATACATACAATGGTACTATATATATAAGTCTCTGCCATGATATTGACGAAGGAAACCCTGTGGCGATCGGTCGTCTCCTGGCTGAAGCGACTTCGCGCACGGCTCGGTGCGCGAAGCCCCCGCTATAAAGCCTGCAGCCTATAGCCAGCCACGTGGCTCCATATGACGCCATTTTGATAACTTAGCTTGTTTTTGGAACCGGGAAACAAAACATATGCATTAAATACACAACTATATGGTATTCCACTTTCATAATAAAGGCACAATATAAACTGCTTCACATCCATTAAAGAACAAAACATATTCGCAGTTTTCTGTTTATCTAGTTCATAACAAAACCTCAAACATTTATTAAGTAAGCCATAAAGCAACGTTGTAAAATAACTCTTAAAGTGTATACAAACATTCCGTGATTGTTCCGTGCATGACTAGCGGCTAGCAATAAACTAATATCATTTTATGTGCAGTTATGACTATTTCTGATAGACCAGTCTCACTACCAGCTGTAGCTCTTCTATGCAGATAAAACATCCTGCACGATCATCTAGTACTGGATTAATTATTATTGGGCAAAGGAGATTTTCAGTTTTTGTAGCAAGTACGCGGCCCTAGACCATGGCTATAATGTCTAGTGGTTAATCCGGCCAGCAGTCATCTCTGTACAGATACTACGCAGGACAGTGTGAATGTGTGCTCTGGCACATTGACGTTATTCCCTCATTGGGAGGGCCTCCAAGCCCGGAGGAATCTGCGAAAGACCGCCGATTTAACCAGTCCGCAGCCAGAGCCATTTACAAATAAATATCGTTTTGGACCAACCCGGGAGCTAGTGATTTGCGGCTTAATCTTTATTGAAATAATAAATCTGAAGGTGTCTGTTTGTTTGTTTGAACACTCTAACCTCTGGAAATACAAGTCGGATTAAGAAACGTATTTTTGTGCATGATATCTACATTCACGTGGAAGAATAGGTTACATTAGTATACCATGGCGCAACGAGCAGTAGGACAGGAGTGAAGCAAGCGCATGAGGATGTTGAAAACAACGAGATAAGGCAAGGTTCTTTTAAACTCACTGTAGGGAGACGTTGGCTTCATGTATGCCGCCGTTTACAATTACATGCTATGTTCCAATATAATGTGTCTGCTGAAATTTGTTCGACCATTATGCAAGTCCTTCAACTACGGACACCTAAACACTTTAAAGTATGATCTGTTTATAAAAATACAGGTAGTTTAAATGTATTTTGTGAATAATATACGTTCATTGTATCGCTATGTTATATGGTGTACCGCCAGTTGCGGCTTTGAAGAAGCGTTATTTGGTGCATCTGCTCAGAGCCACAGACACAAAGGGACCTCTCTACTGGTTTCATACCAGCAGCTGTTTAAGATGGACTTGATTGTGGATGTAATTAAGGAATTCCAAATTTTGTATTCGTTCTCACTGCTTGCATCGTCTTTAATTAAACATGGCCCCAAGTATGTATGACACAAAGACTCTTACTCTAATAATTAACATCACTAAATTAAAATAATTAGTATATAAACTTAGATATTATCACATTAATAATACCGCGTCACAATGTATTGAATGTGACGGCTCATAGATAGGCTATGAGCCGTCACATTCTAATTATATTCCCAAATTATGATAAGCAGCAGACCTACCTGGCTAAAGTACCCTGCATAATACATATATCAGCAGGTGAAATTAACAAACATACGTAGATATAGGTACAAGTCAAAATCATCATTTTTGTGCAACTGAAGTCGGGTAGAAAATAATAGCAGTTGCTGACGAGCAAAAATAGTAAATAACAAATGTATAATCCTCTAAACACAAAAGAAACAGGCATAACTACGTAAAAACAACTGTTCCATTGGAATAGATGTTAGGCCAGGAAAGCCGCGGGCAAAAGCTACCTATGAATGTAGATACTATACGTCGCCAGTCTAATTTGCATACAATAATCAGTTCAACACATCACTATCGAAAAGTAACAATATAATGTAATTAATATTTTATTACCCTCAGTGGCGTAACAACAGGGAAAGTCGGCAAAATGCCATGGGCCCCGGCTGGAGGGGGCCCCTCGAGCCGGGGCCCATGGCAAAAGGCATGGGAGAGACAAAGATAACCCTGCTTTCTCATCTTCATTCTCTATTCACTAAGTCGGCCAGTCGCCGTCATATAACTGCGTATGGCCTGCATTTTCTATGTATATTATTTTATGGGCTACTCACCGCAATTTCTAATTGAGGGCCTATACTATGGAATAGGGATGTTGCAAGTGACAAAGATATCGATATGTACAACTACTGTACTAGTACTGCAACTAGTTTGGCAAAGCTAAAAATATCGATGGTATTTAAAAAATAGATTTCATATCTAAGTGCAAAATTTTAATTGACATTATTAGTTGCACTATATTAAATTTATACAAAATTTTCAGTTTTGTGGTCAAGCATAAGCAATGTATCTCACATTGCTCTTCATCATCATTATCAGCCCTCATCGGTCCACTGCTGGACCTAGGCTTTAACACATTGCGCATGCTTGACCACAATTGACCGACCATTTAAAGTAGAAAAGAGAGATGACAAAAATCGTTCTAAAAGACCATAGCTCACGAATGCTCCACGCAGTGTAATACTCTTGAAGATATAATATAAATAGAATAGGGCAGTTAGATTAGAACGCGTCCTTCAAATTGAAAAGAGAAAGCAATTGTAAGCCACATTGTCACTCCTTTTAAGCGAATTTAGATTTTATCATACATTAAAACGTTAAAAGTATATAAATTAAAAACGAGCCATGAATATATCCCCGCAGACAAAGATAGTAATGCTCACTCTCATCTTCCATCTCTATTAACCATCACGGACATCGCAGTCCTAGGTCAGCCTAAGGCTTCCCTGCTCTATCAATATTATCTCTATTGATAACAATTAAGATTTTTCTACTGTCAGGATTCATACGACGTTCGCTAAGCGTAATGCACATGAAAATTGAAGACATATTATCAGAATTGTACGGGAACAGGTATCAGGATATATCCTACCAATCAGCATGGAATCTTCTATAATCTGTACCATCTACCTTCAAAACATTAAATAGTTTATAATTAAAAGTCGCAAATCTTCAGGTAATGCCATAACCGTTATACGAGTAGGTCACAGAAAATTCAATACCATAATAAGCCGCAACATATCTCAACCGTAACTAGCATGTGTGTACGTAGGTAGGTCCTGGGTCCTACATTTTTTAAAAATAGAATAGGGGGGGGGCTAACGAGCAATCAGGGCCTTTTTACGACTACCGACGCATATCTATCTACATGCCGATGCGTTGCGTTCCTCCTGCCCCCCCCTCCAATGGGGCACCGGCTACTCCCAAACCTCAAGAAACGCTACACTGAAGATTCACTTTACGGCGGTGTTATGTGAGACAGAGGTACCTCCCCGGCCGTGCCAATTCCGTTGCATAGGAGGATGTAGTGTCACGCACCATGTATGGCACGACCTCCTCCTACGCTACATGGCCGTACCTCTACTTAAAAACGTTACCATTACCTACACAATAAATGTTAACATTTCCCTTTTCAGTTTAATTTTCACGAACCAGGATTTATGACAGTAAAACTACTTTAAAACTTGTTTTTCCTAAGTAAACGGTGTCATTATAAAGCTGCCGTAATATAGCGTTAATTGACGTCACCAGGAACTACGCTGACTACGTAAAATAAATCGCGCTGTAAGTGGTCGAAACGTCAGTATTATAAGATCAATAAACCACCATATAATACGTTTACGTGCATATATTTTAAGTGTAGGTCGCGCAGAGTTTAGAGCTCCCGTTGAAACTGAGAGAAATCTTAACATTTGCGTAAGCTGCTGTTAGTTGAGACTTCTTATGCTCTGAAAACAACAATATCTCATCGTGCTAACTATACAAACTGATCGCAAATTCTAAGTTGAATTAATGCCCAGTGATACATTTGCGGGTCTTAATCGAGGTACCGCAGTATGAGGCGCGACGCGAAGTAACGCCAGTATTCATAGCGGCGTTTGCGTCCATAGATAGTGCAATCCACTAAGACGCGCCACACTATTCCTCCTAATCGTTACGCGAAAGATGCTCTACTCCAATTCGCTCGGATGAAACTCCCCGTACCCCGCAATCCCTCACCCAAAAATAGGTGGGGGCGCGTCTTCGTGGATTGCACTATCTGTACGCGTCGCCAAGACAATCGGCCGCCATTTCAGTATGTAAGTACTGTGTATGCCACATGATTTGTAACCATGCCCTTATCTTTTACATGAGCAAATATAAATTTCTCCACATCGTAGAGTTCAAACCAAGTTCCTTACCATGTACCAACAACAAAAAAACATATCAACCGACACTATAACTTCACACCTATCAATGTAAACAATCTTTGGTTTTTAATACTAATCGATTTGTACCGCACCGAGTCCATGCCATCCCTCTTCCTGCCCGTCGTATTCTCCTCCATTATTCTGTAGCGGTCAGCATTCACCTCCTCTTGCTTATGACGCAGCATCGTGTATCTAGATATGGAAGGTGGTAACCTGAAACCAACAAGCTCTATGAATACCTCAATTACGAATCTACAATATTACGTAATACAATTACATAAAAGATATTATTGGCAAATAAAGATATACTGCTATGAAGAATAACATCAGGCTGACACATTCATCTTGAGACTGTCTTTGCTATAACTATGTACCTAATTAGTTAGTATATTGTCGATACATTTCTACAGAGATCTATAATCAATATATTTTACTCAATTTTTTTTATTCTAATATTTGACGACGCTGACCTGACACCTGAGTTGAACATGTCAGCCTCATGGATGCTATCACATTCCCTTTAATGAAGGGATTGATTAACAAAATTGTACGATTTAAGAGCCCTGCTTGTGAGTGGTCCAGCTGCTAGCCAGCAGTTGACCTCGCCTACACTCACAGGAACAGACTCCCCCAGCAATCTGCTACTCAGATCTGCATTCCTGACACATAAACAAAATATGCAGTATGTCTTCAAATTTATGACACACTTCACAAAGTGGCGAGGGTTTAACACCCATCATATGATAAAATTTATTTGTTGGAACATGTCCGAAACGCAGTCCGAATGCTGAAACCAGCAGTCCCCTGTATAGATTGGCGCAGTCAAACCATGGAGTCCATAGTGGCTTTCCATGGATGGTTCTGCACCAGGCCTTAACATCCTTGAGTTCACCTAAGTAATACTCCCACTTTTCTAGACATTTTTTCTTTACAAAAGGAAGTAGTTCACTGGCAAAGGGTTTGGAGTCTAGTACATCATCCATTACATCGCCTTTTGCATACTTATCCACCATCTCGTTTCCATAAAGGCCAACATGAGAGGGGATCCATTGGATTTTTATAAGCTTATTTTTTTTATAATTCCTGGATTAACTTAACAGCCTCAAATGCAATGGGCACGCCTGTCTGAGCCGACACGCAACTAGTAAGGTGCTGGAGGGCACTCCTCGAGTTCGACAGTATAAAGACTGGATTCTGGTTCGGTAAATTGTTTGCGTAACTTAGAGCCTCTTTAATCGCGAACAGCTCGGCTCGCATCACACACGCCGCACTGAGCAGCTCCCACTTGAAGGACACGTCGCAGTGAGCATCTAAGAGAGCAGCTTATAAAATCGAGAATAATTATGTGATTTTCAAAGTATGTATTTTCATTTCTCGATCTAGCAAATTACGATTGGGTGCATGTAAGTCTACGACTGTAAGCGAAATACATGATTTAACATCTATATAAGACACCAAAATATTAAGCGAGAACGTCTCTAATTTAGAGCTCTCATAAACATCGAGGTCCGTACTCTCGGTAAAATTTTTGCCAACAAAGGAAAGTTAATATTACTGAAGTGGCGGCGATGAACATAAGACGTTTTAATTTATTTACAATATTACGACTATTAGTGTCAGAGCAATTTTAATTAAATAGCGGATGGCAAGACAAGGGCGCCGTATAGATAAAGGTGGAACGGAGAGCTCACTCTGTAATGCAATAACCGGAGTACTGCGTCTGAAACCTCCACAAACCCGCAAGGCCCTATTTTGTAGAATATCCAATTGTTTTAACCGAGATGTGGCTCAACTGCCATAGATGAATCTACCATAGTGCAGACGGCTTCTTATGAGAGAAATGTGAAGACTCCGGAGATGCAAATCCCCATGACTTTCCAACTAAAACTTTCAAGATTTACACGTTTATAGATTTTTTCACAGGTTTCGTTGATGTAATGCCTAGGGGCTTCAACTTTGGATCTAGCCACAGAGACAGACTAGATATTTAACTCTATCAACTACTCTGAGAGGTGTGCCATTGATGTCCAAATTTACATTAAAATTCACATTATTTCTAGAAAGTTTAAAAATACATACATTAGTTTTTGATTCCGACAGACATAAGCCAACTTTTTCTAATAAAAAAACCACAGATCCAACGGAAGATTTAAGGAGAGTAACTGTAGCCAATATGCGACCATTTTCTAGTGTTTTATAGAAAATGAATTCGTCAGCATACTGGAAGACACAAACACTGTTGATATTATTGTCCATCTCTATGGTAGCAATATTAAATAGAAGAGGGTACCCTTGAGCTAATCACCGAAAAATATGTCTTATTAAAGGGATACCCCCATAGCTTAGAAATATTCTACACCTTCTATCCGATAAAAAATTCCAAAGGTATTTACACATTCTATCGCCTGTACCGATGCATTGCAATATATTGATTGGAGATCGAATATTAACATTATGTGCATTATCAATGTCGATAAAGCAAGCAGTGGTTGAACTTTTACTAACGAATCCGAATTGTATATCAGATGTAGAAGTGGCTAGGTTATCCAAACAAGTTTGAGAGCGTCTAAATCCCGTAGATGAACCAGGCAGGAGACCCCGACTTTCCACAAACCACTCTAACCTTTTCATGATAATAAAATATAAAATCTTACATGGGCAAGACATGAGTGAGATCGGGTGCAATGATGAGGGCAATCTAGGATCCCTTCCTGGCTTAAGTATGGGAAGAATCTGTACATCTCTCCATTGATCAGGAACAATACCAGTCTGTAATATTAGGTTTTTTTAACAACAATGATTTTGCTTTGATTGTAAGATTATAAATCATGGAATATGAAATAGTATAAATTCCTGGTGCGGTATCTTTTTTATTGTTCAGCTAATGTCATGGGGATTTCTAAAATTGAAGACGTAGAAGTAAAGCTAGGCTCAGGCTCTGCAATTACTATCCGGAGTTACTGAACGGAGTAGCTCTTTGGCTTTAAAAGGGTCTACGCCAGCCCTACTGCCATCGCCTCCCTACATCCATCTCATTTTTCTCCACATCACAGACGCCGATGTTTCATGGTCGATGCTGGGGCAGAAGTCTTTCATAGGTTTGGAACTGGCACTTCTTATCAACTGGTCGGCATGATACATTTTGTTTGCCATCTTACCAGATTTTCAGGAGTAGGGTTGCGTCGCATTTTAGCTAGAGCCAAGCGCCTTTCAGCCATCTCTTGAGATACTTCTTTGTTCCAGTAATGTTTAGATCGAAATTTAGAAGTAGGGTCATCACAGCTTTTAATCCAAGGAATATATTTCTCGGCCAAGTTATATATATTCTCCACAAATAAATCATACGCAGATTGCACATCAAGAGGCACTGGGATGTCAAAAACTACTTCTGACTCTATTATAATCCTCCCAATTTGCTTCCATGTAATTTCGTTTTTTTGCGAGAGACCGGGTTCGAATATATCTACAATTAATATTGATCACAACGTGGTCACTGCCCAAGTTCTCACTAAAGTTTGCCAAGACATGTTAGTAGCGACGTCAGTGGTCACGAATGAAGCGTCCGGGGAAGTTGTATGCAAAGAGCCGTTGACCCATTTGATGCGTGTTGGAGAGCAACGTTCAGACAGCTTTATACACGACTTCTCCTCTTCTATCAGTTCTGCACGACCAGAGAGCATGGTGGGTATTAATATCTCCCACAATGAGGCACTCGGAGTTATAAAGTCTAAAGATTAAATCGCTGTCATTTTGGTTAGTAGCCATGGATGGGGGGCAATAGATTGCGTACTGGTATGTTATATATTTTAGTTATCATTACTTGCATTTGAGACTTGCTTGTACTAAAGGACTGTTGAGGAAATTTAATGGATCTATAGCACACAGGCCTCCATATGCATCTCTATCATCTCTGACAACGTTGTGGCTGCTAATATTCAGAGAGATCTGCTCTGAGTCAGGTTTTACTCGTAAAAGCCATGTGTGCTTTGTCTTGATTCAAGAGAAGTTCGAAGTTGCGTGCTTTAGGTTTTAAACTATTCTCATTCCATTGTAATATTTTAATAAATTTTTTTTATTTGTGCAGTTATCCATTATGAGTAGATTTAAACAATTGAGCAACATCTCAATCGTAATGTAATTCTGCAAAAAGCTTTTCACTTCACTCCAAAACACAATATTTAAAAGGCAAAATTAAAAATTATTTGAAAAGCCTCATAATTTTTGCTATTTTTTATTAATGTGCAAAAACTGTTGTAACTGCTAGTATCTATATTAATTAATCAAACATCTTAATGATTTACATTCCCTCACAATTAATAAATTAAAAAATAATCATTAAATTCATCCACTATCTCTCTTCACAATCATAGCCTTGAATGATTATTATTCCTTTTCAAATGAAAACTTTGATTTAATATGGAATAATTATATTTCAAGGCAATAAATCCAGAAGCATTATGTTTCTATATTCACATGCCCACTCCTCTGCTCACTTTGGCTGTATGTTAACATTGCATTAAATACATTTACTTACTCACTTCAAAATGAGACTCTATGAATTAACAATCTTACCTTAGAATTTTAAGATTATGTGCAAGAATATTTGATGCAAAGTCATCATCTTCGCCACCCCAACCCTTGAATCTATTGGAGAAACCATTGAGCTGTACATATTGCTCTGATGGTATAGCCAGTACACCACCCACTAATGTCTCATAAACCAAAACATATCTGAGCTTATCAATACTAGCACTCATGTGGCGTGGATGCTTGAGACAGGCGTAGAGATTACCCTCATCCAAGGGTAGCAGGTCAACATCATGTAGAATAAGACAAGGAAACTTGTTGGCAATAGCATATTTAGCTCCAATGTTGTACAGCATGCCCTTATTCCATGGTTTCTCGTCCTCTTGCTCTATTACAAATATTCTGAAAATCGAATTCCATTGAAATATTATTAAAATTAATCAGCATTGAACTAATTCAAATTTACATAACGATATCTGTGGAGTGATCACACCACATTTGCCTAGTCCTGTGCTAATTACCATAAGAACTTGTGTTACAGATACTAGACAATAGAAAAATTTATTTAGAAATTTAAGAATTATATTTAATTAAATTTAGAAAATGGAATTTTTATATAGAATAGGGGGCAAACGAGACAACGAATAGTCAGAGCCTTTTTACGACCACCGACATGAACATCCACATAATTACTGTGCCAATGCGTTGCCCTCCTTCGCCCCCCCCCGCCAATAGGCCACCGACTACTCACAAACCAAGAAACGATACACTGAAAATGTCACTTTACGGCGGTATCAAGTAAATGAGGGGTGCCTGCCCGGTCGTGCTGACCCAATTCCGTTGCATAGGAGCATGGTACAACCTTTTACAAGCATGGCATGACCTGTTAAAGGCAACTTCCTAACAAGAACGAATGGGTGATAGTGCAAATATACTCCCCCACAGAACAATCTTCTGAAACTAAACAATACACTAACAGTTCTAAATTCAATAAATCTTGACTAATGGGTGACTTTAATGCTCAAATAGGGAAGATAAAAAATAATGAAGAAAATATAATGGGCCCATACTGTACAGGGAAAAGGGCAAGAAATGGTCAGAAACTTGTGGACTTACATTTTGAACATCAAATAGTGATTTTAAACACAAAATTTAAAAAGAATATAAAGAGTTGTTGGACCTGATGGGAGTTATACAAACGAAATTGGTTACATCCTTACCAACTGTAGTAACTCATTTGAAGGCTGCAGCATAATCAAGAGAATGAACTTCCGACACTAATCACCGTGTGGTCAAAACACTCTTGGGAACAATTCCACTAAAACCTACAATGAAATTCGAGCATCAGTCACAGTCAATAGATGATAAAGGCCAACAATCAACTACCAGCCAATTAGAAGAAGAAATAAACAACTGTCAGAACAAATTGTACCTCTAGTACAACCTAGAGCCAAATGGCTAACATTATTAGCAACTGCACTAAGAAGTAGAGGGAGATCAGAAGAAACCAAACAACTAATCAATGAGAGAAGTAATGATTCAAACTACTCCAAAAACAACAGAGCTTGGAAAAGAAATAATAGAAGTAAGCAAAACTTTAAGAACAAACATGATCAGAGACAGGAAATTGCATAGATAAAAATATTCGGGAGGCTAACAGAAAAAGCTGGAGGGACCAACAAAGGGATTAAAATGCTTCAAGAAAAAATTGAATGGATTCCCAAACCCCAATCTCAAAGGGTATTGAACTACCAGACACTAATGAAGTACCCTATGTAATGAGACATGAAGCAGAAAAGGCAATCTGCACACATAAAATTGGTAAAGCTACAGGTCCACACAACATTACAAAAGAAACAAAAGAATACTTAATATCCTTCCTGACTGAAGTTTTTAATACTATTGCAAAAACTGAACTGATACCAAAAGAATGGACATCTCCAATAATTCTTCTACACAAGAAAGGTAACAAGAATGATACAGACAATTACAGATCCATAAACCTAATGTTCAATATGTACAAAACCTTTGCAAAAATAATATTAAATCGCACTACTAAAATTGGATAAAAAGCAGCCCAGAGAGCAGCCAGGGTTTAGATGTAACTACTTTATAGTGGACCACATTCACATGTGGTCTACTGTAGTGTAGGTAAGATATATTCCAAAAACGCAAAGAATACAACATCCCCTGTTACTGCTACTTTGTGGTCTGTAAAGCATTTGACTCACTGATTCAGGTAAAAGCTTAAATACACAACTAACGTTGCAAAAATAAAGTTGCCACCAATAGATATAAAAGGAGGGACAACAGGGAGAACTTTTGTCACTAAAGCTTTTTACAGCAGTGCTGGAAGAGGTTTTTGGGAAGCTGGACTGGACACAGATGGGCCTTAATATCAACAGAACAAATCTTAATATCAAAATAACCTACTTAAGATTTGCTGGTGACAATCATTATTGCCTACACTGCAGAGGAACTAAAGAAAATGCCCTAGGAGCTTGATACAGCTAGTAGTGAAGACGGACTGTCAATGAACACCCAGAAATCAAGGGCCATGACCAATGGGAATAATATCAAACCATTAACCATAAACAATATAACTATAGAGTATGTACCAGCTATCATATATTTAGGTCAATTAATATATCACCAAGATTCAACAACTAAAGAAATGGATAGAAGAGTGGTAAACACTTGGAAAAGGTTCTGGTCCTGCAAATCAATTATGAAAAACAGTCTAACATATATACACATTAAGACAGAACTATATATCCTTCCAAACTTCACTTGTGGATGTCAAACTTGGGCACTTACTAAATCACAAAGCAACAGACTAAAGGTAAATCAGCAAGCCACAGAAATAAGCGTAATCATTAAGAAAATACTAGATAGGACAACCAATGAAAAACTGAGAGAAAAACAAAATTAATTGTTGTCACATTTAAAGTTAAGTTAAACATCTCAAGGTGGAAATGGGCAGGAGATGTCATAATAGAACCTGACAAATGAAACAAAATTATCACAACATGATAACCAAAAGGAAGCAAAATGATGAAATAATGAAAATGGCTGGCAGGATTTGGACTGGAGTGGCCTTAGACACAGAAGAGTGGTGTAGACTGGGGGAGGCCTTTGCACTAAGGCACACCAATGATTGGCATAGTTTAAGATGTTACATAATTTATAACAATATCTGAATAAAGGCTTTTACTGTTATTATTATATATTTCATATTTTACTATATATATATATATATAGTAAAATATATATTTATATAATGCTCATATGATCATCAATGACCTGGGTGGGATTAAAATTTGTAGACTCGACTCGACAACACAATTTTCCAGGTTGTTGTACGCCACCATGCAATGATTTCCAGCTATGTATTTCAATATAGAAGTACTCCATAAGAAACATTTTTAAGTGAGCAATATGAATAAATATGTCTAGTGCAACATTCAGAAGCATGGTCATTCTTAAGAAGTAGACTCCTGTCACATTTCAGAGCTGTGTTTCAGCTTTATAGCTTTACTTCCTTTCTTAATTGCACATGGCTTTCAGACAAAATTGTTGTACTTAATAATAATAGTAAACTTACTGGTAATGTATGTTCTGCTTTCTTAAAAAATTATGCATGTATGGTAGAAATATATCCAACTGACTTTGTCTGTTTCTATATGTAACTAGTATGGCTACACTAATCATGGGATTACAATCTACTGGATAGTAACTCCCATTTGCTATGCCATTTGGTGAAAAAGTGTATCCTGTGGCAGGGAGTATGTCCCTATTGGAGATTGACGTGCTCCTGTGCAACACATTTTCATAATTACAATCTGGTCTTTCGTTATTTTTCACTAGTTTTGGATTTACCTCAAAATAAATTTGGCTATTCACATTTCCGAGTGGTACATGTTTATAATTATAATATCCACATGAAGATAGTAGTTGAATCAAAGCAATGAGCACTAAAATAAAACAGGCGATAGAAGTTGGGCGCGCTTTTAAAATTTTTGATATCCATTTGTTCATTTGAAATATAGCGGGTTATAAAAATGTAATAAAGGTATGTGGGGAATTATCAACGATTCTCTTTTAAATGATACCGAGGAATTTCACAATTGTAATTTTTCCCCTTATATTAAACAGCTGTACCAATTCACGAGGGAAAACTTTGAATTATTTAGTTGATAAACATTTTGTAAACAGAAATATGTCATCGTTTGACCTTTAAACTTTTTTAATATTTTAATACGTATATTATAGTTTATACATTAATTAATTGGTAAGTTCATTGGTTAACTATAATTTAACATTTGAAAATCAAAATTTTGATCAACAAAAACATTCACTTAACACCACCAGTGAAGACTGAACTGCAACTGTCAAGCACCGGGCGTAATTACATATATTTGATAGTTGCCTTTCCCGTTTTGTGCCGTGCCGTGGCCAAATTGAAGTGTCCTCTAATCCACCAATGGCGTGAATGTGTTACCTTGACGGTGGATTTTCATGCATTCAAATATTTTCTGTCTTTTATTGTGTTGAGCGGAATAAACCTTTGAAAGAATTTTCATACATTTTCGTTCCACATATCAGTAAAGTTTTCCACATACCAGTTTATTGAGTTATAATATGCCTTATCGTACATGCTTACCAGGTTGCTTAAGTAAGCTACGAACTACGTTATTAACCAAATTGTGATAAAAGACTTCGAAAATGGCTGCATCATAGTAATTGTGATTCTACTGAAAAGTGTGAAAATGGGTAGCCGTAATGAAATACAGCGATTTCGACAATCCTACAGGTATATCATTAAATAATTGCAGTAATATATAAAGTATTAAACTTTTATTTTTCTAGTAAGTAAATATTATTAACCCTTGACACAGTTTATTATCACAGATCTTTTCCAATTTCAGACGGATTACCGTCTATATCATCTGTATCTGTGGCCGTAACATTAATGAATCAAAGTGCTGATGTAGAAACCCCAAGAGTGTGGAGATCTTCAGGTAATATATTTTATATCAACACAATTATCATAGATCACAATCCTAAATCTGATAAAGAGAAAAATATTACATTACTCAAACAAAAAAATATTACATGTAGCTTTGATTTGCATACATGTTTGGCTGGAACACATTAAATTATGGACTGACTTAGTATCCCCATCATGGCTCCAGTCTTGTCTTGGCAGTGGGGCTTAGTAGCATGGGGTGAACCCAGGCGAAGCCAATTAAACCGAGGGGGATATTTGCACCCCTCTTATAGGAAGAGGGAGCTTAAAAATAAGGAAGAGGAATCGCTCTCGGTACCTCTTAAAAGACGAGGGGACCTAAGAGCAACAGGAAGTGGCGCTTTTGCGCACGGGGCAAGGGGCGAGGATGGGAATCTCACCCTATTGCACTGTCCCAAAGTCGGTGGGGTTGGAAAATTCGATTCCATTGGAACAATAGGAAGGAACATTGCAGTGCACAGGTAACAGTCATATTAAAAACTTATGTTACTTAATTTTATATTTGTGTTGTCGCAGCAGGAAGGATCTACATCTTATATCTATAGCAGACCATGCTGGTATTCATTAAAACCTTACTTCTAAATACATTTATAAGTGATAGTATACAATATACATTTCTCTTTACCTTACATTTTATTTACACTTTTAGGAGACGATTCTACACATTAGGCTGCCAATTTCGGAGAACAACCTTGCCAAAAACTATCAGTACATACAGGTAATACTTCATAATAAAAATGAAACTACTATATAGTATATATATACTTATCCAGATGTGGACTAATCCCTTCTACCTTCTGTTTCTACTTTCAGAGAAAGTACCAGCTGTGGAAAATTGTTCATCTGTTATTTACATTAGCTTTGAAGTTTTCAACACAAATGTAATTCCATAGTGCTCATACTGACTTAAAGGTATTCTTACAAATGTGTTTTTCCTAAGTTTGAAAACTTAGTGTAAATATTTTCTACATGTAATTGCTAGTGCCTCTGTGTTAAGCAGTTGAATTGTGGCATGCAGGAAAAGCTCAGTTTTGGTGGGATACTAGATATGTAAGATAGGGTTTTGCTTGGGTAGGTAAAGGAATATGTTTTAAATACTAATTACAATACTAATATTATGAAGCTGAGCGTGATTTGTTGCAAATTTTTCTATACATATATTTTCCAATAAGACTGGCAATTTTTATGTAATAATAATTCAATTAATTAATTGCAATGTCTTGTTGCCTTATTAGACAATATAGAGCTTATGGTAACATTAATGCATCTTAAACACGTTAACGTTTTAACCATTTTAGAAATAAAAAAAAAATAAAAAATTAGTTTGCTTTATACCTTTTAGTTATTATATATCATTATGAACAGAATTAGTATGTACCCTACCTACTTAATATGGAAGGTCTCATACTAATCATACTTTTGCCTAATGTAGAAAAAAATAAACGTCAAGTTCAATTGTGTCTTGGTTTCGGGAATGACTTATCGATAGTATGGCGGGATGTGTGTCTGAATACGTATTATTCATATATAGTTAGTGCTGTCAAGTCACAAATCTTAATCTGTTGATCCTTGACATTTTTTAAAATCTTTATTTATATAAATCATAAAATTAAGTCAGTCAGTCGAATGGATAATAAAACTTAAGAATTTGTCACTATATTCTAGATTAAAATTCAAACGAATAATGCTATCTACAAAAAATAAAAGTTAAACTTTATTACATTTAGTGGCCATCATTTTACGGATTTTTTTTCTAGCTTTAATTTGTTAGCTAGTCCGGTGTCGCAGAAGCTGTCTCGGGTGGAGTGAGATGACAGATGTCAGTCACAAGATATTAAAAGTACCAGAAGATTTACTGGATAAGAGATACGGTAGGGAAAAAAATTAAATTTAAAAATAGTAATGAGTATTAAGATCACATAATATTGGATAAATATAATATGTATATATCGCTATATGGCCTGTAGGCATGTAGGCTGCTTCATAGTGGAACAAATACCTCGTGTTTAACCCGGTTCTGTATAGCACCTCTTTTTAATTAGGAAAAGCTAGGTACCTCAAGCTCACATTAATACATACATTCATAATGTTTCTTGCGGTTTGAAAGTAGCCGGTAGCTAATTGGAGGAAGGTGTGAAGGTGAGCATCGCATCTGCATTAACGATGTTATAAATGGGAGTCATCTGTCACGAAATTACCCTCGATTTCTCATTTGTCCCCTATACTATAAAAAAATCTGGTATCCTTATCAAATAATTTAACCTAGATGACATGTACTTTAGCACGGCATAACTTGTTAGATCTAGGATTTGCTCGGCGGTGTAGGTAGCTAGGTACATGGTAGGGTAGGTATTTAGCGTTTTTACTCATGCTCCCTTTTGTGACTACCCCTGAAACTCAAGTTTAAAACGTGGCCCTTGTTCCAGGCGTTTTTATTGAAGTTTGCTTATAGCCTTTTACGTGGTTTCCTAGGGCGCATTCGTATGTCTTCATAAATGAAGAGACTTAAGAGACCACCCAATTCATGACTTTGGTTTTGTTTTTCATGCAGAGTAAGGAGGTAATGAACACCACCCGTCCTTGTTATCTTGCTAAAAGTGAGATGTCAGGTGTTACAACCGATTTAGACACATTTTGATCTTTTGAATACATAAGTTTTAATAAAGGAAAATTACCTTTAAATAAAGGACAGCCTGAAAACCAGTGATGTGACGCACTAGCGGCACAACGGCGGCCGAATCCGTTCCTTCGCATCAATATTGTTTCATTCTTTCTTTAATTGTATTTTTTGATTTGGAAATAAATGGTTCTAAATTTCAAAATCCATTATCCTACTCGCACTCATTAGAATCATTTAGTTATATTACTTTCAAAATCATGGTTTTATTATTCCTGAGTGATGACTACACACAACTTAATTTGCCTGAAAATGATGAATACCGACAATGTTAAATCTTCTATACCTACAATATGTACTTCCACTAGAAGGGGCACCTTGATTTTTTAATTCACGTATATACATTTAATTATAATTTATAGTAAACATCTTTTTCTTAAGTAAATAAAACTCGCTTGTTCTCGCAGAGTATTTTATTTGTACCCACTTGTTGAATGTGGGCACATTTAATTTGTTCAATACGAATGATCATCTAATAACTTACGGCTGAGTACACAGTAGTGCCTCGCTAATTTGCAGTTTATGGGTGTTGACAGTGATCCAAAGGCTTCAATTTCTCGTTTGCCCCCATATATTATAAAAATAAAGAAGATCACAGATTACTGTGCCACCTTGTTAAAGATTTCTCAACACAAACCATCAATAATACTAAAAACAAAACGACAACACGATCTAATAGTTGTGTGGTTTAAGATGAATAATGTTATTAAATCTATTGCAAGATTTCCTTACCATTGCCTTTATTTATTGCAGTTTCCTGATTGATAACTTGGAACTTAGTGAAAACTAAACTTATCTTACTGAAATTCTCACGTTTCTATTGCTATATTCCTTCATCTTGAAGTTACTATCTTCTACTTACATATAAAAGATTCACTAATATATACATAATGCTTAAGAAGATACATACAAATGGCAAAAAAATGTAATTACATGTAGATTAAGCTAAGTACCGATACATCTTTAGAATAAATACTAATACTTGGAACTGATCGAGAGACAAGGGATAGTTGATGGTTTGAAACATTTCATAATAATTGTCTGCAACGAGTGAATATGTGCAGCATAATATTATTGTTGAGAAGTGCATAATGATATTCAGTGACACTAAAACCACCTAATTAGGTACATAAAAATCTATATATGGAGTTACTCTTTGAGCGGAAATGCGTATTAAAACTTGCCATTATCACTAAAACCTTTTTTAAAAATAGTTAAGACCATGTGTTGTTTAAAAATTTAAACATCTACTAAGTTATCTTACCTTTTTACTGTATATACTGTTTCTGCGCTATTTGACACATAAAGGATTCATTCTGCCGCGGGGGAAAAGAGTTGAGGCGAGTGATGAGGTGCGACCATTGCTCGTTGCACCCTATAAGCACTAACAATTATAATACTAATATACTCCTAGCAGATTTTCTCTGTTTTTCCGCAGATTTTCACTTCCACTTTTTTCTCTTGTTGACGCATTTACGCGCCTTCACTGGCCCTGGGTGGGGTCCAGTGGTGTGTGGGACTCGCGGCACATGATAGTGCCGAATACCCACAAAAAACAAAAACCACCGCGAGTGCCATCAGTGCCGCTCTTGGTGAGGCGCCCCGGAACAAAATCATCAGGACACCTCGACAGCTAGTCAGCCACCTAAGGGACTAACTCCACCTCCACATATGGGGTTGCCCCGCACTACAGGACAACCCCACCGACTTTGGGACAGTGCAATGGTGTGAGGTTCCCATCTTCGCCCCCTGCCCCATGCGCAAAAGCGCCACTTCCTGTTGCTCTTAGGTCCCCTCTTCTTATAAGAGGTACCGAGAGCGATTCCACCTCCTGATCTTTAAGCCCCTTCTTCATATAAGAGGGGTGCAAAGATCCCCCTCGATTCAATTGGCTTCGCCTGGGTTCACCCCAGGTTACTAAGCCCCACCCATCAGACCCAGGACCTCATGAGTGTGGTTGATTAAGTTTACCATCGCACTATGAGATGGCGTCGCCTGAGATGGGTAAAATGTTTTAGAGAACAATAAAGCCACCCCCCCCCCCTGAAGAACGAAATAAATTGCTTCTGTCGCTTACACCTTACGTTTTAAATTTTATGCCCACTTTCACTTCCAAAAATGATATTGTAGAGCAGAACTTTACAGTGCAAGAACTCGAATACTGCCTTAAAAAATACTCTGCACCAGGCGGGGATGAGAATTCCTACTCTTTATATATATAATGTAACAAATGAGGCTAAATTATTCTTACTTAATATATATAATCAAGTTCTCAATTCGGGTATCGTCCCTGTTCAATGGAAACATATCAATCTTATTTCCATACGTAAATTTAATAATAACAATCAATCACCAAAATTACGACCTATCATCTGTTTAATTTCTTGCCTATGTAAAACGTTTCATTTACTGGTACTAAAAAGATTAAGAGTTGCACACCAAAAAGGAAATGTATCCTTTCACCGTATACCATCGGATTTAGAAGTCCCGCTCCTGCTTGCACTTGATAACACGTTTGGTCACATATATACAAATAGGTTTTTCCAAAAAATATTCCAACTCTCGCATGTTTTTTGGACATACAGAACGCGTATAATAATATCTCGATTGATGTTGCAGTACATATTTTGGACAAACCAAAAATGGGATCCAAAATAAGTACTTATTTGTGGTCTTTTTTAAGAGAAAGACGGCTGTTTGTAAGGCTAGATAACAATAGTGTTGACTCATGATGACCAGATGGACCAATAATGGTTTATAGCTCCTGGAGACCCTCTATCTCCCTTGATTTTCAATTTAATAACATACAGTTTACGCAGATTGCCCTCGGACGTAGTTATATCTCAGTATGCAGACGATTTCGTTTTATATTATAAAGACAAGAATATTAATGAATGTCAAAGACTTTTGCATTACGCTCTTGAGTCCATAGTCCCTAAGTTAGCGAAATTGGTCTAAAGTTATCCCCTATTAAGTCAATTTACTGTGTTTTCAGTAGAGGAAGGAGGAGAATAGGCCCTACGCTAAAAGCATACGGGTGTAATATGTCTTTGTTAGAATGTACCAAATACTTAGGAATATGTTTGGGTAGGAGTCCGCGATGGGGTAAACACACTAATGAGATATTAGACAAATGCCCTAAATCACTAAATGTCCTAAAAATCCTTGCCGGTTGTTAATGGGGAGTGCATACAAAATACAAGCGTAAGCTATACTTGACGTTGGTTAGGAGCCGAATGGACTATGGGTGTTTTCTATACGATTCTGGTGCTAAAACACATACACAAAAACTAGACAAATTACAAAATCAAGCTGTAATGAAGCCAACAACTAAGTTTCATTAAAAATTCACCTATTGCTAGCCAGGATAAATGTATATTCTAACTGAAACCTTGGATTCTATTTTATCTACTTTCCTTCTAATCCCGATCTATGACATCTACTACAGTAGAAATAATAATAATGGGGTATTCTGGCCGATCCAGAATCAAGGGGCTTTAATGACATCATGTGCTCCTATAATCTCAATTCGTCTGAAGCCCTGGATTACACCGGGACTGATCCTGTGTATAAATAATCACGAAAAAATGCACTTAAAATACAAATCAGACCCCAATAATGTAATCTTAGCAGTTACGTACAGAAGGTATAAAAATTAAGAAAAAAGTTAGAGTCCGTGAGAGAAATGAATTAAACAAACACTCCAAAAATCCAAAAAAGACTTGGGAAATTATACGTTCTATAGTTCACATACAAAATAAAAAACGAACTGTAAGGATCTTTTGACAATTGCTGATACACCCCAAAACTGAATAGAAGAGGTAAACTGTTTCTTTGCAGACGTAGGGAACTCATTGGATAATAAAATACAGCGAAACCACCACCCCTCTTGTACAAGAAAAAATGAGATCCCCAACATAACTGCGCCCTTATTACCAAACTCCATGGCTTGAAACAGACTGCCCAAGAAATCGAAGCCACTATACTAAGTTTTAAAAATGACAGTGCCGTTGGATGGGATGGCATATCTAACAGGTTACTCAAAATAGCTGGTTCCCGTTTTAAAGCATATTCTCAATTTGTGCTTAAAATTTGGTGTCTTTCCTCGCGTCTTTGTAACTTCTATTATCCATCCTATACACAAAGGCGGCCTAAGGGACTGTGTAAATAGCCACCGTCCTATATCAGTGTTGTCCGCTCTTTCTAAAGTTTTCCAAAATATATTTGAATCTCCTAGCATCTTAAAAAAAAAAACAGTTTACTCTCTAATAGGCAATACGGTTTCAGAGCAGGTTTGTCTACCGCTCATGCGATTTCAGATATTTCAAACAATATAGCACAATACCTTGATAGAAGGAACAAATGTATCGGAGTCTTTTTAGACATTGCAAAGGCGTTTGACACGGTCTCTGTGCCGCTTTTGCTCCATAAAATGCAATACACTGTTATTTGTGGTGTTGCCCTTTCCCTCTTCCGAAGCTACCTATCTCAGACTGCACCGCGTGAAAATAGGTGACACTATTAGCTCAGATTGTCATGTGACGTATGGAGTTCCACAAGGCCGCGTGCTCGGGCCTAGCCTCTTCCTGCTCTACATTAACGATTTGTGTGATTAGCAACTAAAAAAATTGCTCGATCTTTAATTTTGCTGACGACACAGCACTCGTCTTTCATGGTAAAACGTGGGAGGAGGGCAGGAGCGACACGAAAAGTGGACTACAAACTGTGACACTATTGCTTAAGAAAAATGTATTGATTTAGAACACATTGATAACCAAATGCATAAATTTTGTTATGTCGAATGGCCACGTTCCTGGGAACATTCCAGCGAAAATTGCACTTGCTTTAATACAGAAAGTAACTCAGTGTGTCCATGTGTAGAGCTAGAGAGAACAACTACGATTAAATATTTGGGTGAATCAAACTCTCACATGGAAGCCACATATTGAGTTGCTTGCAACGAAAATCAGAAAGCTCATTTATATGTTCAAAACTTTGCTACATGTGGCTGAGCGAAGGCTGTTAAAACAATCTATTTCGGCCTGGGGCAGTCGATGCTGTCGTATTGTATAAGAGCTAGGGGTAGGGCTAGTAAAAATCACCTGATAGTTGCAGAGCGAGTACAACGGGCATTACTGAAAGTGATGAGTTTTAAGCAGTTCCGATTCTCTACAGCTCAGTTGTATTTACAATGAGATTTGCTTACTACAAATATTTATCCTCCAGACTATCCAACACCAACACACTTGTATGACTTTTGATCCCCACTCGAAATTCAACACGTAGGATGAACAGAGTGTGTGACACAATTCCCTGCCACACTTTTTTCATTTAAAAAAATTATTGCTTTCTCGGCCTATACCTCTATAATAAGCTAAATAAAAATCTTAAAATATATCAACAAAAAAAAAAAAAATTGCAAAAAAGTGCTCATATCTTTGTTAAAAAAAATTATGAAGACAGGGAAAGTTTATTAACGGTCATAAAACAAATCATGCAGACATACACTCTTACAACTCATTTCCACAAAAAAATAATTATGAATACATGCACACGTAAGAATATACATACGCACTTAAGAATATATGCTCACACAAACACACACTTCCGAATACGCATGTATTAGTAAACAAAATATATTCTAATGATACCTCCTATCTTTTTGGAGAATCGCGTGCAAGAAGTTTACCCCATGTGTCCTAGTACACAAATAAACGAAGAGATAAATGATTTACAAAAGACAATTACTGACTTGAGGACACAGTTAGAAAGCGCACATCAGGAAATTGAAAATTTAATTTTAGAAAAAACTTACTTGCATCTAAATTGACTGAGCAGGAAAACAGGGTAGTGCAATTGAAATTTCTCACCATTGAATGGAATGGAAAATGAAAAATGGAAATGAAAAGAGTGAAATCGAAGACATGTGGAGTTGGTATAAACTCAAGCAAACAAAAAATCTTCAATGAAACGTCAGCGGCTTCCCAATGCATTAAACTGAACACACAAGAGCCTAATACATCGTTAACTAAACAGTTTCATACTACTCATAAAATATGTATCTTGAGTACCAGCAATAAAAATAAAACTGTTTGCGTTAATCGGAAAAACTAAAATTATAATTCTTCGGGTATTTTTAAAAACTTGGTACATCCGGACATCTGTCATCTCAGTCCACCCGTGACCACGGTTGCTATAAACCTTCTGAAACATCGGACTAGATAAATAATGAAATAAACCGCGATTAAATCCGTAAAAGTAGTTTTATTGTGACGACTAACATTCGCGTAAACTAAGACATCACTAATTATAAAATTAAACCTACTGCAAAATAGTAAAAACACATATAGTTATGTCTTCCCGCATACAGACTTGGGCGATATTCCAACATCTTAAACTGGAGAGTTGAGCACTTCAACAATTTATTTTATTTAGATATAATAACACAAGAACATGTATATCTATTGGACTCAAATAGGAATATTAATTATGAATATGTAAACTTTGACGGACGTAACGGAACATTAAATGGCACAGGTTATTGTATTATTGTGATTGATAAATTTTATTTGTGACAACTTTGAATGTTATATTAGCAATTACAATTATTATTATTAATTTTTAAAAACATGTGATATTGAACTGAATAACAATTTGTCTAATAACAATAATAACTATAAACATTTTTTTCTTGACTAACGAACTTATTATAATGCATCAAAATATTGCCGGATTTTTAAATAAATCTGAATATCTACATGCCTGTTTAAGTGAGTCAGCGGAAACCCGCAACTCAATAGCTGTAGTATGTGTTACCGAACATTTTGTGAAAGCAGGACTTGAAACACACTCATCTGTTCATAACTATAAACTATCAGCATGCTACTGTAGGAGAGCTATAAAAAACTATAAACCAGCAGCATGCTACTGTAGGAGAGCTATAATAAACTATAAACTAGCAGCATGCTACTGTAGGAAAGCTATAAAAAACTATAAACTAGCAGCATGCTACTGTAGGAGAGCTATAAAAAACTTTAAACTAGCAGCATGCTACTGTAGGAGAGCTATAAAAAACTATAAACTAGCAGCATGCTACTGTAGGAGAGCTATAAAAAACTACAGCATGCTACTGTAGGAGAGCTATAAAAAACTATAAACTAGCAGCATGCTACTGTAGGAGAGCTATAAAAAACTATAAACTAGCAGCATGCTACTGTAGGAGACCTATATAAAGAGGTGGATCATGTTATCATATTACTCAAAAAAGGGCCGATATGGAAAGAGATGCCTTTTTTTTTTTTGGTGACGAAGGGGAATGCATTTACGCATGATACCTGGGAGCCCGGGTAGACCCCCAGACCTATGTTGGACTCGGCCATTGGGTAGCAATACCAACTAAACCCCTACGGGAGCCATCAGCCGCTATAAGCGGAGGGTCCCGGATCTGCAGGCAACAGGACCCCTCCATCGACAGGCTGGCCTCGGCGAAAAGGCCAGACTTCACCTCCTCGGAGCCTGCCCGGCTACTCTAAGACAGTCCCCACGACGCCGTGTCATTGGAAGTGGACCGGGTTCCCATCCCGGCCCGACACGGAACACAGGGGCACTACTGAAGGCGCTGCAGATAGCGCCTCTTTCGTACCCCCACTCGTCGTCGGCGAGGGGAGGCCGCGTCGTCAGCCTCCTCTCTCACCCGCTCGTCGGCTTCCTTCTGGGACATGACAGTCTCGAAGAAGGAAGCCATCGCCTTGTAGGACTCGTCGCTGCCGAGCATCGCGAGGACGATGCTCGACTTTGACAAGTCCTCTCCGACAACTCGGGCACACCTCGAGGGTGTGCTGGGTCGAGTCCACCGCCGCGTCACAATCGTGACATCGAGTCGTCGGCTCCCTGCCGGCCGTCCTGCACAGATACTCACCGAAGCAACCATGCCCGGTGAGCACCTGCGTTAGACAGAAGGTGAGGGGTTTGCGCCTACGGCGCATCCAACACTCGAGGACCGGGCGCAAGGCAGCCGTTAACTCTCTACCGTACGGCTGCCGAGCCAGGTCCTCCCCCCACCTCTGCATTGACACCACATGCCCTAGCCGGCGAATCCGTAGGATCTCGTCATGCGCGGGGTTCAGGCCGAGAGCCCTCCTATCCGAGACAT
>JAFELO010000520.1:1129308-1160898 GCA_017140195.1 Eumaeus atala | reverse complement strand
AGGTAGCGCCATATACCACGATCTTTGTGTGAAGGTATGTACCGGCCTTGCCTCCTCTATATTCTGCACTCTCTCTCTATACAAAGACGCCGGTTGCGAGGACTCTTGACGGTACCCGTTCAATCTTATTATCAATTTGAGGGAGGTGTCGCCCCTTTCGACCCGAAATTTAGCCTCGTCGCCCGACAAGAATTGATATCAATCCGACGAAGTTATGTTGAACTATTCCACAACATAAGTTTACGTCAAAAAGAAACTTGTTGAAGACCTACCACCAGGCTTCGGTTTGATGGGAAACGTATACCACACAAGCTGTGTCCATGAATACCATACAGGCATAGGGTCCGGCCAGCAAGATATATCTACTCTTAGGATACAGTTTCTCGCAGGAAGGAAAGGGGCCCCATGGAAGGAAGGCATCACTTCTGCATTGTAGTTCAACAGATGTATAGCTATTGGCGTTGGTCTACAAAATCCTCCGACTGCTCATTTATCACCTGATACTATCAAAATAGTCGACTCTGTACATAGAGTTCTGAACCGCAGATCTTCTGATCTGATGAAGACCCATTCGGCTTGCGTGGGCTTCATCGACCGCTACTATAGATGAACAACATTTCGTAAATTAAATGCTCTCTCTGTTTTAGAACACTGTGCAAACAAAGGTGTGTTTTATCACTTCTTTTGGCACCATGCGTCAATGGCAAGTTTTGTAGTGTATTGCTTAATCCAATAATTCTGGCTGGCTGGCGACATCGTGAAAGTAGCTTGTGTTCGCGCAGTAGTTTGAAAAAATCTATTTTACCGCTCTCATAGAAATGAGGTTTAGGCAGGCACTGTGACAACAAGTCTTCCCTCTCCACCTGTTCATTGCAAAAATATTCAATATTCACGTTTTTAAAGGTAGTGCACATACTGCATTACAGCTCCTTCCGCTAACATTCAAATGATCGCAACGCTGGTATTCCAGAGGCCCTTTGGATGGGACAAGGAAAGAAGGGCAACACCATCCGTGTTGTAATGCGGATGCATTACAATTATGAAGTCTGGGTACCGGTATTTATCAAACGGCAAGGAAGAATTAGTGCCACGCCTCCATAGGAGGAGGTAGAGCCATGCATGGTACATGATACTACATCCTCCTATGCAACGGAATTGGGCCGGCAACCGGGGAACTACCTCTCGCTCACTTCATACCGGCGTAAAGTGATAGCGTCGATGTCGCGTTTCGTGAGGATTGTGAGTAGCCCGTGGCCCCTTTGGAGGGATGATAGGAGGATAACGCATCCGCGTAACAATCATGCGAATGTCCGTGGGCGTCGAAAGCCATCAAGTGGCTACGATTTCTCGTTTACCCCCCTTTGTCTCGTCATAGTAGAAAACGAGAGAGGTATTTAAAACAAACTTTTATATGAACATTCTCTTTTCTTGTCATCGATTGAAAATTGTTGTCATAGTATCGTGTAAATATAAAAAAAAAGTTAACGATGGACAACCCTTCTCACTTAGGGCTACGAAAAGTAGATAGTAGTCGAACCCCAGACGTACTGAATGCGCATAATATTTGGTATAAATCGGAAACGCCGTTTCGGAGGAGTAAGATACTCCTAACTAAACTAACATTTTTTGTTTTGAATCTATATTGAAGGGGTCACAAAGGTTAAGTCTGCCTTGCATCTACTGAAGAAATAATTATGAACTTAACTCTAAATCCCTTATATATAGCGAATGAATAACATAAACATAAGAATCTGTCACTATATCCTAATTTAAAATTAAAACTAACAGTATTATATAGGATAGAGAAAAGTTCATCTTTATTACATTTAGTTTCCATCATAAATTCTTATAACTAACATAGCGACACCTAAATTTTATATATAACATTTATCATGTTTATTAAAACACATACCTATATACTATACCTATTTCTTATTTTAAACATTTACATAAATAAATGATTATGTTTTTATGTAACCACGATACAAGTGAAGCTATTATATTTAATTAGCGGTTACCCGCAGCTTTGTCAGCGTGTAATAATTACATGTCAAAAGGGCCTTTTACTGGGTATTTTTAACTGCTGCTGGGACTTTGCTTTTAACTTTTAACTATGCTGATGGGAGTGTTCAGTGCGGATTCATTGGTTACTATAAGACACGTCGGGCGATGGTCTAGGTGAGATTGTGGTCAATAGGTACAGACTCTCCTAATTTTTCGCAGATGCGAAAGATCCGTCCAGGTAGTTATTTAAAATTAGCTGAAGTAACTATTATTATCTTGGCTGAGGCTAACGGTAACGCCCTCTAACGAGGGGGACAGCTCACGCACGATAGCTAATATTGGCCTTTATTATCGGTGGGACAGAAAGAGCTCGTTGAGCTATCATGACTAGGCTTTACAGGTATTCCCTTTTCGCGGCGATGGTGAGATGTCCTGGAATCCTTCCGGAAGTATTGACTCTATTTAGCTCTAAACAGAGAGAAATGGAAAGAGAGTATGTATATAATCGTGGGGACAGAAAGAGCTCGTTGAACTATCATGACTAGGCCTTACAGGTATTCCCTTTTCGCGGCGATGGTGACATGAACTGGACTCCTTCCGGAAGTATTGACTCTATTTAGCTCTAAACAGAGAGGTGTGGAAAGAGAGTATATATATTATCGTGGGGACAGAAAGAACTCGTTGAACTATCATGACTAGGCCTTACAGGTATTCCCTTTTCGCGGCGATGGTGACATGAACTGGCACCTTCCGGAAGATTTGACTCTATTTAGCTCTAAAAAGAGAGGTGTGGTAAGAGAGTATATATATTATCGTGGGGACAGAAAGAGCTCGTTGAACTATCATGACTAGGCTTTACAGGTATTCCCTTTTCGCGGCCATGGTGACATGAACTGGACTCCTTCCGGAAGCATCTCTATTTAGCTCTAAACAGAGAGGTATGGAAAGAGAGTATACTGGCCTTTGCCAAGCAGCGGTCACACCTGGTTTACATAATAATAATATTTCCACTCCCAAGTTATTACAAGTACATTCCATTTCACAAGTAGAATCTTTATGAGTTATCAAATTTATTAAAAATTTACCTACCTATTTATGATTAAGACAGCCCTAGCATTGCATACGAGAGGCTTAGTTGTCCAGCGGAATAGGTGTGTGGCGCCGCTGTAAGGGGGTTAGTACACTGCCGTGATTTATGTTGCTACAGCTCAAGTTCTCCGTGCACATTAATTATGTATAATAAATTTATAGCTCTGTAGTTTCCAGTTTCAACATATTCGGTAAAGAATTACGTGAAGGTTTATTATTATTAATGTTATTTGCAAGAATGTGTTGCAGGTACAAATTAGGTCTTACAAATATAAACATCAGTTTCATTATACAGTCTGCCGATCAGTGGCGTACAAAAATTTAAATTGTCACAATTAAATCTAATGATAGAATAAATTGTCACAACTTAAACAAAAGCGTACAATAAATTGTCACAACTTAAAAAAAGAAATTGTTACAAATTAAATAAAAATGTCAAAAACGATACAAATCAAGGAAATATTGTGCAGATACTATAAATGTACTATCACAAATTACTTAAAAATGTCAAAGAGTAAAGGAAATTTGAAAATAGAAAAGTGAATGTTAATACTGTAACAAAACGATGGTAACGTTAAATCACCAAAATCATATTTTATCCATTAGATATACATTAATCGAATTGTAGCACTTATTTAATAAATATTTTAAGTATTACGCCTGAATGTCAAAATGTTTAATTTTTTAAATTCGTCTGGGTAATGGTTACAAATTTTTATACCCATACAAAATGCATTTCTACCAAAGGGATGCAATCTTTGGGGGTATATGAAGCCTATATTCAAATTTCATCTTGGCTCTAGGAGTATAATTATAATGATCATTGTGCGTATCAAATATTTGTAAGTTTTTTTAACGAAAATTAAAATTTCATAGATATAGAGACTAGGTAATGATAGAATTTTATTTAGCTGTAAAAATGGTTTGCAAGAGTCTCTTATGCCATTCATGGCTCCAATCTGTCCATCCTATTAGGGTTATCGAGAAATATATTTACGTCAGATGTTGGAGTACAACAGATGCACACAATAATAAGATTAAGTGATAAAATTTTGATAACACAGTATCCGGAAATATAATTCTATTGGACATATTCTATTATACCTATATACAATTTAGCCGCCTCATTTGTTGGATAAAATAATTCAAAGTCAATATTTCTTTTTACAAACATACAGGTGCCTGCACGTTTCTGTTCCATGCGACACAATTTGGCGGCTAAATTGTAGTTAGGTATAATCACGTTACTTTCCGAACCGCGCTTCACAAGTCTCTCTGATAGATATAATATATCGATGTCTTTGTTTGTTTGACGTAATTCATCGAGTGCGTATTGCAAGTTATTAGATTTTGCATAAAGACCGGCAATATTATGATGTAAGAGACGTAATGTTTTGACGGGGAATTGCGATTTGTTTTAGTCAGCGGCTTGAAATACTGCAGTATATTGTATTCAACAGATTTGTTTACATTTGTATTCTCATCACTTTTTATTTTTTGAACATTAATTGTTCTATCGACTCCTTATTTAAAGTATAAAGGGATGGTGCCTTTTTTATAATATTTTGTGTTGTTTTCTTTTTCTTAGTTTTATCTATACGATTATGTGTTAAGTAGGTTTTCGAATATTCTATATTTAATTCAAAAATTTAAAATATATATTTCTATATTTAATTTAAAACTAAAATAGGCCACTGTATCATAATTATTGATAGCAATATTATTGTTTATGAATTTACAATTTTCATAATTTCTTGTTAACATTTGGAGTTTACGATTTAGTTAGTTTAGTGTTCAAGAATTTATTCTGATTAATACTGACTACAAATACAGGGTTGTTCTCCATTTTGCACAAGAAATTACATAGCTCTGTGTACATTTTACGCGGGGTTTTGTTGTTAGATGTCACACCTATGATAAATACATCTTCTTTTGTATATAAGCCGTCAAGAATGAAAGTTCTAAAAGTATATCGGAACACAGGGCACTTGGTTTAATTATACTGGTGATAGTGTAGATGTCATTTCACTGGATCTTCCTAGATACACATAGTTTAACCCGCGTATAATTTGATATCCTAGTAAGATTATTCTCGGTAACAATATTCGTTGAAATTCTGGGATTTTTTTTCTCAATAATTTGACTAACTTTGCACTTACTAATTGCTATGTTGTTCATAAATAATTTTTTTTTTCAGGGGTAACTTGAAACTTTTGTCCATCTTCGGTGCCTTAGGCAATATATTTTTAATTTTCTTATTTTTTCAAAATTTTTGTTGATGTAGGACTACTAAGGGGAGTGGGATTCGGCAACATTGTTTTAAGGGAATTTTCCAACATTGATTGATCTGTTCTAATTAGGGTTTTATAAACAGTTATATATTTACTGTAAGAGCTTAGTTTGTGCTGTAGTTCAATGTTTTACACATGTGCCGATTTTAATTGCATATTTAAACCTGTTATTTGAAGTTGGAGATCAGTAATTAGTTAGTAATTTTCGTTTGCTGTATTGAGCATGCTACTACCGCGCAAATCTATGAAGCTTATTGTCATTAGTTCTTCATCAGTATCGCTAGTAACGTTTTGTAAAGATATCACCCTTTTCTTTTTTCTTTGAGTGATGTGGCAAAAACTATTTTTCATGTTAATTAATATGTAATTTATTGGAGAAGTAGAAGTGCTTACACGTATGGCAATACTAATAACTGCTGGTGCTGTCCAATGACAATTGTCATTTGTCATTTCACAGTCGTGGGTAGAATCAGTTGTTATTAATTTTATGTTTATTTTTGTGTTTATTTGAAAATTTAGTCTAATTGGTCCTTTTTAAATATTTTCTTTATGTTTGGAAATATAATAAATCTCAACCGAAATTTCGTACCTAAAATTGGCCAAAAAAGTGCCGAAACAATGTTATGTCGCCAGGATATTCTTTTTCATATATTCTGTTTGCCTTCTAATGTACTATTTAAACTTTTTTAAGTAATTTTATACATTACAATAAAACTACTTTTACGGATTTTATCGCGGTTTATTTTATTATTAATCTAGCCCGAGGTTTCAGAAGCTTTACAGCAATCGGGGTCACGGGTGGACTCGGGTGGATTGCAATGACTAACATTCGCGTAAACTTAAGACATCAATATAATTTTATACAATTTTAACAAAAAAATTGAATATTTTTCACAGAGCACTTCGATAAGAGTGTTTGCCCTCAGAGTGATTTTGGCAGATTTATGCGCTGTTTTAGTCATCAGCCGGCCACTGCAATGCCTATAGTGTAAGAGTCATCGTACCTTTAGATGTCTACCAACACCCAACTCCCGCATAATTGTCATGCAGGATGTTTACATCCGACCACGGGCCACGGGAAATTCCCAAACAACATGAAGCGCATTGCTGTCACTTCACGGCGACACCATGTCACGAGAATTCCCCGGGCATGCCAACCCAATGGAACATGGCTCTACCTCTGAAGTTCAGATGTACAGACACAGACACACAGATGTGGACAGGAACAAATCCCTTCATGGAGTCATCTTAACCACTCCTGACCGAAATCCTGGCGTTCGCAACCTTCTGCCTAACTCTTTTGCCATACAGATCCATTTCGCTCCCTTAAAGTTCTTTATTCTGTTTCCATTTGTCTCTAAGTCCTTATAGATAAATCCCACCACCAACACATGGCCCTAATAACTGTCATGGTTATTCGACCCGAATCGCGAGAGTGCGACACGACTGTTGTTCGGGTACTTCATGTGAGCACGCTTCGCTTCCCTACAAGTTCATTCATATTTTTCTTCGCACAAAGTCCCGCAGCAGACTGAAGTTTGCCGACGTCGGACCGAAGTCTCAGTACTACATTGGGGTCTTCCCTCTCTATTTTGCTAAGTCCTGGAACTTACGGGCAGTCAGAAGTCACCTTAAGCTCTATCTTCTATAAACAGCATTGTTTTTTTAACGCCTTATATAGTTTTATTGTTCGCTCGCCTCTAGCCGGCGCAGCATATTAAACAGCAGGAGGATAGTCAACAAAGACAGCACGAACTCTATGACTGCAGCGTATTTACATATAATGCATGCCTTTTATCATGCACAGATTTTATTAAACTTTCAAATGGGCTTATGCTGAATACCTAATGAACTACAGCGTTGTACTTAGATGACTAAATGATGCACACATATATGTCTGCATCGAGGTCTGGTGGTAAGCATGTTCCACCACACTCGTGAGATCCTGGGTTCGAGTCTCGGGTCGGACCAAAGTGTTACAGGGATTTTTATTTTCCCATCGGAATAGGCGAATGGCGGAACTGGGAGTGCACTTGGTGTCTGTGCATACGCTTGTGCACTGTAACATGTCCTGCGCAGCTGCTGCAGGCAGGTCGCCGGGGACGAAATGCGGTTAGGTGGTCGACGACGACATTAATTCGCCAACTGGCTCGTGGTCGATTGGTGACGTGGTCGTGGTCCCTTAGATTGTGAAGTCCCAGGTTCGAGTCCCGGGTCGTGTCAAGGTTTTATGGGGGTTGTGATGGGGTGTTTCAATTTTTAATAACAGTTCGAAATCGAAAAATTTGCGAAGCCCTTTAGAGCACGTTAAGCCAACGGTCGTGTCGGATTAATGTCTAATGGTAATAGGGATGGAGGGAATAGGGAGTGCACTTCTGCCAGCGCTTATGTGTATGCGCATAATGATATCTTTTAGATATTCTCTGGACACGTGGCAGCTTTATCCGTAATTCGGCTCAGAATATATTAGTTATATTTATATCTATAGGAACATACGTTAGTATGTACTTTTGATATTTTCACTAGCCCAAGTGCAGGTGTAAGAATGCCAATGCCCAACTGCAAAACACATATTGAAATTACCACGAAACAAATTATTAATATTAATTAATATACTTTTTCTAAGAGAAGTGGGCTGATAACAGTTTTGATTTTTATTATGTTGAAATATTACAACTTACAGAGAATACATGAACTTACAGAGAATACATTACTAGGTCATAGATGACCAACCCACACAACCAAGTGATTAATTTGACCTTCATTTACGAGCTCAGCCTCGTGTCGTTTATCCTGTTACTTGAATTTTGTGTCCTGATAGGACCTGTCATCTTCTACTAGACAATTGATAGTTGCTAAAAAAATCAATTACAAGAACCCGCCGCATTAAATACTTCGCATCAAAAATAGTCCACCAGGCTAATGAACGAAGTGACAGAACGACTTGTTGAGGAAAATACGTCTCGCTCATATAATACCGTCGCAAAGAGGTAGATGCTGTCATATTTTTTCGGGCCACTGAATGTGACCAGGGAAGCAAGGCAACACATCTGCATTTTTTTTGTAGTATAGATGTACAAGAGGGCCAATCGGAGCCGTTCAACGACTACCGACGCCCATGAACATGAGAATAATTGCCGCCCCCCCCCCCCATCACCACTGGGTCACCGGCTACTCACAAACCGCACGAGCAAGAGGTACGTCTCCGTTACATACGAGACTGCAGTGTCATGCACCATGCGTGGCACTAAATCTTCCCATTCAGCATGGCACTACCTCTTACACAGCGTAATATCTATGCGCATGTATCTCATACTATACACATGTTTGTCAACAAGAGATTCCGATCACTCGTTTGAACTTTAATGCTTTAAAAAATCATGTTCATTGCCGTTCTCATCTGACAAACAACCCAAACTTACAGGCCATGAAATGCACAAAATCACGGACACAATTCACATCGATAAAATAGTCTTTATTACGCCGTCCACATAGCGAAGACTAAATGTTATATCGAAATTAAATGAATTAGTTTGTCGCCTTGAAAACATTACAAATGAGAACTAATAGTCGGTTAATTAATTGGAATACAATTACGTCACAACCGCAGGCGCCGGGCGAGGGGCGAGGGGAGCGTTACGGAACAGATGGGAATCTGACATGCCATCTTTAATTCAGAGTCGCTCCTATGGGGTTGAGTGTTGCTTTTGTACCATCCTATTCGTAAGTGAAATTATTCCAGTACTGCTGCAAACAGGGCACTTCAGTGCACTACTCGTGATGCGAAAGCGTTACAACTGTACCCTCCAGATCGTACAAAATAAATTAATGAAAATGGCCACTGTCTGTCTACGGTATATTCTTATTCTATTATAAAAATTACCTACAATAATTCGTTATTTTGAATATAAACCTGAATAGCATTCATATGAACCATAAAACTCCGATGTCCGTGGGAGCAGCGAACTATGGCATGTTCCTCAGTGCGGCGTGAGTGTGTGTCAAGCTAGGTTATGCCAGGAACAGTGTAAGCATAATTCAGTTCATAGATACAATGCAGCAGGGCTTCTATGCAACGGGATTGGGCCGGCACGACCGGGTAAGTTCCTCTCGCTCACTTGCCATCGGCTTAAAGAGGCAGCGTCGCCGTCGCGTTTCGTGCGGTTTATGAGTAACCGGCGGCCCAAAGGGGGGGAGGGATGAGAGGATGACAACACAACTGCGTACAACAAACTTTACCCCCTTATGCTATAAAAAATGAATATATCCACTATGATGTGTTATATGTGTACGTGAATTAATAAATACTATGTTAGGCATCTGAAGGTTGTCGAGTGGAGGCCGCGTTTAGGAAAACGAAGTGCTGGTCGACTGTTCACCAGGTGGGCAGACGATGTCCGTGCAGCATCCGGTCCGGGATGGCTGCGAGTAGCAGGAGATCGGTCGTCTCGGCGTTCATTAAAAGAGGCCTATGTCGAGCAGTATAGAGACGGTCCTTACCGTTAAGGGCTGATAATGATGATGATGTTAGGCATCTGGGAGACAGATGACACTGTCACTTAACAATGTTCCACACTCTAGTCAATTGCTCCAAAGCAGCCAATTGATACGTATAGAACAAGCCATAACCTGCTTCCTTGTCATCATGTCTTCCTTGACAGATACACGCATAGCAATTCCTACACACTGCGCCATTAGTCTCCATTCACCGCCGCCTTCATCGACGAAGACGTCGAACTTGTCTGCTACAAAGAAATGTACTGCTGTAGGGGGAGCACTAAGGTTAGGTTAAACGTTAGATTCAGTAGTCGACATAAGATGGGAATTGAAAAATTATTTAGCTCTCTTCTGTAATTTGCGTAAAAACTGTTTTGTCGATTACCGGGAATATCTTTAAAAGAGGGCTTTTAAAGGCATTCCGGTTCATCGACAAAATTGTTTTACGCCCGTTTCTGTAGCATAGAGCATCACTTTCGTCTTGACTTTCATCCTGAAAGTCGTTGAGTTCCAAGTAGTTCCGACATTTCCACGGTAAAGTTTTGTAAGATCTAAAGTTCCGCATTATATCGGGCATCTCTCGCTCACATTATACCGTCGCAAATTGAGAATTATGCTGTCATGTGTCGTTGCAGTGTAAGAGTTTCCGATGGCTCACTGAACTAGAAGATTTAAATAGGGCAACACTTTTGCATAACAAATATGCAGATGTTTATGGATGTCGGGAGTCAGCAAGAATTTATCAGGTAGGATAGCTACTTTTCTGTACGCTTTTTCAGTCTCATATTCGCAAATCCTGTTATAAAAAAACCAAAATTTCTTTGATTTCATAAGAAAAACTCGTGAATTTTATATCTTCTATGACATTTGCGATTTTTACAATACAAGACAAATAAGTAGTCGGAGCCATTTAGACACTGGCATCAGCATCATGCATCTATATATGAGAGTGTTGGTAATAGCATAATATGCTGTTACCAACACTCTCATATATGGATGCATCTCTCCCATCTGATGGTTCGTCACCAGACAAACACTCATATCAATCCATCGAAGCTATATTTTGCTTGTCTTCGCTTTCACGTCACAACTTCTGGTCCGAAAAACAAATATACTTATTTAATTTGCACTTTGCCGTGAACAAGTGCTCGCAAGATTCCACAACAATCTATCGTGTAGAAATACTTGTGAAAAAACATAACAAGGTTCCAGATAAAAATAGAAAAAGACACAAAGTCAAGTTAACTAAAGCAGATTAAGCAACGAGTGGGAGGACATTTGCATCTGCGTGGCGTGACAAAACAACACGCGCCATTCTCACAAACATTTATTTTTAAAAACGAGTAAATAATTCAAAAGATTAACTTTTGGCGAAAGTAAAACGAAAGTGTTAGTAAGAGGTAGTGCCATGCTGATCTACAGCGGAATTGGGCCGCCACGACCGGTGAGGTATCTCTCGCTCACATGATACCGGCGTAAAGTGACATGTTCGGTGTCGCGTTTCGTACGGTTTGTGAATAGCCGGTGGCCCATTGGGGTGGGGATGTGAAAAGGAGGGCAACGCCTCCGCATATTATGTGGTTCGTACATGGCATGCTCATGGGTCGTCGGTAGTTGTAAAATGTACGTCGGTAGTTGTAAAAATGTACGTTGGTAGTTGTAAAAATGTACGTCGGTAGTTGTAAAAGTGTACGTTGGTAGTTGTAAAAATATACGTCGGTAGTTAAATAGCCTTGTGGCAACTACGCGTCACGTAAGTGCCGCTCACCATTGTCATCCTCCGCGGTTCCACTGCACGACGTTAGCATTTTATTTTTTGGACGCGGGGAAAGCGCATTCACCGGCCCTGGGTGAGGCGGCGTTGGTTGGTCCCTTCGGGGCTGACTAGCCGTCGAGGCGCCCTGACGTTTTGTGGACTCGGACACCTCACCGAAGGCGGCACGGATGGTACTCGCGGTGGTTTTCATTGGTATTGGGCACTATAAAGTGCCGCGAGCCCCACACACCCTCACTCACCAGGGCCGGTGAAGGCGTGTAAATGCTTTTCCCCGCGTCGACGACGTTAGCTTCTTCCAAGGAACACCAAAAATGTGTTTGTGCTTTTATCTTAGTAACGTAAAATATTTCGTAAGATGTAGTGTTATTATTACACAGACACACAAACAGCAGTTAGCTGGTGACATCTTCAGCACCGGTGTGGTACTTCTGGCACACGTGGTACCGACTTGTTTTCCAGTTTGAGCAAAAAAAAAAAGCTTTTTTTCTCAAATACGATAGATAAGATAGTTAGAACGATTCTCGGGTCAGGTTTTAGTGAATAATTTGTTAAGGTAACAGACCGGCCCCTGTACTTCACGGGCGAAGTCTTAAAATACCCTGTGGCAAAAACTAAGATTTAATTCCAGGTCGGTTATTATTATGTTCGAGAGTCGAATTGTTCTTGTAAAACAATTTTTCCCTAGGTACATGTAAACTTATAGGCCTACGTACTTATTTAATTTCCCATCGGAATTACTACCTTTGAAGAAGAAAGAAAAGCCAAGTAATATGTACTTCATTAAGTATATATTACTTGGCTTTTCTTCTGGCGTCAGACAATCTTGTCGTACACAGAGTGTTGGTTTGCACGCGTGGGCCGTTCCAAGCAAAAACAACGTACAAGAAGAGATTATAGACTTCTCCAATTTATTTCTTTTACCTATCGAGGTTAGGAAGAAAGTGAGTCTCTGTAAGTTTTTTGGTTCTTTTTTTATTCCAAAAAAAATGGATACATTTTTAGCAGGTGAAACTACGTATTACTGTTTTTATTTAAACTGAAAAATCTAATCTCGCTTTCTACGATTTAGTGATGGATACCCAGACACTCGTCAAGTCGGACAACAGCACATACGTTCGACTACGAACAGTCCGAACGGCACCTACAGTGTAGGTACTAATTCCAGTAAATTCGTGATTTGACTAGCAGAAGTAATGACGCCGTATCCGCTAGGTACTCCGAAACTACCGTGCGCGAGTTGTTGCCCCCGTCTGTTACGGGCCTCCCAGTCATGATCCTCTCCATGAATCAGACGTTCACGTCAGCGCCGAGGCTACTTTAGCTACCGCACGCGAGCTGCCCCAGACGTCAAAGTAGGGAGAGGAGAGACCTCTCGGTCCCCCCAATAAAAGTTAAATTAACTGTTACAAACACTCTCATATCGGGATGCATATCTCCCATCTGATCCCTCTTACGACGTGACTAGGTTTGGAGTCGTAAGAGGGATTGGTCCCTCTTACGACTCCAAATCTAGTCACGTCGTAGACTATTCGATGAAGCCTTATTGGGCATCACTACGATCCCACAGCATAAGTTCAGGTCCGATAAAAAAACAAAAAAGAAGGTAATGGATATCATTTTAGTAAATCTATTACTCAAGTCTAAGAAATCGATGCTTCAATTAATTGATCTCAGATCGATATCTCTTATTTTTTACTTTCGAGAATACATAAATGCACATCATTGAGTACATCATATCCAAACTTAAAAACAAAAAGGAGTATAGCTCTGAAAAGAAACACACAACCAATAAGATCATTCTCTTGACTTCATGAGCCAACTAAAATCAGGCGATACATATGCTCTAACACAAGAAAATAGAATTTAAAATCCAACTTTCACACGTGGCATATACTATCGTCTATCAAATTAATAGCCATACAGGTCATGTAAACACTACTACCACAATGCACACATAAGAGAATTAAGACATTTTAGCATTAATAAAGATTTTTCGAAACATAAGGTATGAAACATGGCGTCGACAAGAAATCATGAATTACCCTTTTATGTTATAACAAGTAGAAGTTCGTGCATATTTTGCCACGAATATATAAGTTCCCGGTGAAAAATAAAAAACTACTTCATTATCATTTGTCAGATACAGCCGACGTAGTGGTGCAGTACCCACGAGTAGGGCACGTGTGTGTCATGGGTTGGGTTGAAGGCACAAAGTAATTAAAAAAAAAGGGTAGCTTTAAGTAGAGTATAAGGGTGTGTGTTAAAATTTATTAAACCGACGTTTAACAAGAAAATTTAAATGCAAGGAGAATTTACTTTATGATTTATGCTTGAAAGGCGAGCTTTATCTGTGTTAGTTGATGTTAGCTAACTAAAACGCGGCAAGGCACGGGGGTGGCAACAGAAACGAGCTGGCACGGCCTGCTGAGTGCTGAGTGCTGCGGCTGAGTGTATATAGTATTGGAGTATTGTGATGGCACATTACCATGAGATTAAGACGGTTAAGGAGGTCAACGCTTCAGCACATCCATGAATTGACGGATGTTACAAGGCGCCGGTTTGGTGGCTCCAAATAGCTCCGATAAATCGTTTGTTCCTCTAGCAGCTAGCTAGTATGCGGAAAGGTTTATTCCGCTCCGGCTCTGCCCGTGAATAAATTATACATTGAATCCTTCCTCGGAAACCGCTGTATCCCTAGGAGAAAACCGCATGAAAATGCCTTCAGTAAATTTTGAGAAAATCAATAACATGCCTCTGCATGTCTCTCTAGACAGCTTTTAAGGACTTAGATAATAAGTACATAGTCTGGTCATAAATATTGTTACAATTAAAAATGAAAAAACGCTACATTTGAATTTGGAATCTGTCAATTTTATACTATTGTTAATAAACACAAGGTGTTTTTGTTTTTCACTTTTCTGATATTGTACAACATTTTTGGATATTAAAATGGTTACAGAGAACCAAGTCGAGTCACTGTAACTGCATTACACAAAATAGGTATGGAGCCAAATGCAAATATTGAAACTCTCCATAAACTTAGTATTAGTCAAATGTTTGTGTATCGGGCTATTAGTAGATACAGTCAGACTTCCTCTCTTTGTGGCAGAGAAAGATCTGGCCATCCATGTAGTGTTGTTTAGGGTGGTAAAATCGAAACAACTATTGAAGCGGTACGCAACAGGAGATTACAGAAGAAAAATCTTTACGGATGAGATTTTCTTTACAATTACAAACCTAAACCCTAAAACAATCCATACGATTGGAAGGAAATCCCATGGAAAAAGTGCGAGCTTCTATTGATGATTTAAGGGATTTCTACATTTAAAGGACTGTTTGCAGCCAATGGAAACCACTCCGAACAATTTTTTTATATTTTTAATTGTTTTATATTTGTGTACATGTTAAACTAACACACTGTAAAAGTAATAAATTTCATTTCCAATTTAAAATGTGATATTTTTCTTTGTTACGATAATTATAGATTCAACCAGTGTGGTTGATTAAAGGAATCTATTCCTTCCTTGAGTGACGATGTTGAAAGAACGGGAGGATAATGCGTATATTTTGTGTCACGCATACGTTTGAAAGAGGGGAGCCACTGATAAATGAATTGTGGGGGCTAGTATAGGTGGAAGAGCCTTTTTTAAATATTTTTTTTTTAATTTGGTTAAAAAAGTGTTACATCATATTTCTCTACTAAATTACATAGCAGTTGGTCAGCAGAAACTCTTTTAATAAACTCTTAAAAATAAGTACATATTTATTGAAACTTTGGTTAGTAGGTACCATTGCATATTATTCATCATCATCATTATCAGCCTTCATCGGTCCACTGCTGAATATAGGCCTCTCTCAATGAACGCCAAGATGACCGATCGATCTCCCGCTACTCACATCGGCTATTACACGGAGATTGTTTTCCCACTTAGTGAACAATCCACCAACTGGCCCATCTGCCATCTGTTCTTTTGATTGTGTGACCAGCCCATTGCCATTTCAGTAAGTTCATTCATCGCGTGATATCGGATACTTTAGTTCTCCGCCTTATGACTTCTTTACGAATCTGTCGGACAGAAACACACCCAACAAAGCACGTTCAATAGCCCGTTGAGCTACCACAGACTTACAAACCAGTCCTAAATTAAGAGACAATATTTCGGCCCCGTAGGTCATCACGGGGTGGAGGTTTCAGCGACCTGGTTGTTTGGTGTCCCGTCTGCTTCATAGTGACAGTGAAGTAGACGGGATCACCGGACAGCGCTCGCGACGAGTGATGGCGGTAACATCAATAGGATCGGCGACAGGCAGGAATGGCGCTGGTCCTAAACCTAATCTGCGTTTGCCAATCCGCCTGTTCAGCGTGGGAATTGTGAGCATTTAGCTTTAACACAGCAGCAGAATTCGGCGCCTACTTCCAGGTAGTTTAGTAGTTTAGTAGTAGTCCTGGCCACGGTAGCGGCCACGGTAACGGTGGAACGAGGGGTGCTAAGAATCTCCGGGCGGATCACTACCACCTATTTGACCTGGCTACGTATAACGGACGAACGCTCAGACTAGACAACCACTTGGTTGAGCTGGAGGTGGAACTGGTAAAAAATCGATGGCACGTTCTCTGGTTATGTGAAGTCCGAAGACAAGGCTATGACACCATAGCTCTGCCATCTGGTCACCTATTCCACTTCTGGGAAGGTGACAATCCATCACAAATCGGCGTGGAATACCCCGTGAGTAAGTCCCTTTTAGGCAACATCGTCGAAATCTCTAGTGTGTCTATTACACGACCTTCCATCATTATATATCATCACTTATAGCGGCCTATCTCGTACTTAAACTCACTAAGAGGTACAGCCTCGAAAATACCAGTATACGCACCAACCTCGTGACATTTAGATGACGACGTGGATGCAACTTATGGGGATGTCTCCAAGGCCTTACATAACACCTGTAAGGCCCACTTTAATGTTCTTATCGGGGACTTTAATGCCAAAATTGGAGTACGGAATGGTGCTGAATTGAGTCTGGGACCACATGGAGTCGAAAATCGAAATCGCAGGGGTGAATGACGGTAAATTTCCTCGAGAAAGAGGGCCCCTTCTTAATGAACTCCTATTTTAAGAGTTAATGTGACAAGGAACGAGATTGACTTTATTATGACGGACCGAAAGCATATACTTATGGATGTCTCCTTCATCAATACAACACAAGGCTTAAACCCGGAAGTGATCACCGATTGGTTAGAGGGTCTCTGAATATAGGCTTTCGACGAGAGCGTGTCCGTTTAGTACAGTCAACACTCCGACCTAACCTCTGGCGCACCACGGTAGTTACCGAAAAATTCCGATACATCGGAAACTACAATGGAAATTGACGAGGCCAGGAGTGGTGTAATTAGTGGCATGTGGGACGTGGATGAAGGATACTGAACGGGTAAGTATACGAGCAGGAAAGCTAAAGTCTCAGATGAGACGCTTGGACTTATGAAGGAACACAGAGCACACGAAGACATTACATCTGCCGATGTCAAGCTTCTTACTAAGCAAATCCGCAAACTAGTATGCCGAGACCTTCGCTGCTCAAATACGCAACGCGTTACCGAAGCGGTTGAGCAGCATAGAGGCTCGAAGTTTTTTGTGGAGAAGCTTGGAAGAAGTCTTCTGACAAAGGTTAGGACTGACTCGGGGGTTACCGTTTCTTCTAAGCCTGAGATCTTGTCTGAGATCGAAGCTTTCCATAGCAAGTTATATACGTTGCAGGCTCCTCATCCCGATACCCTGAACAACGATCCGCGTGCCAGCCTGACACGACATTTGTAAGGCGACCTCAGCTTGAGTGAGATTAGTCTAGCTCTTGCGCAGCTTAAAGGGGGAAAGGCTCTGGGGAAGGACGGAATTACAGTCAAGCTTCTTAGGTCAGGAGGCGAATCTATGTTACGAGAGCTAAAAAAGATTTTTAATTTTGTCCTTTTTAAGAAGTGTCATAAATCACTTCTCCAAAACTACCCACCAATTTCACTTCTAGGCCATATTTACGAGTTATTCTCAAGCGTCTTGACGAATCGTCTCACCACAAAGCTTGAAGAATTCCAGCCACCGGAGCGAGCTAGGTTTCGCAGAGGATTTAGCACCATGAACCACGTTTTCACCATAAGGTTGTACAAAAGACGCGTGAGTACAATCAACCGCTGTGGCTTGCCTTTACGGATTATGAAAAAGCGTTTGACTCTGCATTGGGCCTGGGTCCTGGGCTTATCTGGAAGCTTTACAGCGAAGTCAGGTCGATTGGCGATGCGTGGAAGTACTGAGAGAATTGTATGACGCTGCTTCTATGTCCGTTCTGACTCCGGGAGGTCAGGCAAGGGCAATCCAATTGCATTGAGGAGTGCGACAGGGGGATGCCATTTCCCCGAAACTGTTCACTAACGCTTTGGAGGATGTCTTTAACACTTCAAACTGGGCAGTTAGCCAAAACGTTGGAGAGCTTGCAGTAAATATTGCACAGCCTAAACGAATACTCCCGTTCTGTTGACCTTAGAATGAAGTTGGATAAGACAAAGGTAATGTTCAACGAACACGTTCTCTCTATGCCAATCAACGTCGATGGTGCTATTCTCGGAGCGGACCAGACCAAAATTAATAGGCCATGTTTCGACCCCGTAGGACATCACCGGGAGAACGCACTAGTTGACGCACTTTTGTCTTCAAGCTTTGTGGTATACGCGACGTGAGAATGTGACAAAGCTTACGGAATGCTGCCAAACCCAAATGAATCCTTCTATCGGCATCATTCTCGAAGTTATATCTACCTAATTGCAATAGTTGCCCGAGGTAGACGTATTCGTCTACGACTTCGAGAACTGCACCATCGACGTAGACCGGCCTAGGGAGAATGTAGTCTTTGAACATGACCCTTTTCTTGGCCAAGTCCATTCCAAGGCCAACAAATCGGGAGGATTCATTTAGACTGTGCAACATTACATGCAAGCTCTCCAACGATTTGGAACCATTGTACATTATTATGTCAGCTTAATTTTATTTTTTATTATATCCAACACTTGCATTTTTAAAGCACGTTTTAAACCATATTTGGTTGGATGCTGGGTTATTGGAAGCTAAGTCGTCAGCGGTGTTGTCCCTGCAGTATTTGATTCTAACATTTGTGTAATTATGTTACCTTGAACGCCGCTGGTATTTATTACATGTGAGGGAATAGCTGAGGATATTTTCTACTGGTGAAACGTATAAACCTCAAAGAATCAGGATAACACATCTCTAAAAATCCACAAAATGAAACGGCCATAAGTAGAATATATTTCTCTCGTGTATCTATCTTGCAGAACCGATAACAGCTGGGGAAGAAATTTCCTCGAGTGGCGGCGCCGGGCTACGGAGGACGGATTGAACGGTATCCTACACGCTGGACTGCCGACTGGGTCAACCTAAGTCCATGGGCTAGTTGTAACAAGTGTGACTATGACAACTGCGAGAGCCCGTCTTCGTTAATAGAGAAGGAAGATGAGAATGCCTTACTAACTTTGACTATCACAAATGCCATTGCGCTAAGAGAAATGAGTGAAAATAGTAGTAGTTCATTCTCATATTTCATTCTTCTCTATTAACCAATACGGACTCTCACAGTCATATGCATGTTTATGGGTCCTTTCTCAGTTCTCTATATGTGATTACCACAACGTAGTAAATAGGGACAATACCATCTATGTGGCAATCATATAACTAAAACAGTGTACAATGTGATTTTGGTTATTAAATTTCCCGACAGATGGCAATGTATCGCACTTTTGCATAAAATGTAAAAAATAATTTTCAACTTTACTTAAATTGAACTCCTTAGTAAAATTCAAACTGTGCCACTTTGAAGGTCGATATTTCATTTTTATTTAAATGTTTTCGTTTTGAAATCGTTGGAATTTTATCAATTTATAATACATTTCCATCCATAGACTTTTCCACTGTATCGTTGTGTTCATAAAAATATTAAATATAGTCTATAGCTTATCAAGATGGCTGCTTGTAGACATGTCCTTTCGGGATTTCATATTCTTTGTTTACTATAAAATTATGTTTACCGTTTGTATTTTTTGACTTTTATGTGACAAAATATAATGTTTATGGACAAGCGAATGTCGTATAGTTGTTCGCATGTATACAAGTGTGTGATTTTATACAAAACAAGTGATAGCAGTCTCACCTTGTAAAGAGAAAATGGGGAACTGCTTTAGTAGCACAAGAGAAAAAGATTCTAAAAACAAAAATGAAAGAACAAACCCTCATGAGGAAGATCCTAGACAATTTCAGGTACAAGAGGTACCAACCCCGCCCCCAGATCCAATAAGGTCTACTATTAATCAAGGGCCTGACACAAACGAAATTACTCCCACCCGAATATTTGTTGCCCTATATGATTACGATGCTAGGACAGACGAAGACCTAAGTTTTAGAAAAGGTGAACATTTAGAAATCCTCAATGATACCCAGGGAGACTGGTGGCTAGCTAGAAGCAAGAAAACCAAACAGGAAGGCTACATTCCATCGAATTATGTTGCCCGCCTGCAGTCGATAGAGGCCGAGCCGTGAGTATTCATATCTGTTTTATGCAATCATTACTGTAGTGAGTGGTTCCTGTACGATTTCTATTCCTTAACACGTTTAATAGTCATATAATTACTGTACACTAGCATATTGAATACTATTCCTACATTCGAATAACACCAAACCGGTCAAAAATCATGGGATCTTATGACAATGAACAACTCCACATCATTCACGTTTTAATTATTATTACTGAAATAAAGATAATATGTTGCTCTGACAAATCAACCCATAAAAATGATTCATAGGCTAAGTGAAAGTACTTGCATACACAATGTTACAATGCTTATAATTTCATTGTTGTGAATGAAAATAGAAAGGCAACATGTAAAATAATTAATGTTGTCATGACGATAGGTAAATAGATATAATCCATTGGAAATTAACTTACAATATTACAAGCTTTTGAAAATCTATGATAGTAATTAATAATACAGAAACAAAGTTGGCCAATTGGCCTGCACGCTTTAGTAACTATGACCAAATTCCTTTCCATTTTTTGCTACTCACTTTAGTGTTTACTTAGATAACAATATTTATGCAACAGGGTATTAACAGGCTCATTATTAACATTAATTTTGAATTAAAAGAAACTTATTGTGTTAATCGGATGAATATAAATTGAGTGTTGAGTGTTTGTGGAAACCATGATGTGGTATAACTTTATTTTTTTCCTCCTAAATTGTAGGTATTATAACAACACATAGTCTAGTTCCCTTATGGGATAGATAATCTTCATTATCCTCACATATTTGTCATTCTTCCTACACATTTATTATTCTCTTCCTTTTGTTTATAGAATGATACTGTAAGTTGGGAAGACTCAACAGTACCAGATTAATCTGGTCATATTTCCAATATTCTTACCTTTACTCATGACATATTTTGTTATTCTTACATCATATAAGTAGATATTGTATCTGTTAAAGATTTTAAATCATTTATTTAAAATCTAAACAATAATGATTAATGTTAAAACAATAGGAAAAATATTAAAATATAATTGAAAAATTAATTTGTATGCTTGAAATACAGTAAGTTCTAAAGATTGTTGTCAATCTGTTGCTATTTGATATATCTATACCTATTTGAAATATTGTATCCTAAATGTTTTAAGACTGTTACTTGTTTTTGCCTGCTTTAATTATGATGATATTTTCCTATCTTAGCAATAGTAGAAATATTTTTGTAAGTGGTAGTGCCATGCTGCATTGCGGCGGAAATGGGCCGGCGTTGCTGAGAAGGTACTTTACACTCACATAATACCTCCATTAAGCTTCACCTATGGTGTCACATTTCATGCGGAACTCTGGAAATACTTTCAATACACTATAGCTTCATCAAAGTTAATATGAATGCAGTGTTCCATTTCATGTGTGAAAGTAGGTAAAGTAATTAACATAGTTTCCTCTTATAATTAAGACATGATTGCCATTTGGGACATTCTGTTTGTGACAAGTGTGTACAACAACTTGTCAAGTGGTATTAGAAAATTTGCAAGGGAAAGTTGATGTGTAGGTTGTCAAATATCAGATAAATGTGACGGGCTCATATGTAGTTTAAATATACTACTCAAATATACTTATATAACATTAGGTTTTTGCAAATTTAAAGAAGAATGACAGCATGCTGAGTACAACTATATGAATGTTATGCAATGTTACAATTTATACAGAATGTTAGTTTAATTCTATTCTAAGTTCTATATTAAGCTTAAAATTTTTGACAATACTAAGACAGTAAAATAATATGTTTTTTTATTAGGATGGAATGGTCAAATTGGCACACTAAGCATGTAGTGTCAAATATGAACTCAACTTCAAGTAACAAGTAGGTGCACCATGAAAATGTGTGACATATGCAAATCACATTTCCTTATTGAGGCGAGGCGAAGCAAAACCAAGAAAAGTAGGCATTCGGCTCGAGTTGTAGTCAAAGATTAGATAGACACCAGAGCCATACTGTATTGTGATGACATAGTTGGATATGCATTAAGTAATTTGTACACTTTTGTTCTCACATCAGATATTCCAAAGATTGATTGTTGTAAAAAGTTATCATTCACCTAACAAGTCATCCAGATCATATGTTGTGTCACTATTACTTATTTCATATGTTGCCATGTAAAGTATATTATCTATTATAATCATTGCAACATAAGTTACGTTGAATTTTGAAATTAATTTCAAAAAAAAATTTCCCTAACAATATTGTATGTGTCCTCATGTGTATGGTGATGCAAAAGTAATAATATGATTTATAAAAAAAATATCCAGGTATATAAAAATATATATTGCAATATAATTATAACACATTTTACTAAACTGTTAACATAACATTAAATGTATTAACACCCGGACACTAATAATTATGTCCACTATTAAGAAATATCAAAATATAAGTTATATCTTTCGCATAATTACAACTAAATTATTTTGCATGGATGTACATTGTATATTATGACACAACCAGTAAAATGTATAATGTTTTGGGACTGTGTCTGGGTTTTTTAGGTCGTTGTGCCTGCCAAGGTTGGTCAACTGACAGCTAATTGTCAAACCCACACATTGGCTGGTTGTGCAACCTTTAACTTGATCTCGTGTAACTAAGTATTTAGTTTTATCGACCTTAGGATATAATAAGTTTTATCCGCCGCCACTAGATGGCGCTCATAGTTGCCTTTAGTAAACAGACTCATCATGAGCCTTTGAGTGGCTTCACAATGGGGTGGTACGTCGACAAAATGCCACGGGTCCCGGCCCCAGGGGACCTCCTGTTGGAGAACAGTGCGCAGGAGTGAATGAAAACGAGTATGGAAGTGATTTATGAGTCCTCATTTGCTTCTAACACTTAAGTACCGTCCAATAAATTGCTCATGTATTTGAATTCCTTATTTAACATTCATCAGTCCATAGCTAAACATTGAACTCATTCAACTGACCGCCCTCACGGACGCTATCTGTCGATGCACTGTGCATCCGTACAGAGGATGTGACGTGTCTCAGCCACGTCCTGATAGCTCGATCTTCGCGCAACCATGACTGATGTTTAGTGTTTTTAAAACAAAACCAGCAGTCATTTTTTTATACGGATGCGTTGCCCTCCTTTATCCCACGTCAGCATAAAATAAAAGTAAAGATATGACACGGTATTTCAATTCAATAATATTTTTTATAATTCTATTTTGTGAGAAAAACATTTTCATTTCATTCCCTTTTCATCAACACAGCGCTCGAAACTGGAACACAAAGCCACCACGCTTATTATGACGGCCTGATCCGGCTGCAATGCAACAAGGCCCTTTTTTAAGTTTTATTATAACTTATATATTTATTATATTTATATTATTATTATATTTTAACTTATATATAGAACGACTTTTAAATGATAGTGCCCTTAAATGGTAATGCTAATGTTAATTAAGTGATAATTATTGTTAGTGAAATTAAGATAATTAGCAGTTGCACCTATAATTGAGGTGACGTGGTAGGTTATATCGCGATAAATTAAATAATAATTTTAGCGAATGATATTAATTCCTCCAATGTAAAGAAATTGGGGTGGCACGACCGGGGAGGTACCTTCCGCTCACTTGATGCAGCCTTAAAGTGTCACCTACGGTGTTGCGTCTCGTGCTGTTTGTGAGTAGCCGATGCCATGGGGGGAGTTGAAAAGGTGGGAACGCATCGGCATAATTATGCTGGTGTTATTGGGCGTTAGTATTCGGTGAAAGGCTCCGATTACTCGTTTCTCCCCACACTAAAAAAATCCAAGGACTGCAGGGGTGGAATTGCAGCCAAATTGGGCCGTCACGACCGGAAAAGTTTTCGCTTACATGATATCGCCGTACTGTGACAGGGCTTGTGACGTTTTGTGCGGTTCTGAATAACTGATGGCCCCTTGGCGAGGAGAAGAGCAGAGCAACGATTGTGTGGATGCCTACGGGCGTCGGTAGTCACCAAGTGGCTGTGGTCACTAAGTGTGTAACTTGAACATTGGGGGCACCAAAAGATAGTCATCCTTACGCTAATAACTTCATCTAACTACGTGACATTTGATGCAGTAATTTGATGAACCCGCCGCGCAAAAAAGTATTTAGATTCTTATAATAAATATAAAAGGATGGATACATGGATTCGAGTAGCAGGAGTCGTCTTGGCGTTTATTGAAATAGGCCTATGTCCAGCAGTGGATTGATAATGGCTGATAATGGTGATGATGATAAATAAATAAATATAAGATAGTTTGTACCACACAGATGAAGTAAAGCTTTTAATAGTACGGGGGCTAAACGAATTATCGTTCGTTTTGACGACCCATATACATCCGCATTTTTGTTGTCATGCAAACGCGTTCCTCTCCTATTAACCCTAATGCGTCAAAACTTCGTTAATTATACAAATCGAAATGGCTATAAGACAAAAACAAAGAAAGGTGTGTCCGCACCTCTCTCGTGTCTAATTATCTTGTATTAGATTGAATTTTCACAAACATGCCCATTCCTCTCAACTTCAGTTTCGTCACGCATTCACCAGCTTACGACCCAAGTCAAGCATCCATAAAGAAGCTGTACTTTAAAAATTGTATGAATAAAGAAATTGATCCACTGTTGCAACACATTGTATACACGCGACCTCGTGCGCCACAAGTTCAATATATTCAAATATTTGGGTACTGTTTTACTGCATAGATTGTGTGATTGAGGAAACGGAGTTACACAAAAACGTCCTTAACCATGTTCCGTTATTGTTAACGTGATATATTATATAGGATAGGAAGGAAGCGGAAAATAAACAATTCGTAATATATTTTGATAAGATTTGCCATCATGAATGTTACCCGGGTATCATTCTTATCCAGTTTTGTCTTGACTGCGTCACAGGAGTTTAGCGTATGTAGATGACCATGTTTGCGCTTTTTTGGTTGGTCATGAAGCTGGAACCAGAGACCATGTACTGTGGGAATGTGACTTGTACAAAAACGAGCGAAATATGTTGAACGGCACTCAACGGACGACAGTAGGCCCAGTCTCTCACCAGGATTTGGTCGCAACGGAACAGAGTTTTAGGTAATTGCGGACATTTGCGCATACATGGCACGCGAAGAGAAAAGATAAGTAGCTGCATCGAGATAATCAGAACTGACGAGGCCGATGCCAACTTCTGTCAGTGATGTCAGGTCCCAGAAAGGGGAGAGGGCACTTAAATAATGTGTAGGGAGTCAAAAATTGCACGTTGGTGAACAGACTCGGTGAGCAAATCCCCGTGCATCTCCCACGATTCGCTCCGTATACCTTAGAGGTGGGTAGGAGCATGGCCAGAGGTGGGTAAGTATAGGTGCACAAACGAATTTATGACTACTGACGCCTAACATCATTTGAAATGGAGACATATCGATGGCAGGAGGCTGCAAGAGCGAGGCATCGGTATTTCATATCGTGCCGATTGTATTTTTGATGTATTCACTTCCTATCAAAAAATCGGAATGCTCATTCGCCTTCTACGATATAAAAGGTCAGGTACATGAGAGCTTGTTATAAAAAGAATCATGAATTGTCAAATGTTTCACACATTAAAAATAATTGCCCGCTAAATTGCTTTTTACGAAATTATTTTATACTCTATTGTTTGTGGGTTTTTAGTCTTCGTTGTTTATTTGTTTTATCGAATATTAGTTTGATTACCCTTCCGTCGACAGAAAATTTGTATACTGTATTTATTTTTTTCATCGCTATCCTTTAAATTTTTACAGTAGGAAGAGATAGTATCATTCTGCATTTTACGACGTCGAGTTGTGATGAAGATTTACGTCACACGTTCAGTCACTTCAGTCCGGCAAGTTGTGAAATCGTGGTATGACTATGGGAGGCGCTGGATGCGTATGTGGCTCGTGACTGTGGCCGATGGCGCCCTATGGGGGAGGCCTAGGTGCAGCAGTGGACGTCGTGGATGACGATAAAAGCATATTGTTGCTGCGTAATTAAACGCAGCGTGCGCGGCGAGGCTTCTCGCCGGCTGTGTGAGCGAGGCCGTCCTAGCACTTCTAGGAGATTTTTTTTAGTTACACTTTCTATACTATTAGGGGCAAGTCAGCATTTAAAGTCTTTTTGTTACCGACATCCATAGACATCCTCATATGAGTTATGCTTGTTGCCTTCATTTTGCCTTCCGCTCAATGGACCACCGAAAACCCACTTTAAGACACTAACACCACGGTGAAGGGATAGTTTTGCTGTCACGTTTTGTGGGGTTGGTGAGAACCCGCGAAAATTGGAAACGAGGGCAATTCATCTGCTTAACAATTATGCGGATGTTTATGGACACCAATAGTCATCAAGTGGCTCTGACTGCCACTTTGTCATCATGTTGTATGTATAATATAAAGTACAAAAATCGCTGGCTCAACTTTATGTATGGTCAACAACTCATGTAAAGACTTTCTTTAGAATTTCGCTTTCTGATTGATTTATAATCACCAATGGTCTTGCTGATGATGGTGATGATACCGACCGATAGGAGTAGAGAGTGCGCACACGCACTTATACACTATAAAACGTATGCGCAGTTGGCTAGTCTAGGCTAGTAATAGAGGTGGCCGAAGATGCCAAATTCTGGGGGGGGAGGGGACAATTATTATTATGAAATTATATACTATATAAGGACACCTTGACCTTATCAGCTCCGGGATGTGGCGGAGTGTGCACGTCAGTATGATTAGAATAACAATATCAATTTGGAACATAGCATCTAGATTTGTGAATGATGCAATATTCACAATGTTGCATTGCACGAAATAGATGTCGCGCTGGTGTGATAAGCTGGTACACGGGATGTTCTCGATAGGTGGAACTAGACTTTTCGACTGAATATAATTAGGCTTATACCTAACTATTCTTCGACTAACATTCCTTCCTCAGGAGATGTCAATTTTTTTTAAACGTCTGTTAATATAACAGTGTGCAGGAGGGAATAAGGGCTGATCATGATGACATTTCCTTCGCATACAAGTACGTAGGGGATAAAAGCAGTAACTAAGTTTTGTAATTTACAAGGAAACAGTTGTTTATACGCATAATTTGCAAAGTAAATATTAATAAACGGTAGTGATGTCCTAAGCAAGACCAGCACCATTTCGATTAGGGGGTCGTTCTTGGTTATGTCCATTCTGTTTTGGTCCTGCTAGTGTACATGGTTTTGTTTTTCAATTTAACAATAACAATACAGTAAATAATATCTGTGGATTTTGTGGTAAAAACTTTAAAAAATACTGAAGATATTATTACTGCATAGAGATATAGATAGAGAAAGGATGTGATAAGCAGTTATATGTCCTCGACTGATTGTCTAGGAGAATAGAGGAGGAAGATGTTAAGGCGATGCTACCTTTGTCTATCCAATCTCGCATGCGCATTGAGCAGGGAGAAATAAATGAAAAATGTAGACAGACTTAAACTGCCGTGTTTTAAGCTGGCTTTCTTTCTATCTATTGAACCTCTTTGTATTATTATCTTTATTGCGTTCTTGGTTGTAAAATGGGTTCAATACTTATAAACGGTAGTGGTGAAAAATTAAAACCTATACTGAGATGGAGTTGGTATCGGTTATATTAACTCTTATTCTTTTTTATAAATCGTCCGTTCCTGATGATGTAAAAATATTCTTGGCTTTGGTCTCGCTTCAGACAAGACCAAGGACCAACGTCGCCCATCACTAACAAACGGTGGTTCCCTGTGGGTGTGTGGGGTCGACGCGCTAAGCCAACAGTTATCCCTGATTGTTTAACGGTCCTTTATTAACTCGTATGAAACGTAAAAATCTGTGCAGCTAATAGTAATGTATTTGGAAACAATACTCAATTTCCCTGAGTGTCTATTACAATGTTACGTACTAGAAATTAAATAAAAACTATTGTCATGCTGTATTGCAGCCTAATTGAGCCAACGCGGCCGGGGAAATATATCTCGCTCACATGATACCGTCGCAAAATATCGCTGTCGCGTTTCGCACGGTTCGTGAATTTCCGGCGGTCTATTTGAGGGGATTAGGAAAGGAGGGCCACACATCTGCTCAACATTTTTATAGTATAGTGAGGGCAAAAAAGAGATCTATGCCTTTTCTCGACTACCGACGCCCATTAACATCCTCATAATTATGTTGCCCTCCATTCCTCACAGAAAGAAGGTTCACACACTCCTTTCCTCCTGCCCCGTTGGACCACCGGCTACTCACAAACCGCTCGAAACATGACACCGAAGATGTCACTTTACGCCGGTATCATTTGGCTAGAGGTACCTCTGCGGTAGTACCGGCCCAATTCCGCTATAATGCAGCACGTCTTACCAATATCTCCTGTTTCTTTTTCCATTTGTACGACATAGTAGTAAATAAAAGATAGACATTAAAATCGTTAGACAATGAATATCTGTTTATTAATGTGACAAATATAAAAATATACAATAATAGTGAATGATTATTAATTGTTGACCCGTTGTAGGCATGACTGAAGGTCCTTACCTATTTTCTATCTTGACACACAATGTTAATTCACAATGACAACTATATACGTACGGTACCATATTTTGTTGTATTGTTTGCAATAAATTGGACAGAATGTGTCCACCTAAAATATACTACGACTACAATAATAATGATATGTGGATATCACGCCACGATAGCCTTCGTTGGTAGGCTGTACTTGTTATAATTGCCGCGTCGCTGACAGACCGCGCAGCGGTTTATAGTCTGTAGCAGCACAGTTTGTGCTGAGTCCGACACACCCTTTCTGGTCCACCCGCGCCTGATGGGACAGTTCATGAAGCAGTCTCCCCGCGTTTTACTAAACTTATTATTAAACAAAAATTTTATAGCATAGGAGGAAAACGAGCAGTTGGGCCACGTGTAAGTAAGTGATCACCAACACCCATAGACATCCGCATCACCGGACTACTCGCAGATGTAATCAATTTTCTCAAAATTTATGAACGAATTTTCATGCGGTTTTCACAAATAGATAGAACGACGAAGATTTTTAAGGTTTAATTTATCTCTGTTATTCACAGGGAAAGCCGGGGCGGGACTATAAATGATGTAGAAGTGTGTGGATAAAGTTTTATGTGTAGTATTTGTGATCTGCCACAGGATAACTCCTGCGACTGGACAATGAACCCACGTATGAAAATGTCTTGGTTGTTGCGGTGGTTTTTTTACACGTGTGTACTGCGAACCTACCCAGTCGAATTGGACTTGCTCAAAGAGGATCCCGTACTAGCGGAAGATACAAGGATGATTATTTAAAAAAGTTGCCAAAGTTATATTTGTAACGGCTGTGTCTTTTGATTGCGTTTACTTTAAAGTAAATTTTTTTATGTAACCCCACGAATGGGGGGTAGCGCATTTAACGTCGCAGGCCGTCTTTCCGTATGATTTTGTACTTTTATGAGGTTATTCTTTGATATTTAATTTTTCGATCGTCCCTGCTACTACTGTATTATCATGGCTCTTTAGCAACTTTTACGTATTACTTAGTTATAGTTGTGGTGTCACTCTCTATATAAACTTCTAGAGTGAGACATGCAACATCAGTCCAGGGTTTTCATATTTCTCAGACGAACTAACACCGCGCTACATGATTGTCCCTTGATAATATGACAGTAAATGATATTGGATATGTTAACATAAAAATCCTCCGTTCTAATAAACTTCATAGCGTGCATACTCAACGGCGTCCCTGAGGGATGCACGTTCTCAGACATACGGAATGAAGCCACTGTGATCGGTATTCACAAGCCAGGCAAGCTTAGAAACTTGCCCACAAGCTACCGTCCAATAAGCCTTATCAGTTCGTTGGCCAACTTCTACGAGTGAGTAGTCCTCGCATGCATCCAAGATGTAATGGGTGATAAAGAACTCTTCCTAGACCAGCAATTCGCATTCCATGAAGCCTACACCTACTCCGCTACAAGTACACCGCCTCATTGTATTATCCCCAACCCTGTATAACCTATACACGAGCGATATCCCTAACCATCCAAGGGTAGAGCTGGCGATGTTCGCAGACGCTACTGCCCTTTACATTAAGGTACAGTCAGGGTTTCCCTCGCTAATCTCCCACGGGCTATCACTGCGCTTGGTTTGTGGTTCGCACGATGGAGAATAGAAGTAAAATCTGAACAGATTAGAGCTATATGCTTGGGTGACCCACCGACGGCGGCACTAGGAGCATCATGGTCCCAGTAAGAGTAAATTCTGTGAAGTATCTCGGAATCACTCTTGATCGTGCTCTCACCTTCAAAAAGCACATAAACGAAGCTATATTTATTTAACAAATGCTTAATGTAAGTTGTTTCTTAGACACAAGCTTACGCTTTATAAAGTCCGTATCCGTATATTCCAGCCTAGGTTTCCCTCACGCCTCTTACATAGAGAGAGATCTTGCAAAAAAGTACAAGATCGCTTCGTTGTACGTACGCAATCTCGACCTACACAAGGATTTTGAATTGCTATCCATCATCGGTCGTCCGTCCGTCGAATACGACCACATCACTACTACTGTCGAACACAACCTGAAGACACGCAAGGTTTCGCTAGTCCGAGGAACTGTTGGGGCTAGAGCAATAGCGCCGTCAACCAGTAATAGGTCAATTCGAACAAAAAAAACTGTCAAACACTTTCAGCAAACACACTCGCATATACACCGCACGCCCGGTGTAGGTACACGCGGACATCCCCGGGGACAGACGCGAAACATACGCTACAACCCTCAAACTCTTCGAGTCGGACATACGTTAGACTAGGTACAGTCCGATCGGCACTTTCTGAGTAGGGACTAGTGACCCCCCAGTCACGTCAGAGGCCATTTTAGTTAACGCGTGCGAGCTGCCTCACACGTCGGAGTTGGATGAGGAGGAACCTCTCGAGTTTCTCTGGCCATGATGAATAGTTGAATTAGCTGTTACAAACACTCTCGTATCGGGATGCATGTATCCCATCTGCGAGAGAGAGATGGCGGGGTGGTAGGTCGGTCCCCCTTACGACCGATGAAGCTGTAATGGACTTCTCTTCACTTCCACAGCATAAGTTCAGGTCCGGTAAAAAATATTATGGGAGCGAGAGGCACCCTCGCAGTACCGTCGGTGTTATTCAGGTACAAAGCCGCATGGCACTACCTCTGTCTAAGTATACACATGTAAATTGTTTATTGCTAATCCTAACAATCAGAATGCAGTGTTAAGTGTCGTATGTCGGTTGTCGTTCGTGGCAGACTGTTTCGACGAATCGCGCCGACATCCTGTCACTCGGCTCCTCGTATGCGCATGCGCATATGA